>OY755182.1:1055134-1655134 GCA_963576735.1 Bedellia somnulentella | reverse complement strand
TGCTAAATTTAACACCACTACACCTGTTTATCAAACAAGAAGCTGCTGCCTCAGCTGTGAGACTAAATGCAAACAAGCTATGGAAAACCAAGAAAGTACCTCACGCCGAAATTCTTAGCAGGATGGTGAATGAGGCACCAAGAATATCGGCCGTGAACGACAGGATTCCCAAACTACTTCTCTTCGACAAGAAATACAAGATACAACTGTCGGAAATTCCGAACGAGGGCCTGAATGAGAGAGAAGTGAGGATATTCACAGACGGCTCAAAAACTAAATCTGGTACAGGAGCGGGCGTATTCTCCGAAGACCTGCAGATAAAAATAGCAAAACCAATGGGTACCTGGAATTCGATATTTCAGGCCGAATGCCTTGCAATCATACTCGCCGCCCAAGCAGTGTTAGCGAGGAAAATAAGAGAATTTCCAATTCGCATTCTCTCGGACAGCAAATCAGTCCTGCAAGCCCTAATGAGCCACGAGTGCAAATCAGGGCTCATATATGAATGTCACAAAGCCCTAACGGCGATAGGGCAAATCAATGATACTACCATTCAATGGATAAAAGGACACAGCGGATCACGCGGCAATGATGCAGCAGACGAATTGGCCAGAAGAGGATCGGATACCCCGTTCACAGGTCCAGAACCATGTCTGCCTCTACCTAACGATCAGTTAAAAACAATAGTCCGTAAGGCTATACAAGGTAAGTGGGATGCATGCTGGTCCTCGGAGAGCGGCTGTAAACAAGCCAAAACAGCTTTACCCAGGATCAACAAGCAACTTACTAACAAACTATTTAAACTTAACAAAAAACAAATTAGCTGGATTACGGCTACCCTAACGGGGCATGGCCCTTTTAACAAACACTTGTTTACCTTGGGTGTTACAGATAGCCCTCTGTGCAGAGCATGCATGGAAAAGGAAGAAACGGCTGCGCACGTGCTCCTCGAGTGTACAGGTGTGGCGGATTACAGGGTAAAACACCTGGGTGACGCCAGGTCGCTCCCTGAGGTGTTCAAGGACATTGGGGGGGTCCTGAACTTTCTTAGTGAGCTGGGATGGCTAGAGTAGTGCCATTCCCTTGTCACGCAAAATAGGCGCTTAGCAGACGTCGACTTGCGTAAAACATACCCGTTCACAATACAATACATACACTGACAAGACGCAGCCAGGCAAAAGTGGCCGCAAGTAATTTTAACTTAATTAATGTTTATTATTTTTCGGAGCAAATTTCGTTCACTTGTTTTCGAAATATAATAACATCCCCATCATAGCAGTGTATATGTCGTAGGATGATTTGATGTTTAGTTTTTTTGCAAAAAACCTAGGGATTTTGCAAAAATCCGGATAATTAGGCAACGGTTATAATATTTTCTAATCTCACTAGGTTTTTTGCAAAAAAACTAGTTGGTTTAGTATGACTCCGAAACGAAATGTCAGTTTTTATGAATACTGTACACTGATTGGTCGATTGCAGCGCCCCATAAACACGTCATCTCTGATTGGTTACTTACTTCATTGTTCCTATCTAAATTAATTTAATTGTTATTTTTATTTTAGTAACAAAAAGTTCCTAAATTTAAAAAAGTATTGTCATTTCCTTTTATAACTCTAGCTATACCTAAATACTACAATTTAAAACGTACTTACTTTATTGTTCCTACCTATATTGAAGACGTCCGTAGCCGAGTGGATAGGTGACTAACTTTTCGGTCTGGAGGTTGCGGGTTTGCTCCCCGCTGAGAGCAACATTCATGTGATGAGCATATGTGTATTACATAATATTAAATATAACGCTGAGTTAGTATCCCATAATACAAGTGTTACTTAGTTTGGGGCACAAACTTAGTATCCTCCAGACACCGTAGTCAGTAGAAAATCGGTTCGGCAAAATGGTCCAATAATCCCCCCGCTCTCACTGCACTTCACGCCCCGCAATGTTGCAAGCTTTAACCCATCGCCAGTCTGCAAATGAATATTTTCTACCAAACTCCTATTAATTTCTACCAAACTTCTTATAATTATTTAATATGTTCTTTTTCTATATTTGAGAAAAAACATGAAATATTTAATGCTTTTAAATGATAAGATAATAAAAAACATATATTAAAAATAAAACAACAGCTTTAATAGTTTTTTAACTTAATAGTAAAAATAGATTTTCTGAAATATCAAAATGTTCTTTTTCTATATTTGAACATAATCGTGAATTATTTAATGCTTCTAAATAATAACATGGATAATAAAAAACACGAATGTTGTCAGGTTTATGGCATTCGTAGTTGAATTACAGCTAAGAACTCCAATATCTTCAAGAGCTATGCAATTGCCTTGATCTGAAGCTTTTATCCCTAAATTGCACAATACTTTGCGGTATATACCCTTAAATTGTTTTGCATTTGGGTTGTCGTTCAATCCACCATGCATAGCGTATATAAAAACAGTAATAACTTTTAGATGCAAAATATTATAAAAACTATTAATATTTAGACACATACATAATATTTAATAAATAAGCGACATGATAGTCCAGTGGGTAGAAAACCCGCCCGAAAAAACAGAAGGGCGTGAGTTCCAATCCTGGGACGGGCCTACACCAATTTGTCTTTTCTAAAGTCATATGTGTGGTTAATTTATCATGGTTGCTAACGGTGAGGGAAAACATCGTGAGGAAACCCACATGGCTGAGTTGTACTTAGTCATGTGACAGTGTATTCGTACAAAACGGCGATAGGCCTGCCTTCTATCACGTGAGTACACTGTCTAAGCAAAACGTGGGTACCTTCTGTGGAAACTAGATGGCGCTTGCCATGTGAGTTCAGGAGTATTGGTACCTCTGCCAACCCCTTCGGGGATAGACGGCGTGAACGTTTATGTTATGTTATGTTACATAATATTTAAATACAATTAACTAGCTCTTCACCCGCGTCTTCTTTCACGTAGGTACACATATATCACTGCTTACCCTTTTTCGAATTTATCGTAATAATAATAATCTAAAATACCCAAAAGTACTTATTTTTCACCATTTAGAATTTCTACCTAAACATAATATTCTTATGTTGAAAATGGTAGAAAATACAAAGTTCTACGCTTGCAACACTGACATGGCGGCGTAAAAAAATTCGTAATTTAAACAAAATTAAATTGCTTTCAATCATCGAAAGTAAGTGGAAAATGACAATAGTAACTGGTGAAATGTGATTCCCAGTCCTTTAGCTTTGATATTTACTCTATTTCGACAAGATCGAAGTACGTAAGTCGTCATTATGAATTTTTTTGTGGAGCTGTTTTGGCTTGTCACTTCCAAAGCTTCTAACCGACTGAGTGCGGGTGCGTTGCGTTGGTTGGTATGCAAGAGAAACCAATGAAATAGGACTATCGATGCGGCCGTGAGCGGATTCTGGGTACTCTTTATTCTATGGTTTGGGGTAACTTGATCCGTGTGTAATACTCGTATGTCCGAACGTGATTGTAATTTACTACAACAAAAGAGTAAAGAAAAATATTTAATTCCTAGTATCAAATAAGTATTGTCATTTCTTACCCTTTATAACTCTAGCTATAAAATCTCAATACCACAATGACGAACCAATCAGAATAAGTGTAGGCGAGCAATCAGAAATCAACCAATCAGCATTAAAGAAGTACAATCTTACTAAACCAACTAGTTTTTTTGCAAAAATCCTAGTAAGATTAGAAAATATTATAACCGTTGTCTAATTATCCGGATTTTTGCAAAATCCCTAGGTTTTTTGCAAAAAACCTAAACATCAAATCATCCTACGACATATATAAAGAATATAAAAATCCATAGGTGCCGTTGCAAATTCGGCCGCAACTACCTCGCAGCCAGGTGTAAGTGGGTTATATTTTGGTGTGTTTTATACGTTCATAAGTTACACGCATATTTTCTATATGAAATTAAAGCAATTTTTTTTCCTAATATGATATGATAATACATAGCTGCCTGTGAAAAAGCGGCCGCAAATTAGGGATCCGATAGAAAACATTCTTATAAAGGCGAGGGTCCGAAGTGAGAAGAATAAAAGAGCATCTCATACATGCTATAGAATAATTAATGTAAGGGAAGCAAGAGAAGTTTTTCAAGATGGTACTAAGTGGCGATCGATAGTCTCTGCATACCCCAATAGGAATAATGGGCGTGAGTATAGGTAAGTAAGTATTTAAAAAATATAAATATAGTTATTATATGTCATAAAATGTAAATAGAAACAATAGCACAGTTTGTGAAATATATTTGGATATATCGCGTTTTTAACAGATGGCAACCCTTATTTGCGGCCGCTTTTTCACAGGCAGCTATGTATTATCATATTAGGAAAAAAAATAGCTTTTATTTCATATAAGAAATATGCGTGTAACTTATGAACATATAAAACACACCAAAATATAACCTACTTACACCTGGCTGCGAGGTAGTTGCGGCCGAATTTGCAACGGCACCTATGGATTTTTATATTCTTTATATATGTCGCAGCCAACTGGTTAAATCAGCCAGCTCATTAAACAGCTAGCCGCTTAATTAAACGCCGGCTCCTAGTTAAAAGGCTAGCCCGCTTGTGAAATGAATTGTCGTCACTGAACGTCCAATCACCCGGCTGATTGAATAGTCAGCCCGTTGGTTTGGGCTGAGGTTAAGTCAGGCGGGTGATTTGAATTTAGTAATTAATTTTTTCTAGTCTCATTTTACATTATTTTTCTGTTAAAATTAATAGAATAACTGTTTAAAAGTGTTCAATCATGGAAATTTCAATTAATACACCAGCCCTAGCAGATGATTGCAGTTTTTTGCGACTATTTGGAAAGTTTTGGAGGTTATAAATTATATACAAAATGCTAAGGTGACCATGAATTATAATCAAACAATGTAATATTATTGGACGCACAAGTATGATGTTATGGTGGTTGGGAATGAAGAGCATTTAATCCCATGATGCGTATTATACCTAGGGCCTAGCCTATTAATACACATGTATCTGTTGTCATTCAAGTTGAAACAAATCCTAGCCTATATTCGGAATCAGAGCCATTTAGTTTGAAAATCATACAGAATGAAACTGAAAGCTTAAATGATAATACTGAAGTTACATGTATTGCGATTGCGAGCTAGTGTGCCAAAGCTTTGTGCCATTTAATTGTTAATATTATATTAAATAAATAAATCAAAGTATTGCTGCCAAAATAAGTACCCGAGTTTTTTTTAAAGTATATATTAAAGTTCTATTTAAATATCTACCCATAATTTTGTAGCACACCCTTTGCATTATTTTTTTAATTTAATAAAAGTTATTATTTAAAGTTATTTGGTTTTATTTTCATGCTGCATAAAATCTCATAGCCACCCTAAATAACCAGACGGCGATATAACGTTCAGCCAAGTGGTTGGACGTTGTGTTCAACTAAATGGCTTACCGAAGTTTAGCCCTTTACTAGGAGCCGGCGTTTAATTAAGCGGCTAGCTGTTTTGTCAGCTGGCTGATTTATCCAGTTGGCTGCGACATATACACTGCTATGATGGGGATGTTATTATATTTCGAAAACAAGTGAACGAAATTTGTCTCCGAAAAATAATAAACATTAATTAAGTTAAAATTACTTGCGGCCACTTTTGCCTGGCTGCGTCTTGTCAGTGTATTCTCCTATTCATATACTTATGTTAAAATGTGTGTTTGACTTTATACGTTATGAACATAGAGATTCAGCAGCGGGATCTTATACTATAGGTATAATAATTGTATCAGGGCAATGATTTATTTTTACAAACTTCAATCAAATTTTAAAAGGGGATGAAAGATTGTAGACTCCGAAGATCTGGCTACCATTTTTAGGGATTTATAACCGTGAGTATAAGTATATGTTGAATACGTATATTTCATTTATTCACAGTTCTAAAATTAAGGTGTTAGCATACATACATATCTGTGGGAGTCATGTTAGAGTGCACACTACTGCAGAAGCACTTGCACATAGCAGCTTCTCATTCATTTTCTTACATCGCGGTATGTTAATTTTTGAGTTAAGCATAGATACAAATTATAAGTTGGTACACAGCAGGATGTACTGGCCAGTATATCTTTGCTGTTTCCACATGTCTGTAGGCTATTGATCACTTAAGGGACATGGCAAACCTTTCATACTTCCTTTAGATTTATAATTTATTTCATACATCCCCAGGGCTTTTATTACTTTTACAAAAAAGAACAAAGGTTTTCAATAATTTGTTTATAATAAATAAAAAATGTTACAGCTGGAATGTACAATATTACACAACCTATCACCAACTCAAACCTTTAGCTCTTAAATCCTTCTTGGCTTCTAATATTTCTACCTGTAACTCCTTAGAAGCTTCCTCACAGTTATTAAAGGTCAATACTCTATATAATACAACAGTAACTGCGTACAAACCGAAGAGAATAAGAAATATTAATGGTGAAAATGTTATCACGGTTATATTTTTATCAATCCATGGATGCTTGACATAGCCACCTATTAATGAGTACCAGATGGCAAAGAACGCAGATAGCACAGATATCCATTCCATAAGTTTTGTCATTATGCTGATAGCTAGAAAATAATAATTATTTGTGAGACAACATACAATAACAAATATAGGTTATATAAATTAGGAATTAAGACTTACCAAAATCTTTTTCTTATCAAAGGATAACAATAGCAATAAACCGATGTGCTTCGTAGAAAATGTATTTAAATTAAGCCTTTCTTAAAATTAAATTAGTACAAAAGAAATGCTTTGTTGGTTTTGTTTTGGTAATTTATTTTGTTTTGTTGGATTCAATTGATTGGTTGGAAATAGGGATGTTCATTATCATTCAACTCCTGAATATTTTCATCACTACATCGATTTTGGAAATCGGTGTTTACCATCGTAGATTTTTATTTAAACTATATTTTTCAGCATCAATAACTCTAAAAATATCTGAACAAAATTAATTAACAAACAAGAGTTAACAGTTTGGTTACTAAATCTAAATCACTAGTCCTAGTACCATGCGCGTGACTAGAATCTATAAAATAAGAACCGAAGTCATCGCTTGTTTTATTGTGTTCTTAATTTATATTAATTTAATTAGATAATATTTTACATGAAATTATTAAATATTATATTGTATACTAGTGGATCGTCCCCGCTTCGCACGGGTAGCGTTGATTTTTTAAATATCTGAGGTTTCTCTCTTCAGTCACTGCTCAAGCATTGTGAAATTTAGCGTACAGTTTTCAATTTATTAAATTTATAGCACTCCCTTAACAGTGTAGTTTGGTGATTTTGAATGCGCTTTAATGAACGGTTCAGTATTTCCGTTTAATAGCAAATTTTGGAATAAAACGCCCTGAAGTATTTATAACAATCTAAAAAATAAATCATCACGTTATGTAGGATGCAACCACTGGCGCCATCTAGTATGTTATATGTAAATTAGTAAAGATTTGGTTTCGATCACGGGCGCGATGGCTTATTTTATAAATAATTTCGGTGTTTGTCTACCGATTTCTATGATTATTTTTTTATTGAATACGTAATAATGTAACCTTTTTCAAATTAGGGATGAGTGAGAGGTTTACAAACGTAAGAATAAACAAATATAATCAGAATGTTCCGAACTGCTAAGCTATCAGGAATTACACGTGTTATTGTGAGTCAACCGTAAAAGATAGACATATACTGTTGAGGATTTTTTTTTAGATAATTTTATGAAGAATATTTCCGTCATACATGATTTCTATGTAAGTTTAACCATTAAGGCTGCACACGCGACGGAAGCTTAAAAAATTTAGTAACTTCTCCCGTTTTCCCAAAATTTCCCAAAATTCCCCTTTACTACTCTGCTGGAAAGTATACAAAAACCTGTCCAGGAGTATGGAGAATTTGTACCAAGTTTCGTTAAAATCCGTCGAGTAGTTTTTGTTTCCATAAGGAACATACAAACCGACAGACAGACAGACAGACAGACAGACAAAAATTTTACTGATTGCATTTTTGGCATCAGTATCGATCCCTAATCACCATCTGATAGTTATTTTGAAAATATATTTCATGTACAGAATTGACCTCTCTACAGATTTATTAAAAGTATAGATAGATGTATGTATGTAAATATGTATACTCGTATCGCCATTAATTCCCACTGAGAAAAGCTGAAACTTGCGATCGCCATTTAATGCCAATGGGATTTTTGTTTATTAGGGATGGAGAGTGTGATGAAGATATCGAGAAAATGGAGCACTGAATAGTCTAATTTTAAGTCAGACGGTGTCCGAAAAGGCCCGAAGGGCTGTACATGATTCTGTTGTTGTTATGTATGGCAGTGAATGTTGGGTGTGGCCGTGTGGCAGAAAAAACATGAGGATAGAGTGAAAGCAGTAGAGATAAGGTGCCTCAAAAAAGTCTGTAATATGATTAGTGAAAGGTGCCATGTGAAAGATGATATTGTAATAAAGATAGAGAAAGGAATGTTGAGATGGTTTGTGCACAAAGAAAGAATGGAAGACAGTAAATTGGTGAGATCTATAGAGACAGTTTGGAAGATCATGTGAGTAGAGGACGACCAAGGAGGACACACCTGGACCAAATTGAGAGTCTGCTCAAAAAGGCAGGCGTCCAAAGTATGAAGAATTAAGAGCATATATGAACAGACTGATGGATTTCATCGAAGCTAGAGAGGTTTAACAGGATCGTACAAAGTGGCGATCAATAGTCTCTTCCGACCCCAATGGGAAATAATGGCGTGATTACATATGTATGTATGTACTGAGGGGCTCTCTGGCATTTATTTATGTACAAACCGTAACGTAAACTAAAATTTAATTGAATTTACCGCGCATGCTTCTTTTTTTTGCCACATTCGAAATTCATTAGCATACCATAAGCTATGTTATTTTTTTAATATTATGAATTTATTATTTAATATTTATCATCTATAGACAAACATAAAAACATAAGTTAAAAACTGTATTTTACTTGTAGTATGATTAGTATTTCTTAAACATTTTTTATCCAACATACCATCGACTTTTGTATTTCACTTGTGACACCACTCCTCCTAAACGGCTTATCCGATCTATACCAAACTTTGCATGATGATCATAAGCATTGAGTACCAGGTCAAGACGGTTTCGAAAAAAAATTGCGATTGATGAATAAGCACCCTTAAAAGTTTCCCAAGTAAGTCTATGGGAAACTAAACTTTTGTAAAAAAACTAACACGCGCTCATCTTTTCAGTCGTAACACTCTCGACAGAGTGGTCGTGGTCGTCATTTTGGTTGGGTGACCCGCCGCACAATTCGTCACGCGCTCATAGATTTATTAAATGTTTATATTTATAAAATAGAATAACTCTTTGTTGTAAATCATATATAAATTGACACAAAAAAAATGGTCAAACAGTTTGCAGTGCGGTACAATTGCTGGTCTTAATGCTAAAAGCGGTCTCTTCCAGACAACCTTTGGAAGATGAGATCGGTAAGTTATTTATGGAAGATATCCATCAAATTTCGAATTCTCAAAGTGAGGAAGAGTTCGACCACTGCGCTCTTTGCTAGTTGTGTTAAACAGAAACATTGTTTAACAGAAACCATGTTTGATTTCGTCCGGCTTCGCTTTAATTTTCAGCATGTGAAGCTTCAATGCCAACCAAGTTTAATATATAATAAGTGGTTAGGTATACCTTCTCGTGGACGTGGGTACCTTCTCTGGAAACTAGATGGCGCTTGCCATGTGAGTTCAGGAGTATTGGTACCTCTGCCAACCCCTTCGGGGATAAACGGCGTGAACGTTTATGTTTATATATGTTATGGTTAGGTATAATGAATTGTGTAATAGTAGGCTAAAATGTATTGATTTTCCATCAGAATTAGGGCACTGCTGTGATAATATATGCAATGAATTAGGACATAGGCAAATTATAGACCAGTTTTATAATGACATAAATGTCTCGCACGGTGTTCCACAAGGATCAATATTGGGCCCTTTACTATTTATTATATTTACTGCGGCAATACTTATAATAATATAGCAATACTTATGGAAGAATTACACCAAAGCAATTACTTGAGGCTCTTAAACGACTAAAAGGCGGGAAATCACCAGGGCATGACGGTCTCAGTGTTGAACATTTGAGAAATGCTGGACCTCATCTGCCGCGTGTATTATCGATGTTCTAAAGCCTATGTATAGGGCACTCATACCTGCCAGAGGATCTAATGAAGATCTATATATAGTACCGGTTGCTAAGAATAAGACGGGTGACATGTCCAAATGTTCAAACTATAGGCCTATTTCATTGGCAACTGTGGTTTCAAAAGTATTGGACGGTGTGCTTGACCTACGCCTGCAAAGTTGCACAGTCTTGCAGGATGCCCAATTCGGTTTCAGGGCTGGTCTGTCTACCGAGAGTGCGATAATGGCTCTCAAGCACACCGTCTACTACTATACCAGGAGAAGTACTCCTGTTTATGGATGCTTTTTGGACTTGTCCAAAGCTTTTGATTTGGTAAGCTATGATGTGCGGTGGCAAAAGCTCCTGGAATCCGGTTTGCCGAGGGAATTGGTCTGTATTTTTCAGTACTGGTACGGACATCAGCACAATGTAGTTAAGTGGGCCGGGGTCTTCTCGGAAGCGTATAGGATGGAGTGCGGCGTCCGGCAGGGAGGATTAAGCTCTCCCCACCTTTTTAGTATTTACATGGATGCCTTAATCGTAGAGCTCAGCAGGCGACGTACCGGATGTTTCGTAGAAGACACCTGTATGAACAATCTGAGTTACGCCGATGATATGGTTCTGCTGAGCCCTACGATTGGAGGTCTTAGGAAATTGGTGGCAGTTTGTGAGAGGTATTCTTGCACGCACGGCATCCTGTACAATATCAAAAAGACCGAACTACTTGTTTTCAAATCTGGGAACAAGCAGACATTCGAGGTTCCTTTGACGTTGTACGGGAAACCAATAAAACGTGTAACATTTTTTTAATATCTCGGTCATTACGTGACGGAGGACCTGAAGGACGATATGGACATGGAGAGGGAACGCAGAGCGCTGTCGGTAAGAGCTAACATGTTGGCCAGGAGATTCGCAGCATGTTCTAAACCAGTACGAGTTACCTTATTTAAAGCGTCCTGTACATCTTTTTATACCTGCAGTCTCTGGGCCAATTATACGCTTAAGTCCTACAGCGCTCTGCGGGTCCAATATAACAACGCGTTCAGGGCGGTGATGGGTCTGCCGTGGCGTTGCAGTGCCTCAGGAATGTTGGCCGAAGCGTGCGTTCCATCCACGTCCGCCATCATCAGGCACATCATCACGATCGCTGACAGGTATGATTGTCCCTACGTCCTGCAGTGGATTAGGGTACATTGTGTCTAGGGCGGCAAATGTTGTAAATAATAGTGTTTATATATAGGGTAGGTACTAACAGTAGACTCTAAGTGTACAGTTACTAACATTTTATGGATTTTTAATGTGATCTGAAATAAAGAGTTTATTATATTATGGGAACACTTTTAGTTTCTCGCCTCTCCCATGGCCGAAACAGAAAATTAGAATTTTAAATGGGAGAGGCGGTACCCCCCGACAAGAGCACAGTCGGTCGGGGTCAGGGAGTCAGGTTCAAGAACCGACGGACGATACGAGCCGTATCGAGCAGCACCGCTTTCTGCATCTGTGCTGGAACCGACACGCCACAGAAATCCAATAAATAAATAAATAATAAATCCAATATTTATATTATTCGTCTTCAGCAAATTGCGAAATATTTCTAATCCCGCCCTTCTTAAGACAGTATACATAGCACTCTGTCAATCTATATTAACTTACTGTATAACTTCATGGGGGGGTGCTTCCAAATCCTTACTGATTACACTAGAACGCGCCCAAAGGGCTGTTCTCAAAACGATTAATCGTAAACCTCGACTCTTCCCTACTTACGAACTTTACAGTAGTAGTAGTTTATTAACTGTCCGCCAGCTCTTTATTCTACATACTCTGCTTAAACAGCACTCTCAAACGCCTCCCCCGTTACCTTCAAACTCTCGTTCTTCCCGCTATCCACTTTTTGCCTCCGTTCCACGTCTAAAAACCCAATTTGCAAATCGGTTCTTCTGTTTCTTGGGACCATTACTTTACAATAAAGTGAATAAATTGATGCCTAGTAACCAACTTTCTGCATTCAATTTTAAGAAAAAAATTACTGACTTTCTCCTAACCCTGAATTATGACGACACAGAGATGCTTCTTACCTATATCAAATAATTATATATCCAATTATATATATATATTTACGCAAACACACACATACATATACAAATACTACACACACCCCTATACACACATTCAAACACACACACACACACACAAATACATATTTTCTTACTAGAGGAGAACACGATTTGTTTTTGTATTCTTTTAAAAAATTAAATTATTAGTGTCCATTGCACAGGCACGACCTATAATGGCACTAATGTACTCTATATGTCTCACCCTTATTTTAATTGTAAAATATGTGCTCTAGTATAATTTGTACATAGGTTAATTAGAAAATAAACGATTTATTATTATTATTATTATTATTATATTATTAATATGTGTGTCTGTTGGTGAGCTGATCATAAAAAATATAAAATAATGAGCCTTTCGTATCCAAGATTGTAGCACATCGATTATTCATCGATGTCAAATTTATAACCGGCTGACAACTCTAATGTCAAACTTTCGAACCATACTGAAGACTTGGTTGATGTGAATTTGACTTGACATTCGTATCAGCAGTCTGTTTGAAAAGTTAGAAAAAAAGTATTTGTTATTGTAAAGGGCAGCTGACTCGTACTTTCTGAAAATTTCACAATTCTATTCTTCGTTAGCCGTTGGCTTTCACCGTTTGTGAAATAATAATGAACACGGGAGTTGGTTGTTGAGTAAGATTAGTTTTTTCTGTATCAATATGAATGAAATAGACGATAAATTCTACTATGTGTACAGTTCATCTTTGGATTACAAAGTTGAGATTAAAATGTGAGTATTACCATCATTTTAATTGCATGTAAATATAACCATAAATAATTATTGCGTTCAAGTTTAAGTGCATACTGCATCTTATATTAACCTTGAGATCTATTACAGTTTTTAGTTCCTTATAATTTTATTATTGTATATAATTTTATTATTTATATAAAGTTATATATAAAAATTAAATATATATAATATTATTTATATAAATTTATTATTAATTTTATTATATACGCTCGTATGAGAAGGATAATGAATGTAAGGGAAGCAAGAGAGGTTTGTCAAGATCGTACTAAGTGGCGATCGATAGTCTCTGCCTATCCCAATGGGAATAATGGGCGTGAGTATAAGTATAATTTTATTATAAATTAAATAAACGCAAAATGTAACAGATTATTAAGTTATATTTTTGTGAACATTTCATTTTAAAAAAGTAATGCACAGTGCTTATTTTGTTCTTTACAAATATTTACTTTATATATTCTAAGACTTTGTTTGGTTGTGGCCTGTTAAAATATAATCTTTTAGGAGGAGCGAAAGTAATTAATTTTTAGTTTAAATGTTTCTCTTTTTCTTCAAAATGAAGAGTTTGTATTTATTTAAAAAGCACTTAGTTTTCCCGAGTGGTATTCTGCTAAGAATGTTAGCAAGACAAGGATAAAATGTATATTGAATGATTTAAAAATTCTAAGAATTTTATCCTGTTTTTAATATCATAATTAAGTTATGTGTAAGTCTTACTTTAATTCGCCTTTGCTTTCACAAGGTGCATTGCTGTGAGAAGAACTGCATCAATTACTGCTAGATTGTTTCAGCAACCTGGATCGTTAGCAGAACGGTCAAGAATGTTTAATATATGGTTCTAATAGTGGGTTCCTTATATAGTGACTGATGCATTAAGGAATAATCACCTTACGGAATTGCCCATTTCAATGCATGGGAATGTCACATTAAAATACAAATAATTTCTTACTTCATACCTTTGAAGAGAGCATATAGTCCAATGCTCGCCTAGTAGTATTTTCCAATCTAACCCTATGACACAGGAGTTTTCATACATACTTTGTTGTTCCAGAGGAACTCTAGAGGGTAAACGACAGAAGCCTGAGTATGACAAGTTGCTGTCAGACCCAATGCTCAAGTTCTCTGGGTTATACCAGGACACCTGCTCAGACCTGTATGTCACCTGCCAGGTGCTGAATGATGGAGTGCCTCTTGCTCTGCCTGTTATGACGTCGTACAAGGCATTTACTAATAGATGGAAGTAAGTCATGTTTTCTGTCAATATGATTATGGGCATGTTGGTTTTTCTTAAATAAATGTAGTAGTTCTGTGCCGTGTAGTGCCGGCTTTGCCGTGTAGTGCTGGCTTAGAATGTTGCTACCCCTTTCTACCCACGGGTGTTAGTTTCTACACAAGAGGCGACTAAGGGTTTTGGGGCTTTTTATTGGATTTTTGGGCAATGGGGTTGGAGACCCATCACCAAAAACCTTTATTTTACCGCCTTTTCCCCACTCAACTTCCAAAAGTGGCTGGGGAATTTATAATTCCTTAGCTCTGGCTACCTCTTCCAGGGAAATATAGCTGTTAGTATATGTATGTATGTAGTTCTGTAACTCAAAAAGAGAAAACAGAGCTTGGTGTTTATCAAAACTGTTTATCTCAGAAAAGTATGAGGGTGAAATATTACTCATATTCTTTAGTTTAAACATTTTTAAAGATGTCTAAAACATCTAATCTAAATTGAAATGGTTAGTTTTTCATACAGATTCCAATACTTAATATTTTGAATTTTTACTCTCAAGGGATTTATTAATTACGTATACATACATTTACTCACGGCTATAAATCCCTTGAAAGGGGTAGCCAGAGCTAAGGAATTAGAAATTCCTCAGCCACTTTTGGAGCCTGCATGGGGAATAGATGGTGAAATAAAGGTTCTTGGTGATGGGTCTCCAACTGCATCGCCCAAAAATTCCTTCAAAGCCCCAATACCGTTAGTCGCCTCTTACGTACACCCACCGGAAGAAATGGGGTAGTGCTATTCTAAGCCGACACTACACAGCACAAATGATTTATTATGTCCTAGTATAAGGGTGAATAGAATACAGGTGAAAATTTATGATAGTAGACAAAGCTATTTGCCAGGAGGTCTAATCTTCGCATCGAGAACAATAATAGGCACACATAACTCTTGTAACCACTTTTAACATTTATTTCTGTCTTTCTCGCACAAAACGAATATTCGGATTTTGAAATTTTTGCGATCCAACCTTACCTCCGTAGTTGTCGTTGGTTTCTTCAACTTTAAAGCTCCAAAATTAATATTATTCTATACTTCAGTTATAAACTTTGTTTGACCTGAGTGGGATATAAATATATTTTACAAGCAGTTAGAAAAGGTACTATTGCAATTATCGTACCTTTATGCTGTGTAGTGTCGGCTTAGAATAGCACTACCCGAATTCTTGCGGCGGGTGTACGTAAGAGGCGACTAACGGTATTGGGGCTTTAAAGGGATTTTTTGGGCGATGCGGTTGGAGACCCATCACCAACAACCGTTATTTTACGATCTTTTCCCCACTCAACTTCCAAAAGTGGCTGAGGAATTTATAATTCCTTATCTCTGGCTACCCCTTCTAGGGAAATATAGCCTTGAGTATATGTATGTATGTATGTATGTATGTATAAACTTCAGTTATAAACTTTGTTTGACCTGAGTGGGGTACGAATATATTTTACAAGCAGTTAGAAAAGGTACGATTGCAATTATCGTTTGTGAATTGAAGAGTAAGTACCTCCTGGATCGTACAAAGTGGCGATCGATTGTCTGCCTACCCCACTGAAACTTAGAAAGACAGATTATATAACTAAAACCTTAATTTGTGATACACAAAAATACGTTTGTGTATCAATTGAAGTCAAACAAAGAGTGTCTCCAAATAAGATCAGTCCAAACCGTACATGTTTTGATGTAGCCGACCGTTTTAGAACCGCGCAAAGTTTATCGTTAACGACAAAAACGGTGACCGTAATCAATCAACTCTTGTTTATCTTACTTTATTTTAATAATGAGTAATACTAATTAATTTAAATAATGAAATATCATTTGAAAATGTATTCGTTGTTGAATTAGACATATGAAAAAACGAGATTAATGGTTGGGTTATAAGATAAGATATTTAGATGCTAGTTTGAACTAATTAGAATGAATGGAATTAAGTTTTTGTTTATACTAATAAAAGCTATGTCTCAAGAGGTACTCGTTCACGCCTTATATCCCCGAAAGGATGGCAGAGGTACTACTACTTCTGACCATCACATGACATCATTGTCACCTGATGTTCAGAGTGCCCTCGTTGTGCCTGGACAGTGTTTTGCGTGAGGCTTTAAATCCGGGTCTCGGGTTCGATCCCAGGGGGGTAAACACACAAATTAATTTATAATATTTAACCTAGTTTGGAGGGATTTTGCAGGATTGAATCACCTATCCGAAATTAAGATATCTGTGGTTTAGAGAGCGCGTTTACTCTGCCAGCCCGCGCTTAAACAGCGTGGTGGACTAAGTCCAAATCACCCTATATAGGGTAGACTCGATCTCTTGGTGGCGATATATATGAGCTGTGAGAAACTTTTACATGGCTAAGTATGACCTAGTCATGTGGGCTTCCACACGTTGTTTTTCCTGACCGTTAAAACCACTTTAAATTATCCTCACATTGCAAAGACACAAGGGTTCGACACCTGATTCGGGATTCGAACCCATACTTCTCTGCATGATAGGCGGGTATTCTACCCACTGAGCTGTCCCGGGTGCTAAAATTATATTCATGACATAATATTCGTGGTGGCACAAATATATGCATTTACTTACATCTATATATATATAAAAGAAAGTGGTGTTAGTTACACTATTTATAACTCGAGAACAGATGAACCGATCTGGCTGAAAATCGTTGGAGAGGTAGCTTAGAACCAGGAAAAAGACATAGGATATCATCACGCTAAATAAGGTAGGGGGTAAACAGTAAAAATATTTAACACCATCCGTGCGAAGCCAGGGCGGACCACTAGTAATAAATAAAGGACGGTTGGTTGGGTCTCGAGTCTAAGTCGCCTCCTACGACACCCGTGTGTAGAAATGGTTAGTGCTATTCTACATACATACATACATATACTCATGGCTATAAATCCCTAGAAAGGGGTAGCCAGAGCTAAGGAATCAGAAATTACTCAGCCACTTTTGGAAGTTGCATGGGGAATAGATGGTGATGGGTCTCCAACCGCATCGCCCAAAATCCCTTTAAAGCCCCCAATACCGTTAGTCGCCTCTTACGTACACCCACTGGAAGAAATGGGGTAGTGCTATTCTAAGCCGACACTACACAACTATTCTAAGGTGACACAAACCATGTTCAATTGATCGGCCTGCCTCAAAGTCATCTGCATAATGGTGGTAGAAATAAGTGAATTGATAAGAAATACTGAGATCAATTTGTTTAGAATGTTCCTCTTATCACATAAAGGAATGATGTTATGAAGATTTGTATCAAGTATTAATAAACCGTTAAATTATCTGATGAAGATCGGAATTCAGTTTAGAAACATTACTTTCATCGGTTACACATGGATTATTTTGAAAAATGTTGTTATTTGTTTCTTTAAGATTTTAATTAGTGGTTAATTTTGATATCATAACAATTGTGATTATAAATACGTATTTAACGGACGTCCGCAGATAGCTCTCCGTGTAGTGCCGGCTTAGGGAGCCACTACCCCATTCTTCTCGGAAGTTTTTAAGTATTGTGTGCGATGCGGTTGAAGACTCATCCCCAACGATACTTTATTTTTACCATCTTGTCCCCTATCAACTTCCAAATGTGGCTTAGGAGTGTCTGCCTTTAGTTTCTGACTATCCCTTTTTGGGATTTATGGCCGTGAGTATATGTATGTCTGATAACAATTATGTCCGCAGATGGCTCTCAACATTGTCGAATTCGTTTTCGTTACCATTTAACCTCGTTTTGTCTGGGGGTGTGTGAATTCTTGTGTTTTACACCTGCTATCTTTATTCACATTCATATTATTGCAGGGAAATTGACCTTAAAAGTTTTTGTGCCTTTCTACCGACAGGAATAGATAAATAAATAAATGTATACGGACATATTATTATACACAGATCAAGTTAACCCCAAACTAAGTATAACTTGTTTTATGGGATACTAACTCAACTATAATAAAAAAAAAAAAAAAATTCAGTTTTCAAAAGTACATAATATTCTTCTTAACCTAGTTAATTATTTTAAGTACAAAATATAACCTTTTCCTGTTCCTGAGCTAGGTAATTTACCTGTATTTCAGGCAACAATAAACAAAAAAAGGCTTAAACTATCAGTTTTCATATAATGGTATTGGTAAGTAGTGTATAAATTATTATCAGAAATCGATTGTATCTAACTAATTGTATTATTATGATAAAAAAATAAATAAAAACATCTTATATTAACTTATTATATTAAGCAATTCCTCTGATTCCGTGTATGTAAGATTTAATAGCCACGATTGAAGTTTTTTCTTGCATTAAAAGTTGTTTGAGTTATATAATTCTACATAACATAACATAAACATAAACGATCACGCCGAATATCCCCGAAGGGGTTGGCAGAGGTACTAATACTTCTGAAAATCACGTGACTTTGTCACCTGGTGTTCAGAGTACCCACGTTTTGCATGGACAGTGTACTCACGTGATAGGGGGCAGGCCTATCGCCGTTTTGTACGAATACACTGTCACATGACTAAGTGCAACTCAGCCATGTGGGTTTCCTCACGATGTTTTCCCTCACCGTTAACAACCATGATAAATTAACCACACATATGTTTCTGGAAAAGACAAATTGGTGTAGGCCCGACCCAGGATTTGAACACTAGTCGTTTGCACGATAACCGAGTGTTCTACCCACTGGGCTATCACGGTTGCCTATATAATATATATAATTCTAGTAATCTATTAATTTTATTATATAAGTATGGTCCTAAAAATATAAAGAATCTATTTGTAATGGAAAATTTTGCACTATAGGTATTCAAACATACTATATCCTTTCGCCTCTTGTTTAGTGTATCAGGGTTGAAGTATAAGCTAGCATGCTGTTTTAGAACAGTGAATAGAATAAAGAGCTGGCGCACAGTTAGCAATTTAATATTATATACCTAATACACATATAAATAACATCCAAGACTATGAAACAATCATTTATGCTCATAACATAAATGTTGCGCTCAGCGGGGATCGAATCCGCAACCTCAAGACCGAGAAGCTAGTCACCTATCCACTCGGCCGCGGTCGTCGTCACCTCACGCCATGTCCATGTCATGCCACGGCTGTCGTTAGAGGTGTTGTTAGGGTACTGCAGAGCAAGCACGAGCCGTGTTTAAACTAGTTATCGCGTGGGATAAAGCAGCCATCTCTTACGCGCATCGTATACTGCCATCTCATTCTAACCGTTATCGTGTCGATAAAATAGCGCTCGTGCTTGCCCTTCGAGTGATTGTTGGGTGATGCAGCTTGAGACCCATCACTAACCAAGCTTTATTTAGAAAGAAAGAATGAAATTTTGTATTATTTGTTGCATAGGATATGTACAACACATAAAACTAAAATAATCAATATATTTCACCAAATATACCCACTCAAAAACCAAAAGAACCCGAATAATTTTTAATTCTAAAGGTCTGACTTCCCCTTTTGGGATTTATAGCTCTGCGTATATTTGTGTTATGTTTGAGCAATCCATTGGGAGTCCATGTCTAGAATCTTATTAATATTACATACATATACTCACGGCTATATTTCCCTAGAAGGGGTAGCTAGAGCTAAGGAATTATAAATTCCTCAGCCACTTTTAGAAGTTGAGTGGGAAAAAGATGGTAAAAATAAAGGTTTTTGGTGATGGGTCTCCAACCGCATCGCCCAAAAATCCAATAAAAAGCCCCAATACCCTTAATTGCCTCTTACGACACCCGTGGGTAGAAAGGGGTAGCGACATTCCAAGCCGGCACTACACGGATCTATTAATATTCTAAATGTAAAAGTTTAGATGTTTGTGTGTTTGAGTTAAGAAGGCTTCTCAATTACAGAATGTATATGAATGACATTTTGCAGAATGCTAGATAATGACCCAGATTATAACATAGGATACTTTATATTCCGGAAAAAAATAGCCAAAAAAATATTCACGCCTGATTGAACTCAGAGTACCGGCAAAAACGCCTAAAGTTTCCCATCAGCAAATTTACAGTACGAAGTCTGTCGGGTCAGCTAGTAGGTAATAAGTGTATTGTAGGCGCCTTAACTAATAGTAGTAATTACCTTAATTGGGTGACATTACGAAGGCGCCGAATAGTTAAGTGGTAAGATGGTTATCCTGTTCATTAACTGATTATGTAACTTGAGAATCAGGTATTTTAATATCCGAATACGGAATGTTAGTTGAGTCACATTGATAGTCTACCTCCACTCATCCATAAATACATATATATACTCACGGCTATAAATCCCTAGAAGGGGTAGCCAAAGCTAAGGAATGAGAAATCCCTCAGCCACTTTTGGAAAATTAAGTGGGGAAAAGATGGTGAAATAAAGCTTGTTCGTAATGGGTCTCCAACCACATCGCCCAAAATCCCTTAAAAGCCCCAATACCGTTAGTCTCCTCTTACGTACACCCACCGGAACAAATGGGGTTGTGCTATTCTAAGCCGGCACTACACAGAAAATGTTAAGGTTTCGAAAAGATGATTGGGCTACAGCTAAAACTTTCATTATTCGGAGTTATTTAGTAATTATGTATAAATAGTTTCCAAATGAACCTAACACAGTCTTATAAAATACTTCTAAGGGTCTTGAACATTTCTTTAATTCTTTAAAATAAACTTCAGCAAAGTTATAAATAAGATTCCATTTTAGAAGTCATTCATACATACATACATACATATACTCACGCCATTAGTTCCCATTGGGGTAGGCAGAGACTATTGATCGCCACTTCGTACGATCCTGACAAACCTCTCTAGCTTCGTTTACATCAATCAATCTTTTCATACATGCTTTTTTATTCTTCATACTTCGGACGCCAGCCTTTTTGAGCACACTCTCAATTTGGTCCAAGTGTGTTCTCCGTGGTCGTCAAATATGAAAAGAAGATATATTCGGTGAATAAACATAAAATACTATATATGTATACGAGTAAATAGTAGAACACTACCTAGCTACTACTTTTTCGAAATCGTTTTAAGACCGACCAATTATTCTTTACACGTAATTTATTATAAATAACATTTAAACACAATTCAAAAAGGTATTTTTAAAAAAGATAGTCAATACGGTGATATAACCTCATTACATTAACTTAATATTATCTACTGAATTAATGAGTAGTTATAATAAATTAAAAAGCACTTACGAATTTAGGTATGTTACTCATAATTATTTTTAATGGGCTTAAGCCCTTTTGGTGAGGCCGGATATAACGATAATGGTGAAAATAAGTTAAAATCTATACTATATCTTGTATAATTTTTTCCACAATATAATAATTAAAATTGAAAATTTAATTTTATACATTAAGTATGTCAATATCGATATACATGTATTTGAACGTCATTATAGCTTAGTGAGTAGAACACTGCTTATCGTGCAGACGACTAGTGTTCTAATCCCAGGTCGGGCCTACACCAATTTGTCTTTTCTAAAGACATGTGTGGTTAATTTTATCATGTGAGGGAAAACATCGTGAGGAAAACCACATGGCTGACTTGTACCTTGACGGTGTATTCGCACAAAATGGCGATAGGCCTGCCCCTATCACGTGAGTACACTGTCCAAGCAAATCGTGGGTACTCTGAACACCAGGTGATAATATCACGTGATGTTCTGAAGTATTAGTACCTAGAGTTGAGTTGAGTATATCAATAAGATATATTATGTAATTTATTTTGTATATATAGAACTATTTTGAGGGACTCTTTGAAAAAGAGGATTCATCCATTTCTTCGCCAATCAGCAGTAATGTTGATTGGAACGACGTTATGGGTGACTTTAGTGACAGTGAGATCAGTATGGAAGAAATAATGAAAGCAATGAAAAGTATGAAACTAGGGAAAGCGGCAGGGTATGACAGGATAAACACTGAAATGCTGAGGGCTGGTAAAGGGGTGGTGGCTTCTTGGTTGTACTTCCTTTTCCAAAAATGCTGGTCGAGTGGCAAAGTGCCACAAGACTGGTGCAAAGCGGTAATTGTGCCTTTATATAAAGGAAAGGGGTCACACCAGGAGGCTAGAAACTACCGTGGAATTAGCCTACTCAGCATTGTCGGTAAATTGTATGCAAAGGTTTTGATTGAAAGAGTGATGAATGAAACGGATGATAAAATTTGGGATGTGCAAGCAGGATTTAGAAAGGGAATGGGATCTATGGACCAAATCTTCTCTTTAAGGAGCATCACCGAAAAGTTCTTAGCTAAGAACCGAAAGGTGTATTGCTCCTTCATTGATTTAGAGAAGGCGTATGATAGGGTGGTAAGAAAGTGTTTATGGGAGGTGTTATCCAAGTTCGGTTTGGGGAGTCAACTTATACGTGCATTTGTATCACTTTATGAGGATTCCAGTGCATGTGTGAGAGTAAACGGGGAAAATACTGACTGGTTCGGGATCTCTCGGGGTGTCCGGCAGGGTTGTGTAGCTTCCCCGTGGCTCTTCAACTTGTTCATGGATGACTGTTTAACAGAGTTGCGTGAAAGTGATTATGGATTGAGAATGGGTGGATTCATCATCAAATGCCTCTTATATGCCGACGATCAAGAGCTGCAAGAGATGATGAATATTGCATGTGCGTCTTTTGAAAAAAAGGGAATGAGGGTGAATGTGGATAAAACAAAAACTATGGTTTTTGAGAGAGAGGTGAATATGACCGAATGCGTGATTGAGATTAATGGTAAGAAAGTGGAACAAGTGAAAGAGTTTGTATATTTGGGAAGTTTGTTTACTAGGGATGGAAAGTGTGATGAAGATATCGAGAGAAGAGTGAAAAAGGGTAATGCGGTAAATGGAGCACTGGATAGTCTAATGTCTAGTCAGTCGGTGTCTGAAAAGGCCCGAATGGCTGTGCATGATGCTGTCCTCGTTCCTACGCTTATGTATGGCAGTGAATGTTGGGTGTGGCAGAAGAAGCATGAAAGTAGAGTGAATGCAGTAGAAATGAGATCCCTCAGAAAAGTGTGTAATGTAAGGTTATGTGATCGTGTGAGGAACGATGTGATTCGTGAAAGGTGTGGTCTAAAAGATGATATTGTAAGAAAGATAGAAAAAGGAATGTTGAGATGGTTTGGGCACATAGAGAGGATGGATGACAGTAAATTGGTGAAAGAGATATATAGAGCCAATGTGGAAGGTAATGTTAGTAGAGGACGACCTCGGAGGACACATTTGGATCAAATAGAAAATGTGCTCAAAAAGGCAGGTGTCCGCAGTATGAAGAATAAAAGAGCATGTATGAAAAGATTGATGGATATAAACGAAGCCAGAGAGGTTTGCCAGGATCGTACAAAGTGGCGATCGATAGTCTCTGCCTACCCCAATGGGAACTAACGGCGTGAGAATATGTATGTATGTATGTATGTATTTTGTATATTCATAGTACCTTATGTATTTTTCCTTTCGTTACATACGTGTTTTTCATAGTTTAAAATTGGCAGTTTTATTTCCAAGCGCGGTCTCTTTCTGACCACCTCTGAATAAAAAGGACAATAAATTAGTGCTTAAATCCATTTATAGTAGACAATCTATTTTCTAGATTTAATTAAAATACGAGGTATTAGTTATTAACCTGTGACTTCCTGAGCACTAGCGAAAGACAAGTGCCGTCAAAACCCGGGAACAATAGAATTATTTGCGTTTCCAATCCAAGATGGCAGTGATTGGTCTCTTTTTAAAAGCTCACTTCATACACAAGCCGTTGATATCAATAAAAACGTAATTTAACTCTTAAAATAAAAGAAATAAGGGGTTGATTCGAACACGCTAAGCTGGTCATCGGCGGCTCCACGGGGAGCCATCGGGGTTTGACGGTACTTTTGCTTCTGGCTACTCTAGGAGCCGGCGGGACGTGAAAGGTTAAATGTATCGATATTCGATCGATATCGATATTCCGCAAAAGTTAACCACAAAACGTAAGTTTAGACTCTTGTCAAATATACAAGTTTGCTCCTAAAGCCAGTGTGACTTTAGAAGTTTTAATACAAACTTCAGTGTTCCATAATTATGTATGCATAACTTTTTTTGCATTTAAATCCATGTTGAGATTATTACTAATCAATTAAGAAAAAAAACTTGTAACAACTCCTCAATAGATGGCGCTAACACCAGTAAGGTGTAAAGAAACAAGCAAATACAAATTTTCGCGCGAGTGGTCACTATGGCAGTTGGCAGAGCGATAGGGGTGTAGACCCGAGGTCGTTGGTTCGAGTCCCGCTAATGTCGATTTTTTGCTGAATCAATTCATTGTTCCAGTTGGAACGAATGGGTATCCCTGCCAGTGCAATACAGCGAGCTATCACGCAATGCCGTGGTGGCGTTCACCGTGCACGATTCCGCCGGGCCCGGGAAGACAATGGTCGTCGGCGGCACCAGCGTGTCGCTGTTCGGCAAGCATGGGATGCTGCGGCAGGTCAGTAAAGTGTTATACATACATATGTGGGAGTCATGTTAGAGCGCACACTACTGCGGACTCACTCGCACATAGCAGCGTCTCACTCATAATCCTACATCGCGGTATCGAAATGTTTCTCGAGCTATGCATATATACAAATTATAAATTGGTACAGTCGTGTAGTGCCGGCTTAGAATAACACTACCCCATTTCTTCCGGTGGGTGTGCGTAAGAGGCGACTAACGGTATTGGGGCTTTTAAGGAATTTTTGGGCGATGCGGTTGGAGACCCATCACCAAAAACCTTTGTTTTACCATCTTTTCCTCACTCAACTTTCCAAAAGTGGCTGAGGAACTTCTAATTCCTAAGCTCTGGCTACCCCTCCTAGGGATTTATAGCCGTGAGTATATGTATGTATGTATGTAAGTTGGTACACAGCAGGGTGTACTGGCCAGTATATCTTTGCTGTACCCACACATACATACTTATTTTATTTGGATTTATTTATTTTGAGTTATTTAAATTAGTTCAACTAACTAGGAAATGCTGTCCATGGTGTTTTGGTTTAAAGAACAAATCATATATGTCTTTTGTAAATGATAGTATGATGTTGTACTGTGTAAATGCCTAATAAATAAAAATAATATACTCACACCATTATTTCTCATTGGAATAGGCAGAGACTATAGACAACGAACCTGACAAACCTCTCTAGCTTCGTTAACATCCATCAATCTTTTCATACATGCTCTTTTATTCTTCATACATAAATATGTTTTGCTGTGACATGTCGGCTTATTCGAAGTGAGGCGTATTAGGTGATTTAAGAGCGATGTGGTTAGAGAAGTATCACCAAAAACATTTACTTTACAGTCTTTTCTCCACATAACTTCCAAAAGTGGCTAAGGATTTTTTCGTTCCGAAGATCTAGCTACCCCTCCTAGGGATTTATAGTCGTGAGTATATGCATGTATGTTAATAATTTATGCAAAAATTAACAACAATTAAATGTGAGTAATGTTCAGAGGTGCAAAAAAAACCTAACGCAGAAGTGACAACAAACCGCGGAATATTAATGGGGGGAAGTGATTTAGACGCTCATTATTGCAGCGCTAAATAGGATAGATAGATAATAAAATTATTTATGTTATCATAACAATCACATACAACACATTAAAACACATTAAAGACATAAACACACACAAAAATAAAAGTAAAAAGTAAAAATGTGTGATAATAAAAGAAAAAAACAAATTACAAAGTGCAAGGTATGTGTGCTATGGTAACACAAACTAGGCCATAACTCAGCGTTTATTAATGCTATAAAGCAAAAACACTGATTTTCAGGTATAGCCTAAGAGCAATTTATGATAAACAAAAATCAATCTGCCACAAACATAAAAAGAACATAAAAATACTTACAAATAAAACATTAAATACGGTAAACATATTCCTGCGCAAATGACTAATAATAAAAAAGAGTCAATTAATAAATGTTACAATCAGACTACAATTACAACATAAAAAATAATAAATATATAAGACATACATAGATGGATGTGGTACGTACGCTTATGACATGCTTATAATCAAAACAAACAGAAACTCAGCTAGCAAATACTAATATTTTAACATACATAAGTACATACATACATATACTCACGGATATAAATCCCAAAAGGAGGTAGCCAGAGCTTCAGAGCTAGAAAATCATAAATAAGCCACATTTGGAAGTTGATAGGGCATAAAATAGTGGCAATAAAGTATCATTAGTGATGGGTCTCCAACCGCATCGCCCAAAAACCACTTAATAAAGCCCCATACTCTTAGTCGCCTCTTACGACACCCGTAGGTAGAAAGGGGTAGTGATATTCTAAGCCGGCACTACACGGCAACCAAAACCAACGCAAATTTGCTAGCACATGTTGACATTTTAACATCTTACCATAGTAACGCACTAAACGGAAGAAATATATCGATTACGAGAACCCTAGCACAAGTGACATATCAAATGTCCAATCGGGTTTGACGCGGGGTAGCTCGGGCGAATTGTGTGCCGTGGAATAATTGAGCGGCTCCTTGCTCACGACGGTCTTAAAGAGCTTATTCCATTACACTTTGTCGTTTCTGAATTCAGACGTCCTTCGAAGTTACTGCCGCAGACGCTTGTTATTCCACTACTCAAATTTGTCTACTTTTCAGAAGCCTAGCGTTCTGAACGTTATTCCACTAGTCTGAATTCAGATTCTGTGGCTCTCAGACGTCTTCATTCAGACAAATGGAATAAGCTCTTAACACATATTCCTTTTATGGTTTTATCTAAGGCTGCCATATATTGATTAGATAAATAATGTTATGTGATCGGGTGAGAAATATTGTGATTCCTGAAAGGTGCAGTGTGAAAGATGTTATTGTAAAAAATGTAGAAAAACGAATATTAGGGTCGTGTGAGATCCAAACTTTGGGCGGATAGAGAGGATGGATGATTGTAAATTGGTAAAAGAGATTTATAGATAGAGTCAATGTGGAAAGAGTTGTGAGTAGAAGACGACTTCAGAGGACACATTAGGACCAAATACAGAGGGTGCTCAAGAAGCCAGGTGTCCGAACTATGAAGAATTAAAGAGCATGTTTGAAAATAAATGGTAGATGTAAACGAAGCTAAAGAGGTTGGCAAGGATCGTGCAAAAAGGCGATCAATAGTCTCTACCTACCCCAACGAGAAATAATGGCATGAGTATACATATGTATTACACACACACATACACATACTCACGGCTATAATTCCCTAGAAGGGGTAACCAGAGCTAAGGAATTATAAATTCCTCGGCCACTTTTGGAAGTTGAGTGGGGAAAAGATGATAAAATAAAGGTTTTTGGTGATGGGTCTCCAACCGCATCGCCCAAAAATCCAATAAAAAGCCCCAACACCCTTAGTCGCCTCTTACGACACCCGTGGGTAGAAAGGGGTAGCGACATTCTAAGCCGGCACTACACGGCAATGTATTGTATAATATATTTTATATATAGTTGTATATTCTTTCCCGAGGGATATAAGGACATGTTTTTTTCTCTAATTCCCATAAATTAATCTGCAAAAACCTCTTCTCATGTTATAGCGACACAATCATAATTACGAGATGGTTCGATATTCTATTTATAACCCAAGCGTTTTTTTCAAAATTAATGTATGAGTATAGCTCAAGGCAAGCTGCATCGAGCCTCGCTATCTAGATGGGATTTCATGTTCAGAAATGGGTATTACACTTTTGTTGTCTAGTCGCCCTTTGCCATAGAAATCTGACTGGAAGAAGGTCCTAGACATGATTTATTACTTAGAAAACACGTGTATAAATGTAGTAGTAGCGGCTTTTAAGTGATTGGTGGTTTATATGTGTTTATATTTATATGGTTTATTTGCTGTGTAGTGTCGGCTTTGCTGTGTAGTGTCGGCTTAGAATAGCGCTACCCCATTTCTTCCGGTGGGTGTACGTAAGAGGCGACCAACGGTATTGGGGCTTTTAAGGGAACATTGGGCGATGCGGTTGGAGACACATCACCAACAACCTTTAATTAATCATCTTTCCCCCTCTCAATTTTCCAAAAGTGGCTGAGGAATTTCTAATTCCTTAGCTCTGGCTACCCCTACTAGGGATTTATAGCCGTGAGTATATGTATGTATGAAAAACACGTGTATTAATGTAATAGTAGCGGCTTTTAAGTGATTGGTGTTTGGCTACTGATGGTGGGCAATATGATTGCGTAAATGATTTTACGTCACATAACATTCAGTAAAATTATTGCTATGTAGCGTCGCTTTAGATTAGCATGACACTAACCCATTTCTCCCCGGGGGTGTCGTAAGAGGTGAATATGAGTATTGAGGCTTTTTAAGTTATTGTTGGGTGATGTGACCGCAGACCCAGCACCAACCATCCTTAATTTAAAACATATTCCCCACTTGGCTTCGAAAAGTAGCTGAGGAATAAGCAATTCTTAAACTCTTTCTACCACTTATTAGGATTTTAGCTGTGAGTATATGTATGTAACATCCGAAAACATACTGCTTCTCTACCCTTCGAATATGCCTACTAAGAAGCTCAAGTTTATATAAAAAACGAAACGTGTTAGACACTTATCAAAGGTCTACTTGTATACTAAACAAATGAGTTGTGCCTCCTACTAAGATAAAACATAAACAATAAACTTCATTATATTATTTACGACTTAATAAACAGACGCGTCTGTTATTATAGATTGCAAATTTATCATGCCACTATGGAAAATGCCCAGTACCATTTTTACTAGCACCAAGGAGTCTTCTAAACTTAGAACATAAATACAAAAATGTGGTTCCATTTTTAAATTTGAATATTTCTTTTCTTAAAATGGGTAACGCGTTTAGTACATTAAGTTTGTGTAAGAAGTGTTACGCCTCTTTGGTGAGTGGTGTAAAGAATTTCTGTTTTTTGTGCAAAAAGGGTATGTTCGATCTGCGGGTGTGGCCAGGGATGGAGGGCAGTGAGAAAACTCCAGGGAAAGCTCCGGACAGGGGAAAGGAGCAAATGCAGAGGCTGGCAAAGCTTGTCAAGAAACATAGAAATGGACAGATGCCTAAGGTAGGTTATGTTTTTATTTAACGTAAATATAATTTTATGGTTAGTAGTAGAAAGCCATAAGTCAAAATGATAGATAAACTTTTAAACAATTGGAAAAAAGTAGAAAGGTGAAGGAGATAAAAACATGAATTAGTAAATTTATGAAAGCGAAGGAATTCTAGGACGGTGCAATAAGTGTCTATTTAAAGTCGCTGCTCTGCCTACCTCAATGGGAATTTACGATGAGAGTTCAGAATTCTTAGGGAGCTTTCAATGATCACAAGGAGACAGTTTAAGTTTTCGGGAACCAAATAAAGTTATTTGAATGTTTTTGTTCATGAAAACCTCATGTGGGGATTATTACTAATAAATAAAGAAAATAAAAATTTAGACACAGGCGGGAATCGAACCCGCGACCTCGGGTATACGCCCCCGTCGCTCTGCCAATTGAGCTACCGTGTCTATTGACATTTTTCTTTTCTTTATTTATTAACCAAATAAAGTATTTATTTATATGCTTACGCAAACAGCCCCAATCCAGAAAAGACCATTGATTGCCCATTTTTAGGACTCTGGTTAACCTCCCGCGCTTTTTACATGCATACATATATATATATATATATATATAACGCAAATATATATATATATATATTTGCTCATTTGTTTAGCGGGTCTGCACACTTCAGAGATGCTTAGAGTGACCTGGAATTCCCATCCACATTGTCTTTTAAATATACATACATACAAGCATATCACGGCTGTTAATCCATAGATGGGGTAGCCAGAGCTAAGGAATCACAAACTCGACAGCCACTTTTGGAAAGTTAAGTGGGGCAAAGATGGTAAAATAAAGGTTGTTGGTGACGGGTCTCCAACCTCATTGCCCAAAAATCCCTTAAATGCCTCAATACCGTTTGTCGCCTCTTACATACACCCACCGGAAGAAATGAGGTGGTGCTATTCTAAGCTGACACTACACAGCAAATATACCTTAAATGTATAAAAAATAAGGCAGCAAGAGATGTAGAATCAACAATTATTTGTTGCTCTTTATAATAATGAAAATTGATGGATTTCCCGTATCCTTATAAAAAGACATAGATGACATTATTCGTCACTACACGTGTAAATATTTAGGAGAATAATATTCGTCGCCACTTAAATTAATTCATGACGTTAGGTTCTGCACCTATAGACTAGGCATCATTATTCAATCCACCCAGTTATATCTATGACATCATACATTAATATAAACGAGATGAATGAACTATAGTTAAACTAGTTTTTCTAGGTATAGATAGGCTATACATAGGTTGTATGGACACGAGCCGAATATTAATATCAATGCCATAGTTAGAAATCTAGAAAATATTTTAATAATATAGATTAAGTGGAACACCATACCAGTTTTTACTGCAAATAGTGTGTTGCCTAAAAAACATCGTAAAAATAAAATGAGATATATTTACTTACATACATTTACACATAAATATTCCCACGCCATTATTTCCCATTGGAGTAGGCAGACACTATCGATGGCCACTTTGTACGATCCTGGCAAACCTCTCTAGCTTCGTTTACATCTTCTCATACATGATGCTTATTTATTCTTCATACTTAGGACGCCGGCCTTTTTGATCGTTTATTACTTGATGTATGATTATTACTAGTCATTTAATTTAGGCATGCAATGTCTGATCAAATCAGGTTTATGCTTACAAACTGAATTTGAGTTTACTACTGTAGTCGACTTCCTGAGTCATCCGGATTATAAAACATTTTGCGCTAGAGCACAGTATGCTATCTTATATAATATATAACCTTAAAAATTTCGATTTTGAATGACGGTTATTTAGTAGTGCCGGCTTAGAATGTCACTACTTCTGTCTACACTCGGGTGTCATAAGAGGGGAGTAAGGGTATGGGGCTTTGTAAAGTGGTGTTTGGGCGATGCGATTGGAGACCCACCACTAACGATACTTTATTTCTACCATCTTGTCTTCTATCAACTTCCAAATGTGGCTGACGAGTTTTTAGCTCTGAACTGGCTACCCCTTTTTAGGATTTATGGTATGTTGTAAATAACTACAGTAAAAATAATCGTAAATGTTTGAGAAAGTCTCATCACGGTTAATAGGGGAGGGGCCGACAGTGTAAAGTGCTCACAAGAAGTTGTACCATACCCCTCTGGTTTCTGGATGGATTAAAAGTACTATGTTTTCGTACTCGAATTTCAAACAATTCATCATATACTACATACATACATATACTCACGGCTATATATCCTTAGAAGGGGTAGCCAGAGCTAAGGAATTCATCATCAGCTAAAAAACGTCTATTGCTGGACATAGGCGTTCCCCAAAGATCTCCACAACGACTGGTCCTGTACTGCCCTCATCCATCGGCTTTCCGGATTTTAAACAAAGTACAGAATTTCATGATAACAATATAGTTTATACGTACCGTAGCGAACAAACAAAGGAATTTACATTCGCATTAATAAAATCTAATTAGATATAACACATAAAACTACTTTACAATCGGAATGCCCACTTAGGTATTTTACGCTTGTTAGTGTCACTAAATATGCTCAAAATGGAAAACAAAAAATACACCCGATTGCATATTATTATTGCATAGCAACTGGATTGATAAAAACTGGTATAAACCGCTTCATTTACTGGTTTATTTTAAATAAGGTAATACCCGCTGTAGGTCAACAAAAAGTATATAAATTACTCATCTCAAGCGTTTACGCTGTATATCCCCGAAGGGGTTGGCAGAGGTAGTAATAGTTGTGAACATCACGTGACTCACCTGGTGTTCAGAGTAATCACGTTTTGCTTGGACTGACTCACGTGATAGGGGGCAGGCCTATCGCCGTTTGGTACGAATACACTGTCACATGACAAAGTACAACTTAGCCATGTGGGTTTCTTCACGATGTTTTCCCTCACCGTTAACGACCATGATAAATTAACGACACAAGTTACTTATTCGAAATTCCTCAGCCAATTTTGGAAAGCTGAGTGGGGAAAAGATGGTAAAATAAAGGTTGTTGGTGATGGGTCTCCGACCGCATCGCCCAAAAATCCCTTAAAAACCCCAATTCCGTTAGTCGCCTCTTACGTACACCCACCGGAAGAAATGGGGTAGTGCTATTCTATGCCGACACTACACAGCTTACATACAAAAACATTTTAAAATGTATAAAATTTTATTTATTATCATCAGAACATGCATTTTGTGGTTACACGTTTGGATATATGTATTCTTCGCTCTGACCATAGACTTTAAAAAATGTAGACGGCCCAATTAAAGATTAAAGATTAAAGATTATTTATTCAGAAAAAAGACAAATAGATAAGACTTAAAATAAAATACAACATAAAAAGTTTACAAAAGAAAAATATGGTCGTTTACACACGCTGATGCTGTACTAGGTCGAACCCGTATTACAGTCACCAGAGTCTTCCAATGTTTACAAGTAAAAGTGATATTAAAGTCTTAACAATGATAAAGTAAAGTAGACGGCCCAATGTAGGCAGAACAACGTTTTCAAGGCGGCTAAGTTTATATGCGAGTAGAATGAGAGTTATCAATATAGATCTGGGATTGCTGAGTAGTGTCGGCTTAGAGTAGCACTACCCCATTTCTCCGGTGGGAATACGTAAGAGGCGACTAACGGTATTGGGGCTTTTGAGGGATTTTTGGGCGATGCGGCTGGAGACCCATCACCAACAACCTTTATATCACCATCTTTACGGTCGCTCACGTGCTCCAGGAATGCACTGGGGTAGCCGATATCCGCTATAACACGATAGGATCCATAAAGTCGCTCCTTGAAGCGGTAGCTGACCTGGATAAGCTACTCGCCTTCTGGACAGAATTAGGTTGGGAGAACTGAATGACCACTTGGTCCACGCACAATGGCCTGCCATGCCGGGCTCAGTGCGGAAACCCGTGGCGTTTACCGCCCATCTAATAATAATTATAATAAATAATCACCGTCTTTTCCCCACGCAACTTCCAAAAGTGGCTGAGGAATTTCTAATTCCTTAGCTCTGGCTACCCCTTCTTGGGATTTATAGCCGTGAGTATATGTATGTATGTATGTATCTGGGATAACTGATGTAGCACGAAGATTTGCAAAATTTATTGGCTCATATGTCACACAATAATCCAAATTTATTATAGCAATGTTGCCCTCAGCGGTATTTGAATCCGGCACCTCTGAATATAATAACATCTAACACGAAAAAACATACCACTGTTGTACTTTCTTAAATATAACAAGAAAAAGAATGTTTCAAGCCAAAGCGTACTTTCATAGACGTAGTAACAGTGCAGGCGTCCGAAATATCAAGAACCTACCCCAATGGGAACTAATGGCGTGAGTGTTTGTATTTATGTACGCGTAGTTCCACCTTGCTTCCAATCTGTACATAGCATTACCGGTCTATAGTTTCTTATGCAGTGTGAAGTTCGGACATCCACGTGCTGGGAAACCAGTTTATTTAGTCGATACCGTTTCACATTAACTTAAATGTAATTCCTCTTTCGATTTCTTCCGCGGACAATACGTAACTCATCTATCTATATACTAATATTATTAAGTGGTAAAGTTTGTTGTCGTTTGAGGATGAAATATTTAAAGGTTTTATTCATTCACGCTGTATATCTCCGAAGGGTTTAGCAGAGGTACTAATACTTAAACATCACGTGACATTGCCACCTTGTGTGAACACCAGTTAGCAGTATCACGTGATGTTCAGTGAGTTGAGTACCCACGTTTTGCTTGGACAGTGTACTCACGTGATTGGGGACAGGCTTATCGATGTTTTTTGTTCACTTATAACTTATAACATAGGCTGTATTGTATATTATACTGAACAATTAAATATTTTTTTGTGGTCGAATGTATCATTGATTTTAGGAATATTTCTTTTAAGCGTACAATTATTTTGTCAGTATTACCATATAGTTGCTGTGTAGTGTCGGCTTAGAATAGCACTACCCCATTTCTTCCGGTGGTTGTACGTAAGAGGCGACTAACGGTATTGGGGCTTTTAAGGGATTTTCGGGCGATGCGGTTGGAGACCCATCACCAACAACCTTTATTTCACCATCTTTTCCCCACGCAACTTCCAAAGGTGGCTGAGGAATGTCTCATTCCCTAGCTCTGGCTACCCCTTCAAGGTATTTATAGCCGTGAGTATATGTGTGAATGTATTACCATATAATATTTATTCGACCCTCCTTAACTATCTTACAACTGGTCTGAAAAAAAGATATATCTAACACAAGATAATCAATTAACTGTCATTAAAAAGTTGCACTATACAAAAAAAGAACAACTGGTTCAGCTCATGCCGTGAGAAACTCGTCACAGTCACAGAAACACTGGATTCCAGACCTTTCTTACTATACGAGGGCTGCTATTTATGTATCCGGAATAAAAAAAAGAAACAAACATATATCAATTAATATGGTTTTATTGCTTCTCAAAATATTCGCCGCTCAGATCTATACACTTTTGCATGCGTTGAAACCAATTTTCATAGCACTTTTTCCACTCAGACTGAGGTATCTCCAAAACGTGCATTTTGAACGCATCGACTGCCTCTTCGCGGCTCGAAAAACGTTGACCACGTAATTTTTTCTTCACATTTGGAAATAAATAAAAATCATTGGGTGCCAAATCAGGGCTGTACGGCGGATGACCTGTCAATTCGATCTTTTGAGCTTCTAAAAACTGAGTTGTGACGGCCGACCTGTGACAGCTAGCATTGTCGTGATGCAGAATGATTCTACGTTGTCGGTTAGTCTTTCTTATTTGTTCAAAGACTTCCGGCAAACAAATGGTCGTATACCACTCCGAATTAACAGTTTTACGATTCTCTAAAGGCACTGTAGCTACATGGCCATTTATACCAAAAAAACAAGCGACCATTTGCTTCAATGTGCTTTTTGCACGAATAACTTTTGTTGGGTTCGGCTCATCTTGGAACACCCACACCGTGGACTGCTGCTTAGTTTCGGGGTCGTAAGCGTAGATCCAAGATTCGTCACCTGTGTAGATATTATAAACAGCTTTTGACGCACCACGGTTGTATTTTTTTAACATTTCTTTGCACCAATCGACACGAGCCTGTTTTTGATCAATACTCAAGTTGTGCGGAATCCAACGGGAGCAAATTTTTTTTACAGCTAAATGTTCATGAAGTATCTTATGTATGCTCGTCATACTAATGCCCAGAGATGCCTCTATCTCACGATATGTAACATGACGATCTTGAGTTATTAGTTCCCGGACAGCATCGATGTTTTGAGGTACAACGACCGTTTTAGGGCGACCTTCTTTAATTTCATCAGTAAGCTTAGATCGTCCACGATTAAACTCGCTAAACCAGTGATACACAGTGGTCTTTGAGGGTGCTTCATCCCCAAAAGTCGAAGTAAGCTGATCGATGCACTGTTTTTGAGTTAGACCACGCCGAAAATCGTAAAAAATCATGGCACGAAAATGTTCACGAGTTAAATCCATGGTGGTGAAGACACGCAATTTTCAAAATGACGCTACGATGTGAAAACAATTGACAGTCACATAAAAATAAATGTATTCTAAAGCTAAAGAGTTCTATTTTTAAATGATGTAATTACTTTTTAAATTATTGTTCTGTAAGTGGCCAGTTCCGGATACATAAATAGCAGCCCTCGTAAAAGGGAAAAGTATAAAAACCAAATAAGAACTCTAAAGTTAACAACCTCATGTTTTACTCTTTGAGTACGTATATGTATGCTCACGGCTATAAACCCCAAGTAGGAGTAGCCAGAGTTTAGAATTACATCCTTCAACTACTTTTGTAGGGGAAAAGATGTTAAATTAAGGCAATCTCGGTGATTTGATTTGATGCGGTTGACCGAATGAAAACATATCGCCCAACAATAGAATGGGGTAGTGCTATTCTTAGCCGACACTACACAGTTTGGATAAAAGCAAGTTATACTCACATTGTATTGTATAGACGCACATACATACATATACTCACGGCTATAATTTCCTAGATGGGGTAGCCAGTGCTAGGGAATTAAAAATTCCTCAGCCACTTTTGGAAGTTGCGTGGGGAAAAGATGGAGAAATAAAGGTTGTTGGTGATGAGTCTCCAACCGCATCGCCCAGAATTCCCTTAAAAGCAAAAAGGAAAAAAAAAGCCCCAATACCGTTAGTCGCCTCTTACGTACACCCGCCGGAAGAAATGGGGTAGTGCTATTCTAAGCCCGCACACGCATACACGCACACTCAACGGTGTTAAATTAAGAATTATAAAAGCTTGTATTAGTTCCATATTTTTGTCCACTTACATATCCGAAGCCGGGCTGACTCACTAGTATGTATAATAGATATAATTAAAAAAAAATAAGTGGTATTCTGGTTTGACTATAATGGTTCAAATAAATGTGTTACTGAGTGAAATATTGTGTTTAATCTTTTGTCATTAAAATATTTTAATAAAATGTGGTTTTTGGTCATTCCGTATTCGGTTCTCGTGAGATCGACAGTCTTCGTGTGTTCGTTTTATTTAGTACTGTTATTTTATATAACGTGTTTGCTTTTGGTGTTAAATAAGAATTATTTACAGTGTATGAATACATTTATTTAAATACAAGTGGTTTCCAATTTATCATTACATGGTTTTGCGAATTCTTGTTGGACAAAATGTTCAATATGTTTTGCTTGAAATGTAAGTTTATTTGAAATTTTTATTTGTCTCTTAGCGCAGATTTATAATAAAATAAGAAAATCGTAATTGCATATCTCAAATAATACACTGAAAATCGTGTTTATACAGCACATATATATCAAAATCGATAACTACTCTGTCACTCATTCTATTACTATGAAAAGTAATTGATATTTTTATATTTGATCATTTTATTTTTACAATACGAACGTTCAAGTCAGCAGTTTATGAGATATATCACAATTTATATACATAATTTTGTGCTCGAATTTCATACAAACAGTAAAAAAATATATTTAAGTTTACGTTCGATTTTTGGATATTTTTTTTTACATATTATTCTTGGTATTTGATTGTATATCTCTTTGATTACTTTTACGTGCTACTGCGAAACGTTTTACGTGCCGACTCGTACTTAGCCAATTTTTTCTATTATGTTATGCTTTTTTACGACTTATTCGATGCGCATTTGCCCGTTTTTAACATAACATAACATAAACGTTCACGCCGAATATCCCCGAAGGGGTTGGCAGAGGTACTAATACTTCTGAACATCACGTGACTTTGTCACCTGGTGTTCAGAGTACCCACGTTTTGCATGGACAGTGTACTCACGTGATAGGGGGTAGGCCTATCGCCGTTTTGTACGAATACACTATCACATGACTAAGTACAACTCAGCCTTGGCCGTTTTTATTCCACATTACATTAAGCCATTTTGAGTAACATCGACAAGCATTTTTAATCCCTAAAAAGGTGAACAGGGTGTCAGTAGTTCTGAGATACTCTTTTTTTAATTATATTCATTATGTTGAGCCGTAGATTTACATTTAGATGTGGTGGGTACTACAAGGGTACGGCAAGCTCTTTGTAGCATGTCGTGTAATACCTACTTTAAGGTTTTCGACTGGAAAAGACGTAATACTATGCGATGTATAGCGATTTAAAAAGGGCTGCAGTCTAAAGTGAGAAGAATAAATGAAATGAGGGAAATAAAATCATGGATGAGGAGATTAATATATATTTTAGGTAAAACAATAGCTTTTTCTCAGGATCGTGTTAAAGACAATCGTAAATCGTTGCCTGCTCCATCGGAAATCACTGGCGTGTGTATACATACATATACTTACGGCTATAAATCCCATGAAGGGGTAGCCAGAGCTAGGAAATTAGAAATTCCTCAGCCACTTTTGGAAGTTGCGTGGGGAAAAGACGGTGAAATAAAGATTTTTGGTGATGGGTCTCCAACCGCATCGCCCAAAAATCCCTTAAAAGCCCTAATACCTCTTACGTACACCCACCGGAAGAAATGGGGTAATGCTATTCTAAGCCGGCACTACACAGCATGGCCGGCACACACTGGCGTGTGTATATTACGTAAAAATAATAAATAGTTATGTAGTGTCGCCTTCGAAAAGCATTAAACCATTTCTTCCCGCGGGTGTCATCAAAAGCGACTAAGAGTTTTGGGTCTTGTTAGGAGACTGTTGAACGATGTGGCTGGAGACCTATCACCAACTCTTCGTTGTTTTACAATATTTTTGCCTCTTAATTTGCTGTGTAGTGTCGGCTTAGAATAACACTACGCCATTTCTTCCGGTGGGTGTCCGTAAAAGGCGACTAAGGGTATAGGGGTTTGAAGTAATTTTTGGGCGATGTGGTTGGACACCCGTCACCAACAATTATTTATTATTGCTATCTTTTCCCCACTCAACTTCCAAAAGTGGCTGAGGAATTTCTCATTCCAAAGCTCTGGCTACCCCGTTAAGGGATTTATAGCCGTGAGTATATGTATGTATGTATGTATTTGTAAAAGTCGCTGAAGTTTTTTTATTACGTATCTCTGGCTACGCCATTTAGGCATGTATATAGCCGTGAGTACAGGCTAGGCTGAATATAAACAAATTTAACGTTATTATGACGAGCTCTAAGGCTATGTAGAATAAGTAACATACGAGTTTTACGGGTACATAAAGTAAAACGTTGCAGATAAGTCAATATAATTTTAATCAGATATTTAGTCAGTTGGTTTATCACTCAATGACGTGGTTTTTCATTATTATTTTGGAGCGTCTGGTCCAATATTGGCTTAGGAAGACTGCTGTATTGGAGATTTAACGTAACTGCAATATTTTACATTGAATAGGCTACATGTGAAGCTGAGAAGAAGGTCATCCCAATATTACTTGTGAATTTAGTGAGAAGGTTTTTAAGATCACTCGAACATACATACATATACTCACGCCATTAATTCCCATTGGGGTAGGCAGAGACTATCGATCGCCACTTCGTACGATCCTGACAAACTCTCTAGTTTCGTTTACATCCATCAATCTTTTCATAAATGCTCTTTTATTCTTCATACTTCGGACGCTAGCCTTTTTGAGCACACTCTCAATTTGGTCCAAGTGTGTTCTCCGTGGTCGTCCTCTACTAACATTACCATCCACACTAGCTCTATAGATCCCTTTTACCAATTTTCTATCATCCATCCTCTCTATGTGCCCAAACCATCTCAACATTCCTTTTTCTATCTTTCTTACAATATCATCTTTCACACCACACTTTTCACGAATAACACTATTTCTCACTCGGTCACACAATCTAACTCTCTCTACTGCATTCACTCTGCTCTCATGCTTCTTTTGCCACACCCAACATTCGCTTCCATCACTCGAAATAAATGGATATCTATCTTTACTTGGATACCATTGTGTTTAAAGGAATTAGGCGTCATCAAAATTGATGTTATTGCTTTTATGCATTGATGTTAGCATACGTGCTCTTCAGTTTTGACTTTGTCATTTTTTAAACATTTCCTATTCGATAAGCTTTTACAGTGAATTTACGTACATACATTTGAGTTTATGTATATACACATACTCACGGCTATAAACCCCAAAACGAGGTAGCCAGAGCTAAGACTAAGAAATTCATCTGCCACTTTTAAGAAGAAGAAGAAGAAGAAATACATTTATTCGCCGTAAATATGGCACTTTTGAGAGCTGAGTGGAGATAGGATTCCAAAATAAACGCTGTTAGTGATAGGCCAACCGCATCACCCAAAAATCACAAAAAAAATAATTGAATTTACATTTATATCTTTTCTTAGTTGTTTTTGTATTTTCCTCCCTTCATCCATTTCCGTCACTACGCTCTGTTGCGGTACGTGGCCGCCACTTCAGAATCTTCTAGCCCCAACGTTATGTAATCTATTTGTAAATCTAAATGTAATTAACCGACTTCAAAAAAGGAGGTTCTCAGTTCGATTGTTTGTATGATGTATGTATGGTTCGCGATTATCTCGCGTTTGGCTAAAGCTATTTGGATGCGGTTTTCAGAAAAGTTTTAGTGCTTTAACCGACTAAAAAAAGAAAGATTCTGTGTTTGACCTGTATGTATGTATGTTTGTCTGCGATTATCCAATTATATAATACTCTATTTCTTTCCAGATCGATTGGTTGGACCGCCTCACGTTTCGAGAGGTGGAGATGATCAATGAGAAGGAGAAACGAACCTCCGACTACATGTACCTCATGATCGAGTTTCCCACTGTGCAAGTTGATGGGATTGATGTGAGTAGATTATGTATTATATATATACTCATGGCTATAAATCCCTAGAAGGGGTAGCCAGAGCTAAGGAATTAAAAATTTCTCAGCCATTTTTGGAAAGTTGAGTGGGGAAAAGATGGTAAAACAAAGGTTTTTGGTGATGGGTCTCCAACCGCATCGCCCAAAAATCCCTTAAAAGCCCCAATACCGTTAGTCGCCTCTTACGTACACCCACCGGAAGAAATGGGGTAGTGCTATTCTAAGCCGACACTACACAGCAATACTATTATATATATACAAACGTATTTATATAAATTGCTTATTTTATTATTACTGAGTCCTTACTAGTGGTTGGGTGGTTTGGCTGGCGATCTATACTTAGTTTACAATATTTGCTCCATCCAATCAACTTCCTAAAATGGCTGAGGGATTTCTAATTCTGAAGCTCCAGCTACACATTTTTTTCTTTATATGTGAACAGTGTATTCGTACAAAACGGCGATAGGCCTGCCCCCTATCACGTGAGTGCACTGTCCATGCAAAACGTGGGTACTCTGAACACCAGGTGACCAAGTCACGTGATGTTCAGAAGTATTAGTACCTCTGCCAACCCCTTCGGGGATATTCGGCGTGAACGTTTATGTTTATGTTATATTATTATATGTTATGTGAATAAAGATTAACTTATATATTTATACTAACAGCTATATCTAACTGTGTAGCGCCGGCTTAGAATAGCGCTACCCCGTTTCTTCCGGTGGGTGTACGTAAGAGGCGACTAACGGTATTGGGGCTTTTATGGGATTTTTGGGCGATGCGGTTGGACACCCATCACCAAATACCTTTGTTTTACCATCTTTTCCCCACTCAACTTTCCAAAAGTGGCTGAGGGATTTCTAATTCCTTAGCTCTGGCTACCCCTTCTAGGGAATTATAGCCGTGAGTATATGTATGTATGTATGTAATAGCTATTAACTAACCAAGGTATCCAGAGCTTTGGAATCAACAATACCGCTGACTACTCACTTTTGGGATATATACCCGTGAATATAGGTTTGGTTAGGTGAAAACTTTACACACAAGTAGATAAAAATAAAATAATTATTTATTTCAAAGTAAAAAGATAAATCTTTGTTTTTTGAACGTCAAATTTCAACCTAATACTAAGTTTACTTCGGATTCGAAAGGTGTTTTGTTGAGAGAAGAACCCGTAAGAAACTCGTCAACACACATATTTTTTTACGTCCATTACAATTTTGGTGAACCTAGATGAACCTAGTCTATTTTGATTACGTAAATTCTATATCACAATCGTCATCAAATCCATAATTTATTGGCACAAATACCCCACTTTATTTGGTAGTGAAATGCATCGAGCATTGCCCTCTGCATATTCAATAAGGAACGTATCAAAACCGGGTTATCAAGGTTCACTCGATCCTCTTTTTGTAGATAGTTCATTCTCCTTAACCCTTAAACTTGAATAAATTGTTACGTATATAAATAGCTTACACCGTATTTCCAATTAAACAGTAAACTCGGCATTTATGATTTAAATAATTTCGGTCTCAAGCAAAAACTAAATACGTGGCTTCAAACTCTATCTTATGAGGAAACAGAGAACTTCCTATCTATACTGACTTGAACTATCATTATTCTGTTTTTCTTAGTATGATTATTAAAGGTATTATTATTATTATATATGTATATTTTAAGATATTAATGTATATTTATATTATTTTATAATATTTATATTTATAAACCTATTTACATTATATTTTATTACATAAAACACTATAAATATTTATTTACTTAACATATTTATTTTACTTCACACCTAGTTTAAGTTTCCTTTTTCTACAACTTCTGTGTTTTATTTTGAATGTTTTAGTAGTTTTTTTTAATTTGGTGTAATTCTTTAGTTTAGTGCTTAATGTTCTTTTACGCACGCAGTGCTGATTTTGTATTCTTAGCGTCACTGATGTTTTTTACCGGTACCTATAGCACAGGTTACCCTTTATTAGGTATCGGTTGTACCATTAATTAAGTACTATTGTGAAATACAGCTCTGTTCATATTATTACTTTACTGTATAGACTGTAATATTACAATTTTTTGGAAATAAAGATTTATTATTATTAAAAAAAAAAAAAAAAATTTCTTCTCATGAATTTAAATCCCAAATAGAGGTGGCCAGTGCTTCACAATTATGGGGTTTCAGCCGCTTTTGGGAGTTGGATGGTACCCATATAATAATAATCGTTTATTTTCCAAAGTAACTGTGCATATGGTTCTTGACAATACATTTTCCCACGCACTAGGCTGAGCCTGTATCGCGATATTTAGTAGTAATGTTTAACGTTAGATTTATACAGTTCCAATTTTTTTATATTAAACAGGGAATAAAACGTGAAATAACAGTAAATGATAATAGATATTAGAATAACGTTAAAAATAATAAATCAGAATATCTAACTTACAGAAAAAAAAACTATATTTTACAAACCTATAGCAACATTTGGATGTCTTTAGACGACTATTTGTGTGTGTATGTGTGTTTGTGTGTGGCTGAACGTAAAACGTAAGCTGTGTAAGCCGGCATTACATAGCTTACGTTTTAGTTAATGAATTATAGCACTCATTAAACAAATAAGATAGGAACAACCACGAACTACACTACACCGCTCCTCATGCAGTTGGGCATATTCTACTGTGGTAGATATATCGAGGATGTTAAGGGTGAAGGAAATCATTGTGAGAAATCCCATACGGCTGACTTATACATCTACAGACAGTGTATTCGTACAAAATGACGAGAAACCTGCCCCTCTCACGTGATGAATGCACTGTCCAAGCAAAACGTGATATTCTCAATAGGCTATTTGACTGTAATAAAAATATACATTTCTTTTATTTCATTAGTCTTAATATTTCTTTTTTGGAGCAATATATGCGAGATAAAAATATTGCATTATTTCATTAAAATCCGTCTTCTAAAATAAGTATTTTTGATGCAACTGTCACGTGACTAAAAACGACCGTGATTGGCTGTTTCTATAATGACGTAGATTGCACATAAACAGACTGTGTATCGCTTCGCTCATTGGTGGTTAATGCGGAATTGACGTCATTTGTGCTACAGCCGCCATATTACTTAAAGTCGCGTTTTCGCGGCATATTTGAATATTGCATTTTATTTTTCGATTTTTTAATAAAATAGCAAAAATGAAGACAGAACAATATTTGATTAGGGCTTCTTATAAACAAATTAACACCGTAAGATAGTTTTCAAAACTTAGTCAAATAGCCTATTGAGACAGCCTAAAGTGTCACAATCCAACATTAATTTGAATTACGTCGGCGACGTGATAGCTCAATGGGTAGAACACCGGTTTTCGTGCAAACGACTAATGTTCAAATCCCGGGTCGGGCCTACACCAATTTGTCTTTTCTAAAGACATATGTGTGGTTAATTTATCACGACATGATAGTCCAGTGGGTAGAACACCCGCCTGAAAACAGAAGGGCGTGAGTTCCAATCCTGGGTCGGGCCTACACCAATTTGTCTTTTATAAAGTCATATGTGTGGTTAATTTATCATGGTTGTTAACGGTGAGGGAAAACATCGTGAGGAAACCCACATAACTAAGTCGTACTTAGTCATGTGACAGTGTGTTCGTACAAAAACGGCGATAGGCCTGCCCCCTATCACGTGAGTACACTGTCCAAGCAAAACGTGGGTACCTTCTCTGGACACTAGATGGCGCTGCCATGTGAGTTCAGAAGTATTGGTACCTCTGCCAACCCCTTCGGGGATAAACGGCGTGAACGTTTATGTTATGTTTATGTTATGTTATAATTTATCACGGTTGTTAACGGTGAGGGAAAACATCGTGAGGAAACCCACATGGCTTAGTTGTACTTATATATATTCATGTGACAGTGTGTTCGTACAAATCGGCGATAGGCCAGCCCCCTATCACGTGAGTACACTGTCCATGCAAAACGTGGGTACTCTGATCACCAGGTGACAAAGTCACGTGATGTTCAGAAGGATTAGTACCTCTGCCAACCCCTTCGGGGATATTCGGCGTGAACGTTTATGTTAATGTTATATGTAATTTAAATTAATAAAGTTGTAAATTAAAGTGAATAAACATGATTACCGCAGAGATGTATAACCGAAGTGCAGCGTATAGAGCATTCAACTCTGCACTCACGAAACTGGTTATTAAGATATATCCACTTGGGTCATTTCTCTTTGAGGAACTTACAGTTGTCTTTTTCGGGGTCTCCTACGCATTTATATTCCGGATTTTGTGGAGAAAGGGTCCTATAAGTACACTTATATGATTACGCCATTATCTCTTATAGGGGTGGGTAGAGACTATCGATCGCTACTGGCAAACCTCTCGATCTTCGTCTACAGTCATCAATAATTGTATATGCCCTTTTATTCTTCCGACTGCATATAGGAATCTCATTTATACATACTTATTTGAAAGTAACATTTTTCTAGTGTCGGTAAAGAATAGCATTATTTGATTTTTAGATTCGATTAGATATTTTTCCTCGTCGCCATATTAAGGTATAAAGTAATTAATCGACCAAATAGACTCGTTAGAATAATTTCTTAATCGATCACAATTGTATATGTTACCCAATGATTCTAACACTGTCTCGCATGTGGTGGACACGAAATCACATTCTTATGATTTTATGAATGAATATTGAATTATCAAGTTCATTAACAACAAGTCGTCAAATTTAATGATGATTGTTACGGCAGCTATCACGTTTTAAACACTATAGAGCCATCTAATTTGGGTATTATTGTGAGTAAGGGACGGCTTTGTACGATGTTCAATTGAAGATTAGATAATAGAAAACGTTCGGAAAGAATCTGAAGGGTGAAAAAAAGCATAATTACTATATAATAAAATAAATCATTTATTTCAGGCAACAAGGCCCATATAATATTAGTAAAACTTAGTATTTTACAAAGTAGTAGGCAGAGGCTTTGACTTCTGATGCGCAGCCCTGAAGCGCCGGAACACTATTCCCTCAGGCCAAAAATTCTCTCCTAGCAGAATCTTCTCGTGGACTGCGGGAACCTGGAGCCAATAGGATTTGAAGTTAAGGCCTACTGGGCTCCAGACGTGAAATGTTGAGCACGGTTATAGGACCGAGGCTCGTCTGCTCTATGTGACGCAAGATATCATTGTGCGTCATCTGTGGAGCTACTCGTGAAATATAAATATCTAGTAACGGTGTTGCAGCCTTCAGGGGGCAGGAGGCTGCCGGAACGGTACCACGCTTGAACCTGTTCCCACGACGTAACCACGAAAGTATGTATGAGACAATTGGGAATAAAGGATTTTGTCGGGGTCATACAAATAGTCTCTGCCTACTCTAATGAGCGTTGATAATTGACCGAAAACATTGATAATTTACAAGTTCATTAGCGTTATTGAAGGCCATCTGTATTCTGTCCGGTCAGTTTCCAAAATTTACAAACATAACAACGCCAACCTTAACAAAGGTAGCTCGTGAATGATTCCGGAGGTTTTGGCTTATATTTCCGTCTAATTTTTAGTAATAATAATTTATCACGGTTGTTAACGGTGAGGGAAAACATCGTGAGGAAACCCACATGACTGAGTTGTACTTAGTCATGTGACAGTGTATTCGAACAAAACGGCGATAGGCCTGCCCCCTATCACGTGACTACACTGAGCATGCAAAACGTGGGCACTCTGAACACTAGGTGACAATGTCACGTGATGTTCCGAAGTATTAGTACCTCTGCCAACCCCTTCGGGGATATTTGGCGTGAACGTTTATGTTATGTTATGTTTTAGTAATTCTATCACCTTACTCTGCTGGTCTTCATCCATCAGCTTTTACTTCAATAAGCCATTAATTTATTAATACCTGAAATTCAATTTGAACTCTGCAATTTGAATTGCTAATTGTTTTGATCTTTCCAGCACGCTGTAGTGTATTACGAGCAAGAAGGGGACGAGATGTATCAATTCAGAACTCAAGCGGAAATTGTCACTGTGCCTGACCATGAAATATTGCAGGTGATTGTCATAACATCTATCTGCATTTATTTAATTATATAAACATTATTCAACTGTGCTGTGCTGTGTAGTGTCGGCTTAGAATAGCAATACCCCATTTCTTCCAGTGGGTGTACGTAAGAGACGACTAACGGTATTGGGGCTTTAGAGAGATTTTTGGGCGATGCGGTTGGAGACCCATCACCAAAAACCTTTATTTCACCATCTTTTCCCCACGCAACTTCCAAAAGTGGCTGAGGAATTTTTAATTCCCTAGCTCTTGCTTCCCCTTCATGGGATTTATAGCCGTGAGTATATGTTAACTCTACAAACAAAAAAGGTTTGATTGTTAGTAAAATGTTGAAAATGAGCGTCTTTAAAATTTACACATTAATATGTTTTTTTTTGTAAAAGCTGATGTTTTTTATAAATAAATGAAAACTTGCTCACTGTTGCATTTCACATTGCATCAATAGTTAATTCCCTTTCATACATTTTTTGAAACGATATACGTCTAACTTGCTTATATTTAAACTTATATTTATGATTTTCAAAATAAACAGAGCTTCTGTATGAGTTTCAAGACTAACATGATAAATAACTGTTCGGTGCAATGCACTCGAACACCTTTGTCAGCAATACTTAGTTTTAGGTCGAACCGCGTTAACGCGTATTAGTCAGTCCAAAATCATCTATCAATCGCGACGCGCATATCAATATCATTTGTATCATAATTTGTTAATTTTATCAGTATATTTATTATCATCTGTGGACTCGTGTTTTATTATTATCATTATCAACTATCACCAACACTTACCCGCACATTTTTTGGTCCATCGAGCTCCGTAGCGGGACCTCGCGTTTTGGAAATTAATCTCTAAAAACTCGTGGTGAACCAGTGACGGAATTGGGTAGTGTTGGACTAAAGTGAAATATCAATATCAGGTTTGGAGTAACTGAAGGCGGATACGAAGTAAGATCTTTCCAATTATTTCTATTAATATCAATATCAGTATTTTTTAACAATGGAGGATATCTACAATGCACAATCTGAACTTTTGTCTATCATGGAAAAACTATTTAACAATATTAAAAAGGATGGAGCAGATCGAAAATCTGCCCCTACCTATATCAAGCGGAAGTTAGAAACATTAGAAGCGTATTGGATAGAGTATCTTGCCAATCATAAATCCTTAATTCCGTATGAGGATAAAGAGCGTCCTTATTTCGCTCGTCGGGAATTTGACAAGGCAGAACAGCTATATTCGGGAATCAAAAACTATTTAAATCGTTTAGCATCAGAGCAAGCAGGGGAAACAACGGAAAGGAGTGTGTATGATCAGTTGAGTGTAGCTAGCAATGATAAACCAAGTACGTCGCAGGCTAGAGCAGAGACTCCGAATCCATGCAACCAGAGCGAAAGAGCGGGAAATACCAGATCAGGTGGGTTACAGCAACAGGACGATTTTATGGAAGAAAAGTACAGAGAGGCTACTTATTCAAATATCATTAATAAACGATCAACAGGAGCGTTCAGCAGGTTGGATGAAATGCTAAATAAACAATCAATTAATTTTAAAGCACTCATGAGAACCGTAAAGGGCATTAATATAGATACTATTGCTGAAAAATGGAAATTTGAGGACACGCTAAAACAATTGCAATCACGCTGGTCGGTTATCGACTCACTTCACTGGGAGATAGAGGCTATTGTAGATAGTGAAGATGAATCCTACGAAGAGTCGTTTACGTATCATGAAAATATATATAATAAACTGAAAGAAGAAATTAATATAAAGTTGTGGTCAGTTTCGCACAGGGAATATATAACGCCACAGATAGATATTCCAGTCTTTACAGGCAATTACCATCAATGGGTGTCATTTAAAAACCTTTTCATGGAAGCTGTGCATCTCAATCCATCATTGTCTAAGTCGCAAAAGATGCAATATTTAAAAGGTAAAATAAGAGGCGATGCAGAACGGTTAATTCAGCACTTACAAATAAGCTCTGAAAATTATACAACGTGTTGGGACATTTTAAACCATAGATATGAAAACAAGAAATTAATTTTTTCCTCTCATCTTAATATCATACTTAATCTGCCTAATTTGCAACATCAATCTTTAATTCAGATTAAGAAACTTCATGACACCACAAAGGAGAGCCTTAATGCTATTAAGAACTTAGGTGTGGATATAAGCACTTGGGACCCAATAATAGTCCATATCCTTGCACAAAAATTAGATAATGAAACCCATGCAGATTATGTCGAGTCATTAAAACAGCCGAGAGAACTACCTAATTTACAAGAACTGTTAGAATTCTTGGAGAACAAATTCACGATGCTTGAGCAATCCAGAAGAAAGCAGGATATACCACAGAAAGAAACCTATTTAAACTCAAACAACTACTCTGGCTACCCTAAAAAGCCTCACGCTATGAACGCTAACGCTTATAACAAGTATCCCACTTATCACCGCAACAGCCAATCGCCAAAACAGTTTAATAAATCCTATCATGTCACAGCTCCAATTATCAAGTGCCCATTGTGTAAATTAGATCATGGTTTATTCAGTTGCCAAAAATTTATAGAACAATCAAATGAAATGAAACTAAGAACGCTTACAAGATTAGATATATGCAAAAATTGTCTGTATTCACATTACGGTAAACCATGTTTTTCAGTACGCCGTTGTCGCATTTGTGGAGATTGCCATAATACATTAATACATGACGCTACAGTTCGGAGGCCGACGACCTCAAATCCAGCTAGTTCGAACATACGACCGATTTACCGGAATCAGCAAAATGATAGTCAAGTAAGAACATCGCATGTTACGCAAGAAAATGCCTCAGAGATCTTGTTATCAACAGCAATGATTAAAGTAAGAGCAAACGACGGATCATACAAAGTCATGCGTGCCCTTATCGATCAAGGGTCGCAAATATCGCTTATAACTGAACACGCGGCTCAACAGCTTGGTTTAAAACGTCAGCATTGTAAGGGTGTTATCTTTGGAGTCGGAGAAAACGAAAGTAACTGCAAAGGAAAACTTAATATAACTATCGAATCGATATATAACAATTTCTCATTAAACATCGAAGTGCTTATAATGAATCAATTAATAAAAAATCTTCCAAATTCATCATTACCTAAACAAAATTGGTCTCATATTTACAACATCGATTTAGCAGACAAGGAGTTCTATATAAGTCGCCCAGTCGATTTACTCTTAGGGGCAGATATTTATTCCAGTATCATGCAAGAGGGTTTAATAAGGGGAAGAAGTCAGTATGAACCACTCGCACAAAGAACACAGTTAGGGTGGTTACTTTGCGGAAAAATACAATCATTCCACTGTAACGTCATCTTAACACAGATACAAGATATAAAAAACTTTTGGGAGATAGAAGATATCAGCGATAAGCCCGAATTATCTTCAGAAGATCAGAAATGCATTGAATATTATCAAGAAACCACACGACGTAGGCCAGACGGAAGATATGAAGTAAGAATACCTATGAGAGAGGGATATGAGAAGGAATTAGGATCATCGAAAGCTTTAGCAGTTGCACAATTTAATAATTTGAAAAAATCACTTATCAAACGGCCCGAATTAACTAAACAGTATGAAGATTTTATGAAGGAATACATTGATTTAAATCATATGAAGATATCATATAACGACCCATCAAATACACAGTGCTACCTACCCCATCACGCAGTGCTCCGTGCAGAATCTAGCACTACAAAGGTTCGGGTGGTATTCAACGCATCAGCAAAAACAACTTCCGGAAATAGTCTCAATGACTTAATGCATAAAGGGCCAAACCTTCAATTAGATTTACAATCATTAATTTTGAAATTCCGTCAATATCGATATGCCTATACTGCCGATATTGAAAAAATGTATAGACAAATAATGATTAACGAAAATGATCAAAGTCTGCAGAAAATAGTATGGAGAGACTCGTTTAATCACAAATTAACCGATTATCAACTAATGACTGTAACATACGGCACTAAAGCTGCACCGTTTCTCGCTATGATGACTTTAAAACGTTTGGCCACTGATGAGAAACAAAATTATCCCGAGGCCGCAAAAATAGTCGAAAAATCGATGTACATGGATGACCTTGTCCATGGGTGTGACGATATATTTCAAGGTCAGAAGCACATTTATCAGTTGAATCAGTTATTAAAAGCAGGAGGATTTACTTTAAGGAAGTGGTCGTCAAATGAACCCCAACTATTAAAAAACCTCAGAGAAGATATTAATCATTCAAACGACTTGTATTACTTTAAATTCGATTCGTCATCAAAAACATTGGGAGTTCAATGGAACACAAACGAAGATCAATTTTCTTTTCAACATAATATTAACGTACAACCAGTCACTAAAATCACTAAGCGGAAATTATTAGCCGAGATTTCCAAAATATTTGACCCTTTGGGTTGGATAGCCCCGGTAGTTACTAAGTTAAAATTATTATTCCAAGCTGTGTGGCGCGAAAATTTAAAATGGGATGACGAGTTACCTAGCAAACTTAAAATGGAGTGGCTTAAAATGAAAGAAGACATCAACAACATTAATGATATTAAAATCCCACGCTGGATCGGAACGTCACAGGGAGTCAAATTCGAAATTCATGGCTACTGCGACGCGTCGACAAAAGCTTACGCTGCAGTTTTATACGCAAGGGTTATTAAGGAATTTCAGTGTTCAGTTGTATTGATAGCGGCGAAAACTAAATTAGTACCATACAACAAATCAGTATCATTACCAAGATTAGAGCTATGCGGAGCTGAACTACTTGCAAAACTAACAAAAAAGGTTATGGAATGTTTTAGCAACTACGAAATTAAATTGTACGGATGGTGTGATTCAATGGTTGTTTTAGGATGGCTACATGGAGATCAGAACCGGTGGAAACCATTTGTCACAAACAGAGTAAAAAAGATTAAGGAAGTTATACCAGCAGACTATTGGAATTATATAAAAACCAACGATAACCCTGCCGACGCAGCAAGTCGTGGTTTAACGTTTTCCCAGCTTAAAAATCAATCATTGTGGTGGAAAGGGCCCACGTATTTATCAGAGCTCTCAGAAATTAATTATCAACGCATTAATTACTCTACAAATCACGAAATAAAAAGATCATGTAATGTTGTAATAAAACAAAATAATATAAGCATAATTAATCAATTGTTAGAAAAATATAATTCATTTACAAAAGTCATTTTAATTTTAGCATGGGTCATTAGAGCATTGACACCGTGTCGAGTGCAGCGACCTACATATGTTACATTACCGGAACTCAACGCTGCAAAATTACGTATTGTGAAACATATACAATACTGCGAGTTTAGTGATGACATAAATAATTTAAAGAAAAAGCAAACTGTGAACACGAACAGCAAACTATTAAATTTACAGCCATATCTCGATTCAACTGGAATTTTGCGTGTCGGAGGAAGATTGAGAAATGCTGATTTGCCATTTGAAACAAAGCATCCTATGATAATTCCGCATAATCACAGATTAACACAATTAATTATTGACCAAGCTCACGAACTAACATATCACGGTGGAGTAAAATTAACATTATCTACAATACGGAGGAAATTTTGGATCGTAGGAGGCGTCAACGTTACTAAAAAACAACTACGAAACTGTGTTATTTGCCGAAAGAATAAACCTGAATTAAATGCTCAAAGGATGGGCGACCTGCCAGAAGCCCGTTGCAACCCAGCTCCTCCGTTCTATCACACGGGCGTAGATTACACTGGATTTGTAGACATTAAATTAAATAAAGGGAGAGGAGCGAAGACAACAAAGGGATATATTGCAGTGTTCATCTGCATGGTCACTAAAGCCGTGCATTTAGAATTAGTTTCTGAATTAACCAGCGAAGCCTTTCTGGCTGCCTTACGTCGGATGGCGGCAAGAAGGGGTACGCCAAGATATATTTACAGCGACAACGGAACCAATTTTATTAAAGCTAATCGGGTATTACAAGAAGGATACGATCAATTGAAACATATATTTAATGACACTTTTCTTAAAGAAATCACAGAAATGAAGATAGAATTTCGATTTAATGCACAAACATGGGCTTCTGCCGGGGGATTGTGGGAGAAAGCCGTGGGTAGTTTAAAGTATCACCTGAAGAGAGTGGTAGGTTCTCAAAAACTTACATTTGAGGAATATTCTACCTTATTGTCTCAATTAGAAGCATGTCTGAACAGTCGCCCTCTGTGTAATTTAACGGAAAACATTGAAGATTTGGAGTGCCTAACACCAGCACATTTTCTCAACGGCAGAGTAGGTGGTGACGTCATTGAAACAGCTGAGGATGCTCGAACAAGATGGAACTTGATAACAAGATCATTTAAAGATATTTGGAAACACTGGAAAAGTGAATATCTCGTGCAACTGTCGGCTAAAAGTAAGTGGTTAAAACAGAGAAAAAACATTGAGATAGGAGACGTGGTTATCATCCATGAAGAGAACCTTCCAGCGGGGAAATGGGCAATGGGAAGAGTAGTTGAAGTACACCCAGGAAGCGATGGGTTAGTTAGAGTAGTTACTTTAAAAACTAAAAATGGGTATCTGAAGAGACCAATCACTAAAATATCATTGTTACCGCTTTCAACTAAGACCGAAAATAATCAAAACACAAAAGCAATCAATAAAAAAGCAAAATCAGAAGACACGAATCGCCCCCCTATCAAGGTCAAGCAAAACACACAGAAAACAAGTTTTATTTCTATGGCAATATCATTATTACTATTCATGACAATTTTATCACCTTCAGAAGCTATGTTCACGTTGTCAAAGTTTGATCACAATAACAAGTCCCTTTATTTCGACCCTGTTGCGAACTTAAGACTTATTCGCGATGACTGGACTATGATAAGTTACTTTAATATGGCTCCTTATTGGGAAGGATTTCGAGCAACTGAAAAATACTTAATATATTTACAAAAGATATGTGCGATAATTCAAGACCACACACGATGCAATATGATATTAAAACAATTAGAACACGATCAAAAGGAATTACAATACTACAATGAGCTTCTGCTGAATCAGGCATTTGAAACAAGAGAAGGGTTTCACTCCAGACAGCGTCGGCGCCGCGGCCTTATCGACGGCGTGGGTTATGTTGCAAACAGCTTGTTCGGTATATTAGATGAGAGATTCGCAGAAAAATACACACAAGATATTAAATTATTAAAAGAAAATACCAAACATATATATACGCTCTATAAAAATCAGACCTCAGTAATCGAAGCTGAATATAACCTTTTGAAAAGAACCGAAGAAATCATGACGAATCAGCATAAAACTATCAGCAAGCATCTTTACAAATTAGATACCTCGATTGACAACGTTACCTTACAAGTTAGTAGATTAACCATATCTGAAGATTTTTCACTGACATCTATCACCGCTGTTAACATAATATCAAATTTAAGGAGGGCGCAAGATGCCTTATTGAGCACATTATTAGATATTTATCATGGGCGCTTTAACATACATCTTCTGAGCCCGGAACAGTTCCGAAAGGAGTTGCAAATTATATCTAGCCAACTCACGAATGACCTTACATTACCGATAGAAGATATATCAAGCGGCTATCACGAAATATACAAGCTTTTAAGCGTAAAATCAAGAATAACTAACGACTACGTGATATTTGAAATCAAATTTCCTCTGATCAGTCGTGATAATTTCCAATTATATAAATTAATTGCTGTCCCACACAATATTAACGACAGAATGATCCAAATAATTCCAAGAGCATCTCATGTTGCAATGAATTTACCGAAGGACGCATACATAGACACTAATAATTATGAACTACAGCAGTGCTTACACCAAAGAAAGGTTTATTTATGCAAACTAAATAGCCCTATTAAACAAATGAGTGCAGAAGAAAACTTTTGTAAATTAGATAATAATGGAAATTGTCAAATACAAACAACTACATGCATGGATCAATGGTTTGAATTAACAGAGCCTTCTACATATTTATATTTTCATTGTTACTTATACACCATGAGAATTATTTGCGACCATGATATTAAGACCATACAATTGGAGAATTCTGGTATTATACGCTTAGAAAATAAATGTATAGCTAAAGGGAGAGATTTCACATTTTATTCGAACATACCACAAACAAATACGTTAAACATCAGTCATCAGATGATTTATGACTTTGAAATAGCACCAATAAATCACTTTTTGAATTTAACCATGCCCACTGCGTATAACTATAGCACTAGCGACACAAACCTTTCAACCTCACTCAGCGACGTGAAGCAAAAAATTGAATTATTAAAGCATGAAGATATGAATGAAGATATAGAACTGTCGGGACATGACATTCACCAGTATGTAGTGTCATACATGGGGGTGGCAGGAGCCGTCGGGCTAGCAGTGGCGGTGTGGTGGCGGCGGCGCGGGAGCCCGGGACGCGCTCCCCGCGCCGAGCCACAGCAGCAGACTGAATTAAGTGTTATAAGTGATAGAGTGATAAGTGATAGAGTGATAAGTGATAGAGTGTTAAGTGATAGTGTTTTTAGTGATAGTGTGATAAGTGCGCGAAAGCAGAGCACGGCTGACCGTCAGCCTAGTGGTTATGTGTTAAGTGAGCAAAGCCAATCAATGGTGGACATAGCAACATCTCCCATAATTACTAAAAGAGTGTACATTGACGTTGAAGATAGTCGAGTATAAAGTTTAATTGAATTTTTATTTTAAATATTGTTTACTTTAATTGGGGTATAATTTAATGACTAGTTACGTTTATTAAATAGAGATTGTTTAATTTAAGTTTCCTATGATATAATTTGGGTTATTAAGGGGTAGAGTTGTAATTTAGCATTTAAATTGTATTTAATCATGATATCTTGTCCCGGTGGGAATATGTTCGGTGCAATGCACTCGAACACCTTTGTCAGCAATACTTAGTTTTAGGTCGAACCGCGTTAACGCGTATTAGTCAGTCCAAAATCATCTATCAATCGCGACGCGCATATCAATATCATTTGTATCATAATTTGTTAATTTTATCAGTATATTTATTATCATCTGTGGACTCGTGTTTTATTATTATCATTATCAACTATCACCAACACTTACCCGCACAATAACATACAAGCTTCTATATCTTATTCATGGTATTATTTTGTTAATAGACTTTTAGATTTCATTTAAAGAAACCAAATTAATATTGATGTTTTATAATAACTCCTCTTTTAAAATCTTTATCTCAAAGATCATATCCCTTTTTTCGGTAAAAGTCTTTATTTTAAACCTTTAAACTTGCTTAAATTCCTTCGCGTTCTGAGCAGTTAACTTTTACTACATTATCAATAATCATTCATACGCCCGATTTCTGAATTGAGTATTCAAGCTAATAACGACATAAGTATCGTTTTGACTCATTCAGTTGTTAAGATTTCAATGCGACAAAACGATACTTAAGTTGTTCTCAGCTGGAATCCTCAATTCAGAAATCGATCGTTAGTGTCTAAATTAGTTTATGATGAATAATAAGTTAGATACTCATTACTTTCTTATTATGATTTTCCAACTTTTAACCTACACATATTTCACTCCAGGAGAACCTAGTAGAAAGCAAACAACAACGTCTTTCCCGCTGTCTCCGCGGCGAGTGGCTGTCTCGCTGGAGCAAGCCCACCGCGGCTCAGAGAGACCTACTGAGCGCCGTACTAGCCGCGCCCGCCACCGCGCCGCTACCCGCTAGCAGGCAGGACTTGCTGTGGAACTTTAGGTGAGAACTACTCCATAATACACTACACTATACTAATAGTACACTTCACAATAATACACTACGCTCCAATACACTACGCCACACTATGCTACGCTATACTACGTTTCAATACACTATGCTACGCTACACTACATTACAATGTGCTACGCTACACTACGCTACGCTGCGCTCCATTTCACTAAACTACACTATAGAATAGAATAGAATAGAATAACTCTTTATTGTACATCAAACACAAATTTACAAAAGAAATTATCATACAGTTTACAGTGAGGTACAATCGGCGGTCTTATCGCTAAAAGCGATCTCTTCCAGACAACCTTTGGAAGGTGAGATCGGTAAACTAGTTATCTAGGTAGATGCACAAAACAAGCTTACTTTAAAACTAACTTATTTAATTGAAATAATAACATAAATATTCATTACACAAAATAATATAGGTACATATTACACACATATGAACACACATACATACATAACTACATACTTTTATATATACAAGTAATACAAATACCTAAATAAAATACACAAAGACGTTTTAGAAATATAATTAATACATATAATTTAAAAAGCAACAGTATTACAGCGCTTCAGTGAGATAGTGTTGTTTCACCAGATCCTTGAACACATTAAGGGATTTAGCCAGTCGCACCTCCACAGGAAGTGCGTTCCACAATTGCACAGCGTGTACAGAAAAAGAGGAGCCATAGAAATTGGTTGAATGAGAGGGAATGGTTAATTGAAGATTATGGTCTGAACGTAAATTAAGGTTATGGGAAGAAGATAGAAATTGAAAACGTTCTTTTAGATAGAAAGGGGTGGCAGGATTGAATAAGATAGAGTAAAGAAGAGACAAAGTATGCGCATTTCGGCGGAGGCGAATAGGAAGCCACTTAAGTTTAGAACGATAAACAGACACGTGATCATATTTACGCAATCCAAAAACAAACCTTATGCATAAGTTTTGGAGACGCTCTAATTTATTTAGCTGTTCTTCCGTTAAATCAAGATAACAGGTATCAGCGTAATCCAAAATTGGAAGGAGTAGAGATTGAGCTAACGCAGTTTTGGTAGCAGTAGGTAGAAAATTACGCAGTCTCCTGAGGGAGCCCGCTGACGCGAACATCCTTCGGCTTACCGATTCTAATTGGGGTACCCAAGATAAATTGCAATCGATCATAATGCCTAAGTTCCTTACCACGGGGCTAAAAGAGATTGATTTTCCATCAAATAACACAGGTGGCAGTGATTTGTAATCAATCCTAGAAATCATTCGAGAACTACCGACTATTATTATTTGAGATTTATTTGGATTGACTGCTAGCCCATATGCCTCACTCCAACGCAAAATGCGCTCCAGATCACCATTAATCAGGCCAATGGACATATTCAATTGATCAAGATTTGCTTGTGTGTAAATTTGAAGATCATCTGCATAAAGGTGGTAGGAAGAAGTGAGTTGATGAGAAATACTATTAATAAATATAGCAAATAAGAGAGGAGACAACACACCACCCTGTGGAACACCGGCAATTAAATCACACCACGGAGAATAAGAATCTTCGATGCGAATGCGCTGCCGACGCCCCTGTAGATAACTACGAAACCAGTCAATCACCGTTGGAGATATGTTAATAGAACGAAGCAAAGCCAATAATATATCAAAGTCAACAGAATTAAATGCGCTACTAAAGTCAAGCAGTGATAGAACATTCAGTAATCCCTTGTCCATCCCCAAACGTATGTCATCAGTAATTTTAACCAAAGCCGTAACGGTACTGTGGGAAGGGCGGAAACCAGATTGGAAAGGATTAAGTAGATCATTTTTAGTCAGGAAATCATTTAATTGTCTGTGTACAAGTCGTTCAAGGACTTTAGAAAGGAAAGGGAGGATAGATATAGGGCGATATTCAGAGAAGGATTTTGGATTAACTTTTTTAGGAATCGGGGTGACTTGGGCTTCTTTCCATACCGTCGGAAATGATCCTGAGGTTATGGAGTTATTGAGGATATCAGTAATGGTGGGAATTATTATGTCAAGTATAGGCAAAATCATTTTACGACTTATACTATCACCACCTGTTGCGTTTGATGTAATTGACATAATATTCCTCTTAACATCACAATCGGAGAATTGACAAATAGTAAAGGGAGGATAATCCGGAGTTGGAAGTGTAGAAAGAAATTGCAGAGTGTCAGCTTTTTTAATACCATCAAAGGTAGACGTTGAGGTAAAATGATTATTAAGTGAAGTAAGGTCCAGATCTTTCGGGATTGAATCTTGACGAGATTTTCCAACTCCTAAGGATCTAAGAAACTTCCAGACTTTAGCCGGATCGCCATTCTCAACGGAATCATGAATGTGGTATCGCTGTGCATCCCTACACACCCTATTGCAGTGATTTCGAATCGCCACAAACTTTTCCTTATTTAGATCAGACGGCCGTGATTTAAACTTAGACTGGGCCCGAGTACTATACTATATTGCGAATTGCTGTCCCGCTAGAGCAAGCCCACCGCGGCTCAGAGAGATCTACTAAGTGTCCTAAGCCCGCTAGCAGGCAGGATTTGTTGTGGAACTTTAGGTAGGGATATTACGCTTGTCTACGATACGCTACGCTTCACTTTACTACACCACGCTACATTACGATACACAACGCTACACTACACTATATTACACTATGCTACGCTATACTACGCTACACTATATTAGACTATGCTACGCCACACTACGCTTCAATACACTACTCTACGCTACATTTCACATAACTACGCTTTTCTTCAATACACTACACTAATTTATATTGGGAATTGCTCTCCCGCTGAAGCACCCACTGCGCGGCGGTTCAAAGTGACTTACTAAGTACTAGCTGTACCCGCCACCGCGCCGCTACCCGCTAGCAGGCAACATCTGTTATAAAAAGTCAAAAAAAAAAGTCAAAAAGTTTATTTTTCAAAATAAAGTTAAATACTAACATTTTTTGAACGTCAAAGTTTTAAATTAATCGTTAATCCGTTGCTTCGGAAGGTGTTCGTAAAGAGAAGAAGCAACAAAGAAACTCTTTACATTCACATTTTTTCATTTTTTCAAAATATGGTTTGTACAATTTCAGTTTATAAACATGTTTTTACTTTACAAAAGATTTTCTAAGCGACCAAACCAAACGCTAGTTTGACATAATTAAAATAAATTGTCCATCACAAAAACCAATCACATAACGTGAGAAGAAAAATCCTCACCAGACAATTATTCCTAGGAATAACGAGGGAAGATTTATAGCTTTACGGACATGGTCATGAGCGCGTTTGATCCTTGTCGTTTAAAAAATCTTGAACACTGTAGTAAGATTTCTTTAAAAGCATGGCTTTAATTGCCTTTTTAAAAGATGCCACAGGCAATTCCAATATGTCAGAAGGGAGTTTATTGAACATTTTCAGGGATAGTCCCATAAAGGAGTTACTTACTTTATTAAGTCTCCACTTCGGTACGTTAAGTTTCTCCTTATTCCGAGTGTTAACAGTATGCCTATCACTAACTTTACTAAATTGGCCAATATTCTTTTTGGCATACATTAAATTCTCAAATATGTATTGGCAAGGGACAGTTAAAATGCCAATATCTTTAAATTTTTCGCGCAACGAATACCTCGACCTTAACATGTAAATAGATCGGATAGCTCGCTTTTGTAAGACAAAAACTTTATGAACATCAGCCGCTTTACCCCATAATAAAATACCGTACGACATAATACTATGAAAATAACTGAAATAAACAATGCGAGCTGTTTCTATGTCTGCTATTTCTCTAATCTTACGCACGGCATATGCTGCTGAGCTCAGCCTTTTAGAAAGTGTTAGTATATGGGGTCCCCATTGCAACTTAGAATCGATTATTATCCCTAGGAATTTTGTCTCTTTCACTAATTCTACTTTTTCACTGTCAATAACAATATTGGCGTCAACTTGCCTAACATTTGGTAAAGTAAATTTAATACATTTAGTTTTTTTGGCATTCAGAACCAGGTTATTTACAGTAAACCAATGCAATACAATATGTGTTATGGAATTTTAGGTAGAGATTACACAACACTAAGCTTCGCTTCAATACAATACACTATGCTAAGTTTCACTACACTAAACTATAATACTCTACACAACACTCCTCACTCTTTACTGTACCGCGCATCTAAATTACACTATTCGAATTATTTGTTTAGCAAAGTGATAAGCAAAAACAGCCGTTTATATTTCCTAACGGTTTATTCCCTTAACAGTCTTCATAAATGACTTAAAAATATAACAACCTCAAATATAGTTTAAAATATAACTTACTATTCAAACAAAACTCACAATAGCATCTGCTGGTTTCAATATTTACTATAAAGTTCACATTAAAGTATTACAGTTTGTAAACATGAGTTTTTGGTTTCAGATTTTATCTATCATCTCACCGGCGAGCTCTTACCAAGTTCTTAGAATGCGTCAATTGGAATCGACCAGGTAATTAATAATTAATCATTTATGTACATACACATACTCACGCCATTATTTCCCATTGGGATACTCATAAGCCATCGATCGCTACTTTGTACGATCCTGTCAAACCTCTCGATCTTCATCAACATTCATCAATCTTTTCATACATTCCCCTTTATTGTTTACATTTCTAACGCCTGCCTTTATGAGCACATTCTGACACTACAAACCACTGTTATTTTTACTTATGTTTTTATTTTCAGTCCGTTAAGAACTGTTTGAAAACTAATAATTCTTTTATATTAATGTTCTCTATCCATTGCAGGCGAGGTTCGCCAAGCGTTAGCAATGATGCAACAATGGGCGCCGATGGATGTGGAAGATGCTTTGGAATTGTTAACTCCGAAATTTACACATCCTGCTGTGAGAAGGTAGTTTTTAAACATATATGTTTATAGTTGGCTAAGAATAGCGCTAACCCATTTCCTCAGGTGGTTGTCTTAAGAAGGCTTTTTACATGATTTTAGGGAGGGCGATTCGAGACCCATTGCCAACAAACTTTATTTCTCAATCCTTTCCCCTCTCAACTGTCAGAATTGCCTTAAGTATTTCCAATTCCCAAGCACTGGCTACCATTTCTCCACGGTTACATTAATTTCTTGAAATCATTGTTTTTTGTGCATTAAATGTTTTCAGTTGCACCAAAAGTAATGAACAAACAAATTTCAATAAATTGATGAAAAGTAGTAAGTAAAGTAAAGACTGAAATAAAACCCAACCCCACGGTGGCCGAACTACATGTTAATTTAGCTATTAACATACATACATACATATACATACATATACTCAAGGCTGTATTTCCCTAGAAAGGGTAGCCAGAGCTAAGGAATTATAAATTCCTCAGCCACTTTTGGAAGTTGAGTGGGGAAAAGATGGTAAAAATAAAGGTTTTTGGTAATGGGACTGCAACCGCATCGCCTAAAAATCCAATAAAAAGCCCCAATACCCTTAGTCGCCTCTTACGACACCCGTGGGTAGAAAGGGGTAGCGACATTCTAAGCCGGCACTACACGGCAAATTATTATTAGCTATTATATAAGTGTTAAACTATCACTCATTATCATTTCGGTAGGTTTAATGTTATCTGATTCACCTCCCATTAGCTCAGCTTATCAGTATCATTTTGAGCATAGCTTCATAAATTTAAAATAAACTATTAAGGTTTTTTTTTGGTCTTTCGAGTCAAAATATTGTATTTAATGGAAAATTGTTTTTATAATTCTAAGGAATATTTTGATAATAATATAATTTTATGTGATATAGTTTAAATAATTAACGGAAGTTTTAATTTAGTTATATTTAATTAAATGTAATTTAATTAGATTGATGGATTGTTTTTATGGTTGATTTAATGATAAATAGAAATTTGAATTATTATTTTTCCTATTTTCTACTTTAATGTGTTTTGTCTTATCGAGTTTAATGTAGTAGTGTTAGTTTTGATTAAAATGAAATAATTAATTTGGAAATAAGTATTTTTTGCTATGCCCTTGCAGGGTATACATGTCAAAATTTATGTACATTATGTCATGTAAATTGTGATGTGTAAAATGAAATAAAGATTTTGATTTTGATATTAACATGATATATTCACCAGATACGCGATATCTCGGCTAAAGCAAGCGCCGGACGACGATCTCCTCCTCTATTTGCTGCAGTTGGTGCAGGCGCTCAAGTATGAGAACTTTCAGGAAATACATGACGGTGAGTTTTATACTTAGTTATTGAATTGAATTTATACTTTGTGGTGTTAATCTTCAAAAAATATGATGGGATTCTTGTTTTTATTTATATCTCGGTACAGGATATAAGTATTCCTGGGTCTTTATAAATATGCGATGAAAATAAGCCCCATGAATGCCAAATACAAAGGGTGCATGCCAAATTATTTATTAGTTACTCATTGAATTAATATAAGTTTCCTGACTTTGTTTTCCTGCTTTTGTTAGAAAGTTAGTTTTGTTAGAAGTTAACTTTGAATCAAATTTTTCCAATGTCTTTTGCTTTAATGTCTATTGTTTTTACCTAGAATTTAGAAGACTTTCATTTCTTCTGGCATGAGAACTCCTCCCATTATTCTTGGAATTCACGTTTTTCCAACGTCTCATGCATTAATATTTTTTCTTTGTACTTCGTATATAAGTACTTTTTAACATTAAAATAATAACCAATTATAAATTGCAGAGTACACTCGCATATCTAACGGCAAAGACCCGATGTTTGATCCGGAAGGTCGGTTGATGCAGAGTTTACATAGAGGAAGTCAGGCCAGCCTTGTTTCTGGATCGGGTAAGATTATCTCTGTATTAATATACATACATCCATATACTCACGGCTATAAATCCCATGAAGGGGTAACCAGAGCTAGGGAATTAGAAAATAATCAGCCTCTTTTGGAAGTCCCGTGGGGAAAAGATGGTGAAATAAAGGTTGTTGATGGGTCTCCAACCGTATCGTCCAAAAACCATTAAAAGCCCCAATACCGTTAGTCGCCTCTTACGTACACCCACCGGCAGAAATGGGGTAGTGCCACAGCTATGAATTAGCACTGTTAATACGATTACTATTAAGCTATAGAATTTGGCATACTCTTTTCACAAATTATGCATATAGTGTAAGCAGCGTCCATGAAGAGTGGTGGTGTTGCGCGTGCGATTAAGATGAGTTATAGCTGTTATAAGATTGCGAGTGGTCTGTTGGACCACTCGTCTGTACTTATGTTACTTTTTTTTTAATGATTTGATTTTCGGATATTCTTGTTTTTCTGTTTTATTTTCAGTTAATTGTAAAAATAGATAAGCCAGTTAATAGGCTTCAGGCATGAAACGGACAACTACTACCACAAAAAGTGTTCCTCTTACTAAAAAAATATGCCCAACCAAGCGTCAAGATAACGACCACACCGAAATTTTAAAAACTGGCTATATTAAAGCAAATCCGACTGTGATGACATTGACCCAACTTTTGTTATGTTGAAGAGACATACATACATACATATACTCACGGCTATAATGCCCTAGAAGGGGTATCCAGAGCTAAGGAAATATAAATTCCTCAGCCACTTTTGGACATCTGTCCTTCAAAACTGACGCGCAAAACAGCTTACAAATGTGACTAATGTAATAGACATATCAGCAAACCTGTATGGAAAGAGTGTTTGTGAACTTCGATACTTCCTACAATTTGGTCCCATGTGATTTGCAGGAAAACAGTTGATTACAATGTATAAGTTTTTGTTATTTGTTGATTTGGTAATTTATCTTCAAGAAAAAAATAATAATATAATAATATTATTGATTATTAAGACTTCACGAGGTACAAGTTTTTTTTTCTTGCTAAAGAATTAGAGTTTTCTTTAAAGTTGTTGATTATAAGTAATAAATGTTTAAACTTTTGTCTATTCTGTCATTTGTATAATAACTAAATACATAAGAAACGCAAAGTAACTTTTTCTTTTCAACAATAAAAAAAAACTGAAAATTTGCATTAATATAGCACTGGTCTACCAGACCTCACGTCGGTACTTATGTATTTGAAATAGAACCTCGGTACTTAAAGGCTAAGAAAAAAGCTAAAAGGCTAAGACTAGTGAAATAAAAGAAAGTATACATTTCTTTTATTTCACTAGTCTTAATATTTCTTTTTTGGAGCAATATGTAATAATGCGAGATAAAAATATTGCATTATTTCACTAAAATCCGTCTTCTAAAATAAGTATTTTCGATGCAACTGTCACGTGACTAAAAACGACCGTGATTGGCTATTTCTATAATGACGTAGATCGCGCATAAACAGAATGTGTATCGCTTCGCTCATTGGTTGTTAATGTGGAATTGCCGTCATTATGCTACAGCCGCCATAGTACTTAAAGTCGCGTTTTCGCGGCACATTGGAATATTGCATTTTATATTTCGATTATTTAATAAAATAGCTAAAATTAAGACAGGTAAATATTTTTTTAGGGCTCCTTATAAACAAATTAACACCGTAAGATAGTTTTCAAAACTTAGTCAAAAAACCTATTCTACCCGCGGGTTTCTAAGGTAACTAAGGGTATTGTGGCTATTGAGTGATTATTGGGCGAAGAAAAGAAAATGGAGGTGGCTGGGTCATACCCTGAGAAGACACGATGTATTCCCGTCGAAGCAAGTGCTCAGCTGGCAGCCAACCGGGAAACGTAAACGAGGCCGCCCAAAAACAACCTGGCGACGTTCTGTGGAGAATGAGGCAAAAGTTGTGGGATTGAAGTGGGAGGATCTCGCAGCCGCTGCCCAAGATCGAGCCAGATGGAGAAATCTGCTCAAGGCCCTTTGTCCCTGCTGAGGGACGTCAGGATGGATGTATGTATGTATGTATTGGGCGATGTGGTGATTAATTTTAAATATAAATATTTCTCTCACAGAGCTGACAACATCAACAGCTAGTCGAAGATCCGTAGAAGCGGAATTGGATGACTCGCAGGAAGCTAACGAGGAGTCGGTTAACAATAACACTGATGGGAACGATAACAAGGAGTTTGGGTGAGAATCATCGTGTACCTTCTAATTTTAACTATAGTTTCACTGTGTAATCAAAACTTTACATTTAATATATTTATTAAAACATATACACACATATACTCACGGCTATAAATCCCTAGAAAGGGGTAGCCAGAGCTAAGGAATTAGAAATTGCTCAGCCACTTGTGGAAGTTGCATGGGGAATAGATGGTGGAATAAAGGTTCTTGGTGATGGGTCTCCAACCGCATCGCCCAAAATCCCTTTAAAATCCCCAATACCGTTAGTCGCCTCTTACGTACACTCGCCGGAAGAAATGGGGTAGTGCTATTCTAAGCCGACACTACACAGCTTAAAACCTTTATTAAAACCGATTGAATATTCTGGTAAGGTTCCTCTAGTATACTCAGTGTAACCAAAATATTGTATTATAGATCAATCAAGAGCTGTTAGAGAAATATTAAAATAAAACAGTACATGCATTTATAGCAAAACTAGTAGTAAAAGTATTTCAAAAAAGCATTTTGTCAAGAAACAATAATATATATATATATATATATATATATATATATATATATATATATAAATAAACAATTTGAAATTATCTAGTAATAGCCTACAGACATGAATGTCTCTATCTTCAAATTTTCCCAACGATTGTTTTAATTTTATTAGTTAAAAACCAATGAAACCGATTTACATGCTCGTAAAACTGTCTCGTTCCACTAATAAGAACGAATCGATCTACCAAAGCCATATCGCTTCAAAATATTTACTTACATATATTTTTTCTTTCCAGCTCGTCCCCTTCCTCCCTATCCTCATTCCTCATAACTCGAGCCTCTCGTTCCCTCATCCTAGCCAACTATCTGTACTGGTATTTGCTAGTGGAATGCGAGGACCAAATCGGCTCGCAGGACCACGCTGTCAGGAATATGTATCTAGCCGTTATGAAGACTTTTTCACACACTTTGGCTAATGGTGAGTTTAATATTAAGGTTGGATAATGTACATAAACAGGGTATTATAAAGTAGAGTCTGCTGTGTAGTGTCGGCTTAGAATAGCACTACCCCATTTCTTCCGGTGGGTGTACGTAAGAGGCCACTAACGGTATTGGGGCTTTTAAGGGATTTTTGGGCGATGCGGTTGGAGACCCATCACCAACAACCTTTATTTTACCATCTTTTTCCCACACAACTTTCCAAAAGTGGCTAAGGAATTCCTAATTCCTTAGCTCTGGCTACCCCTTCTAGGGATTTATAGCCGTGGGTATATGTATGTATAAAAGAGAGGCAACACTGACCGATTTTGTATGATTTTGTTCCAATTATCTGTGAGGGTCTTAATTTCTCACGTGACATACTCATGACGTATCTTGCTACAGGGGCAGGAGTACTTAGTATAAACGAAACAAAACTAGCGCCATCACAAGAACAACTCACATAATAACATGGATAAAATGTAATGAATAGTTATAAACAATTCAACATGCCCTTGACAAAATGTGAGCTGGCAATCAGACCGATTTGCTTTTATTTTGATACATATTTAGTGGAAAAGTTAATTTAATGAGAGATAAAAGTTAAAACTTCTGAAATTCACTTACGTCTTTTTTACTTAAGGATCAGAGTCCCCATTTTCTACCTGGAAAGTGTATTCACTACTACATCTGGACCCTAAGCGTATACACCAAATACACAGCAACAAACAATTTATTATTTATTTCTCCATTTTCCAGGCAGCACAGAATACCAAAGCACCCGCACATTTCTAGCACGCCAACAAGTGTTTATAGACAAACTAGTTAAACTAGTAAAAACTGTCGCCAGAGAAAGTGGCAATCGCAGTCGTAAAACAGAACGCCTTCAGCAACTACTAGCCGAACCTGACGCCTTCAAATTCAACTTCACGAACTTCGAACCTATACCCTTCCCACTAGACCCTAACGTTACCATCAAAGGCATCGTAGCCAAAAAAGCAAGCCTTTTCAAATCGGCATTAATGCCGTCAAAACTCACTTTTTTGACTGTAGAGGGCGTTGAATACGAAGCTATATTCAAATACGGCGACGATTTGCGACAAGATCAGCTTATTCTTCAAATGATAACGCTTATGGATAAGCTTTTGAGACGAGAGAACTTGGATTTGAAGTTGACTCCTTACAAAGTTTTGGCGACCAGTTCTCGCCATGGTTTTCTGCAGTTTATAGATTCGGTGACGGTTGCCGAAGCTTTGGCAACCGAAGGCAGTATTCAGAATTTCTTCAGGAAGTATAATCCGTGTGAGGGAGCCCCGTATGGGATTAAACAGGAGGTTATGGATACCTATATTAGGAGTTGTGCTGGGTACTGCGTTATTACTTATTTGTTGGGTAAGTTGTGATTTTGATTGAAATATTACTATAGTTTAACACCACCACTATATTTTAGATAAATGATAATAGATAAATTCTATCGTCACTTTGGCGGCAGTACGAAACAGCATTGCCTCTAAGGCGTTCATGAGAGAGTTACGCATACTTTTAATTTGATAAGTGACAAATGGGCTATTTGACAGGTTTTTAAAATCTATTTTATATGATGTAGTAGAGTTTAAGGAACCCAGTAAAAGTTATATTTTTTAAATCTGGTGCACATTTGCTGAAAAATATCAAATTAAAAATTGAATATTCAAATAGCGCGTCAGAACACTATTTTGACAATATGGCTCTGCAAACGGGTCAGTGACGTCACTTGCCTGTATTTGGTCTGTGGCAACAAACGAGCCACGAGGTTTCTTTACAGGCATGTGACGTCATTATAAACTCGACCATTCAAGAACGTTTTGTGTCACGTGACAAACGTTTAAAAATTTGCATTTTTATTTATGGATTTTTAAAGAAATCAATTATTATTTTTAACTTACGTTAATAACTAACCATTTTTAAACTCTTAATTTATACTGATGACAGCAATTGACACTTTATTTCTCGCATTGTCAAATAGCCTATTATAATTTTCTAATTAAACCGTCTATAAGGTATGGCTATAGTGAGGCTCAAAACTTTAAGCTATATATCCCGATGTATGTATGTATGTTACCTTACCGTTAAATACAAAATAAATTAACAATGGATACGACTTTAGAAAACACGTATTGGTGTAGGCTTAATTTGGGATTTGAACCTAAGCCCCCATACATGATAGGCTTTTTTCTTCCGACTGAGCTATCACGGTTTTACCTAATTAATATTCCTGATTTCTCTCCCAGGTGTAGGCGATCGTCACCTCGACAACCTTCTCCTAACAAAGCAAGGGGCATTATTCCACATCGACTTCGGCTACATCCTCGGCCGCGACCCCAAGCCCCTTCCGCCCCCGATGAAACTCAGCAAGGAAATGGTAGAGGCCATGGGAGGGGTGCATTCGGAATTGTATCACGAATTTAAGAAGCAGTGCTATACGGCGTTTTTGCATTTGAGAAGGTTGGTATTTTTTATTTTAAGAAATTTAGATGTAAGTTATGTCGTAGAATGATTTGATGTTTAGGTTTTTTGCAAAAACCTAGGGATAGATAGATAACGGTTGTAATATTTTCTAATCTTACTAGGTTTTTACTAAGAGTGTCAGTTTTTATGAATACTGTACACTGATTGGTAGATTGCAGTGCTCCATAAAAACTGACATTTGGTTTCGGAGTCATACTAAACCAACTAGTTTTTTTGCAAAAAACATTAACATCAAATCATCCTACGACAGTTACTCTATTAAATCTGTCACAATTAACTCTTTTGCAGAGCAGAAGGTCAACTCTACACATCGAGAACGATAATAGTTATACTTATCTCTTCTACCCATATTAACCTTTTTTTTCTATCTCTCTCTCTTACGATCGAATATTCGGATTATGACATCTTGAAATGTATGGAACAATATTTACATTGGCGCTTTCTAGCGATGAAACCAACAACAACTACGGCGGTATCGTTGAATATCACCATGTATATCATCTTGTGTGAGCGAGACAGAAATAAATTTTAATAGGGGTTAGAAGAGATAAGTATGCCTATTATCGTTCTCGATGTTCAGAGGTGAATCTCAGAAGTATATATTTTTTTATTACGAGACAGACTTTTGCTGTGTAGTGTAGGCTTAGAATTACACTACCCCATTTCCGCCGGTGGGTGTACGTAAGAGGCGACTAACGGTATTGGGGCTTTTAAGGGATTTTTGGGCGATGCGGTTGGAGACCCATCACCAACGCTCTTTACTTTACCATCTTTTCCCCACTCAACTTTCCAAAAGTGGCTGAGGAACTTCTAGTTCCTTAGCTCTGGCTACCCCTTCTCGGGATTTGTAGCCGTGAGTATATGTATGATGTACTTAAAATTCGCGAAATAAAACATCTGCTCAATATATTTCCAAAAGTCTATACTGCACTTTTTTTATAGAACCGTACTGTGTAGTTTGTACTATCTTTTCAACCAATATTTAAGCCGAGCATCTAGCGATAGCTTCCACATTATAAATTAGCGGTCTCACTCGCACACATTAGCCAACTCTTTCTATAGTATATTTAAAGACTCGTTGCAGACGCGGTCATAAATCATAACAGTTAAAGAGTTGGGAGCAGTATAACCTCAATATCGATATGTGTGAGTCATCGACTCAGGTAGCAAAATACCCTAACTTGCTCACCTCTCAAAAATGATTTTGTATCGATCAACTATCGACATGAAAATAACGCGGCACTAGGCCAGCCCATAAGTGTGAGCGAGATAGAAACATTGATAATGATTTATGACGGCGTCTGCAGCGAGTCAGTGCAAATACTATAATAGCGGTACTTCACATAGCGGTATCAACGCATCCAATTATTCATTGTAAATATAAGTCTGTACTTTTCTTTTGCTGTGTAGTGTCGGCTTAGAATAACACTACTCCATTTCTGCCGGTGGGTGTACGTAAGAGGCGACTAACGGTATTGGGGCTTTTAAGGGATTTTTGGGCGATGCAGTTGGAGACCCATCACCAACGCCCTTTACTTTACCATCTTTTCCCCACTCAACTTTCCAAAAGTGGCTGAGGAATTTCTAATTCCTTAGCTCTGGCTACCCCTTCTCAGGGTTTATAGCCGTGAGTATATGTATGATGTACTTAAAATTCGCGAAATAAAACATCTGCTCAATATATTTCCAAAAGTCTATACTGCACTGTTTTATGGAACCGTACTGTGTAGTTTGTACTATCTTTTCAACCAATATTTAAGCCGAGCATCTAGCGAAAGCTTCCACATTATAAATAAGCGGTCTCACTCGCACACATTAGGCAACTCTTTCTAATAACGACACTTTATATCGCGGTATCAAAGCATCTTTTCCCCACGCAACTTCCAAAAGCGGCTGAGGAATTTATGATTCCCTAGCTCTGGCTACCCCTTCTAGGGATTTAAAGCCGTGAGTATATGTATCAAAGCATCTAATTATTCATTGTAAATATAAGTCTGTATTTTTCTTTAAGTATAAAGGTGTTACATATAAATGATATTTCTCTCCCCAGACACGCGAATCTGGTACTAAACCTGTTCTCTCTGATGGTGGACGCGTCAGTACCGGACATAGCCTTGGAACCGGACAAGGCTGTTAAGAAAGTACAGGACAAATTGAGGTGAGATAGTAATATGTAGCTAGTATTGTATGAAGGGGTTGGCAGGGTTGTTTAATGATCGAAATGAAGGTATTTTGCTGTGAGTTTCTGGAGGCCTAGCACGAGCGCTATTTTATCGTCACGATATCGGTTAGGATGAGATGACAGTATAAGATATTAAGTAAGTGCGTAAGAGATGGCTGTTATGAGACCGCGCGATATCTAGTTAAAAGGACCTTCGTACTAGTTATGCTGATTCCAATATTAGTTGATAGATTAACTTACTAGATATTTTGGCTATATTGGTAGCTTGCTTTTAGTGACTTGCTCATTGGCATTTTTATTCAGGACTTGTGGGTCTGTAAAATGTTTAAATTGATATGTGCAATTAAAAGTGAGATCCATGTTGTAATAAGGTCAATACAGTCGAAAACGCAAACTCAAACGTTCACGCCGTATATTCCCGAACGGGTTGGCAGAGGTACTAATAATTCTGAACATCACGTGACATCGTCACCTGATGTTCAGAGTTCCCAGAGTAATTATTTAGGAAAAGGGTTCGTTTTCTAGTGTTTTTTATTACAACATACATATACTCACGGCTATAATTCCCTAGTAGGGCTAGCCAGAGCCAAGGAATTATAAATTCCTCAGCCACTTTTGGAAGTTGAGTGGGGAAAAGATGGTAAAATAAAGGTTTTTGGTGATGGGTCGCCCAAAAATCTCATAAAAAGCCCAAATACCCTTAGTCGCTTCTTACGACACCCGTGGGTAGGAAGGGGTAGCGACATTCTAAGCCGGCACTACACGGCATACATATATTACAACATAAGCCTTAATTTTATCAATTTCCATATCCTAAATAAATTCCAGATTGGACCTCGGCGACGAAGAAGCAGTCCATTACCTCCAGAACCTTCTAGACATGTCTGTGACAGCTGTCATGGCGGTTCTAGTGGAACAATTCCACAGATTTGCTCAATATTGGAGAAAATAGATAGGCTTTATAGCTATTTGTGACAAATTTGATTTCAAGTTTATGTTTGTAATAAAGGTTTTATGACTTTTTTGTTATGATGTTCTGAGCTGTGTTTATATTGTTAAAGTACAGAGCTGGTAGCAACTTTGATGTTTGGCTCTATGTAACTAAATAATTCTATTCACTTTTGAAAGTAACGTTAATTTCAATATTTTCAAGCTTGTTTCGTATTTTGTAGAAACAATATATTACTAGCAACATTTTTATCGCTGCATTGTCTTAAAAATAAGTGACATTCGAATCCAATATGTTTGTATAAAACCCACACCTTTGTTAGTGAGGGAACACATTTTGTGATAAATCATAAAGCTGAGTTTTTAAGTAAACTGTGTTTTCTATCACGTATGCATGCAATCATACACAGTGATGATAAAATTAACTCTCAAACTCAAATTCAAGCCCCTAATAACCAAATGGGTGGCAGAAGTACCAACACTTGTTATTCTTCGTTGTATTTTTTATGGACAACATAACTTACTTTTTCATTCATATAACAACATCTTTTGCTTAAAAAAGTATGGCTATTATTATATATTCTTTATAAGTTATATAAATAAATATTGAGCTCGAGATACATTAGTCTTTCTTAGGTAATTAAATATAATTTAGTCGTTAATAATCGTTTGTAAAAATTTCTCATTGATAGTTAGTAATTTAGATAATAATACAGTTGTAATATGTTTTTTACTGTGATATAAGTAGTAATAATGAAAAATAAAATTTATTTTTTATATTCTTTCTTTATTATTTAAACATTTACAAGAATAAAGAATAAATAAAGGAAAGAAAAATTTCGACGCAGGCGGGAATCGAACCCGCGACCTCGGGTATACGCCCCGACGCTCTGCCAACAATTCTTTATTTATTATTCTTATTATTTATTCTTTATTTATTAGTAATAATCCCCACATGAGGTTTTCATGAACAAAAAGATTTAAATCATTTACAAGAACTTATATCTAGATAGATTTTATGTAAACCTCCTTAAACTAATTTATAAATATATAAAATCTGATATTTTTTATAAGCGTAACTGCATCATTTTTTTTATTCAACCAATAAAAGTCCACTACTGAACACAAGCCTCACCTTAAGTTCTCTCGATAGATATATTTTTTAAGGTGACTAAGGGGAATGGGGCTGTTTTAGTCTTTTGAGATGGGTGCTGTGGCTGGAGATTCATCACCAACGATTCTATATTATCACTTACATCCCCTCCATATACTTCTAAGTATCTGGGGTTGAGATTAAATCACGTAATAAATTTAATGATTAACTCTGGTTGTAGACCATAATTTCAACCTTACCATATTCATAGAATTTCATCAAATAAAAGTGAAGTACAATAAATTTTGGATCATACATCTGCCTTATGTATGCCTTAAGGGTTAAGACATTACTTGCTGTTATTGGTAGAACTTTGAGTGGGAAACGCTGAATATTTACAATCTACACTCACTGAGCAAAAACTATGAAGAATAGGCTATTTGACTGTAATAAAAATATACATTTCTTTTATTTCATTAGTCTTAATATTTCTTTTTTGGAGCAATATGTAATAATGCGAGATAAAAATATTGCATTATTTCACTAAAATCCGTCTTCTAAAATAAGTTTTTTTGATGCAACTGTCACGTGACTAAAAACGACCGTGATTGGCTATTTCTATAATGACGTAGATTGCACATAAACAGACTGTGTATCGCTTCGCTCATTGGTGTTTAATGCGGAATTGACGTCATTTGTGCTACTGCCGCCATATTACTTAAAGTCGCGTTTTCGCGGCAATTTTGAATATTGCATTTTCTTTTTCGATTTTTTAATAAAATAGCTAAAATGATGACAGAAAAATATTTTTTTAGGGCTCCTTATAAACAAATTAACACCGTAAGATAGTTTTCAAAACTTAGTCAAATAGCCTATTAGGTTTAAGCACATTTAGTTTGCATTATAGTTTTAGAGATCGTGGAAAATAGAAATGCACTCTCTAACATTCTTAAGATACAGGAAAAGTGACTTTTGTTGGAATGTATGATTTGATAAGACTAAAAAGGGAATGTGCTACAAACGGCTGAAGTGTATGTAACAAAAGTAATGATCATAAAATATTTTTTTTTCGATTTTTTTGCAGCGCTATCGTTAAAACTAGCATTTGCTGGTTTGGTAATACTACGACGGTAATTATTGCATCTTTCAATCAAAAGAACCCTACAACCTTCAGAATAAACATAGGCTGTGTATCATCAATCACGCATAATTTTAAAAACTACCCGTTCATACAGTGCTTTGCCCTTCTAATAAAATAATAATATTACACCATGAACAGCTTACGTTCTGTGGGATAACATCATTTATTTATGAACAAACTTAGTTATATACGAACTTTCCATAAGCTGAAGATAACTTCAGGCCACACAAAAGTCATGTCCGTTCCGTATAAAAAAACCCATAAGGCCCTTAAAAATCCTGCTACATGTTAGCAGCAATCATATCCCCTCCACTGGTCACACTGTCACTGGCAACTATAATTCTACTGCCAGTGGCAGTCTGTACCACTTCACACGCCGCAATTTCCGCGAAGTTTACTCCTCCTACCACATACACTAAGACACTTTTAGGCTTTAGAGGAAGAAAGTTACTCAATTTCGGATCGTTCTTTATCTTCAACAAGCTTTTCGCATCTTTGCAACCGTACTCAAAATCATTCTGCAGTCTCATATTTGATAGTTTCTCACTTAACGTTTGAATACCTTCTTTGTAATTATCTAACACTTTCCCACCGACTTTTAAGTCGCTTATAGGAGATAGTTTTGTTAAGGCTTCCTGCAGGGATTCCGATTTAAGTATTGTACTACATATCGTCGCTATCAAAGGTATGTAGCCTCCGTTAAATACGTAACTCGGTGATGATTTATCAAGTTTCTCAGGCTGAGAAGGTAATTGTTTCAATTTATTTGCAGTGTTCTGAAACGAATTTTGCCATTTGGGTAAATGATCACTCAAGTTACTTAAATTGGATATGTTTAAAGATAACTTCGGACTCGAAGGCTGTATCAAAAGCCCAGAATTGACTAGATTACTGAAGACATACATATATTTATGCCCAAATGCTAGTAAATATTTACTGATGAGAGAATTATATTCATCATATGAAAAGCCTTGTGTTAAACTCATTAAGCACATCAATCGCAAACTATTATGCATGTGTATGTCGGTACTGAAATTCTCGTCGAGGTAACTGTAGTTTGGTTTCCTATTTCTATTATTCAACATTTCAGTTTCAGTGTCTTTTAAATCTTCAAATTTATTTCGCATTTCAGATAATATGGTTTCGCAAGCTAAAACGTGGTTAACGAGATTTTGTTTGTACAACGTTACTTGTTGCAATTTCGTAGCCACATATTGTTTTATCTCTTGAATACCTAAAGCTTTGATATCTTCGTTTTTCAAAAGTCTCGCTTTTGAACTTAATACACTTAGAACTTCAGAAAAATGTCTATGTTTAATTTCACCATAAAGATTATCTACTGAACTGTCTAAGGTCATAGTCGTGCTCTTCCCATCGCTTTGTTCATCATCAAATCCAAAGTTCAATTTGCCTTTCTTAACTTTAGTTTCTTTGACATTCAAATCCAAGTGCCCACAGTTCACATTAAACAACTCACTAAGTAATCCGCTGTAAGTAGAAGGTGTTAGCAAACTGGAAATATAATCTTGATCTCGGTCCATAATAACTAAAGCTCCTATATCAGTATTTGTTGCATTAATACTATCTCTATTATAAGTCTCGTTATACACCTCTAGTATATCTAAAACACTGGCCGATAATTTACCAGCAGCAAACATGACTTTAGGGCGACCCACAACATGGAACAAACTCCACAGAGACATAGAAATACTGGCCAGTAAAGACTGATTGTGGTCAACAAAGAGTTGTTTGTACAAAAATGGTAATTCAAAACTTAATAGCTGGTCATCCAAAGCCATCAATTCCCATGAAAATGAATGTAGTTTCACAACATCGTACAGTCCTCTGCTTTCAAGTATGGAATCATAGGATGCTATGACTTTTGGTACAATGATGATGTGGAAGCACTTGAGGTCTGCTAACTCCGGTTTCTGACTGAGCATAGATGAGATTTGGTCCAAAACACATTTGTACCTCAGAGTACATGCTGGGATCAGATACACTCTGTTGGTATTTGAAGTTGCTTTTAGCTGTGGCTCCATTTTATATATTTTGTCGATACCATTTTGTCTGAAACATAGAATTATTCCATTAATATTAGTTAATTAGGCCTAATGAAGAAATCAAGAAAGAAGGATTGGATTGAAAATGCAAATGAATGTCAGCAGACTCGGCAAAACTTTAAAAATACAAGATTAGTTAAAGGAACTGGCATTTGTATTTATCCTCTAATAGTTTCTTCATGAAATTCAATGGAGGTACTCAATTAAAATTTTGTTTTATATAGAAACCTGTTCAAGCTATTTAAGTTACTGCTGAGTATTTACGATCAAACACGCGATAGTAAAATGGCCAGTATCAAGACCATGAATTTAATGAATGGCCATTCGAACATGCATTTGATCTCCCCTGTGACATTATTAGAGAGAAATTGTTTATTGCCATCCTCAGAATTAAGGGACCAATTCACAAGAAGCTTAAAGTCGTGACTCAACAAAAATAAGGAGTGTATATATAAAAGCCTTAATCTCTGTCATCACTAGCAATAATAAGTGAATGACTTCTTAAATAATTGTGACATTTAAAAAAATATAGGCACATGACATTTTATTAATAATATCCTCTTTTTATTATTTATACTTATTGACAAAGCATGTGAATTGAATGTTTGTTTGTTTCGTCTTTTCAATACAATAATTACAAATTCAATTGTTAAATATTTTTTTATTTATTACAATGTGTCATATAAATGTAAAACCATATTACAACTTAATATTTACACGCCGGTCTTTGGCAGAACATGTAAAGCACGTATATAATTTATTTGTCAACCATTCTACTCATGTTTCTTGTAAATAAATGCATTTTATTTTTTTATTTTTTATTTATTTAATACAAATAGCTTGGATCTGTTGTTGACTGCAGGTACAAAGAGTTTTAATCAACAACATGTTCCCTCTGTGTTGTTCCATTTGGGTCAAATTGTAACATACATACAAACTCACGGCTATAAATCCCTAAATGGGGTAGCCAGAGCTAAGGAATTAGAAATTTCTCAGCCATGTTTGGAAAGTTAAGTGGGGAAAAGATGGTGAGATAAAGGTTGTTGGTGATGGGTCTCTAACCACATCGCCCAAAAATCCCTTAAAAGCCCCAATACCGTTAGTTGCCTCTTACGTACACCCACCGGAAGAAATGGGGTAGTGCTATTCTAAGCCGAAACTACACAGCAGCAAATTGTAACTACACAATTAATAAAAATAAATAACACTGTGCCGTGTAGACCAGCTTAGAATATCACTACCTCTTTCTACCCACAGGTGTCATAAGAGGCAAGTAAGAGTATCGGGCTTTTTAAAGGGGTTTTTGGGCAATATACTACACTTGGAGTGGAGTGTAGTGGAGTGAAGTGGAGCAATATACTATACTACACTAAATACACTTGGAGACCAACAATACTTTATTTCTACCATCTTGTCCCCTATCAACTTCCAAATGTGGCTGATGAGATTCTATCTCTGAAGCTTTAGCTACCCCTTTTTGGGATTTATGGCCGTGAGTATATGGGTAAATTACATTTACGATTTGGAAGTGTGGCATGATTTTGTTACCTAAATTATCTAGGATATGGTGGTATAATTGATGGTAGGGGTTTTATTTGACTGAAATTAGTTGTGATTATGCAAATTTTACTATATATAAATGGTTTAAGCATTAAATATTAATTAAATTTTTTAGCTCATTCTCACAAACATGGATAGCATACCCAGTTTTCAAATTTACACAGATGAATAAAGTTAAAGCTAGATTATTTATTTTCAAAATATTATTTGTTATAAATAAACATAATATTCCTCATTATTGAACATGATTTCAACTTGAATACCTTGGTATTTGGAATTTTTTTCATGAAAACATTCTGTGGCAATATTTTTTTCTCACAAATGTGTGCATTTTTATTTAAATACCATTTGTTAACTGTTTAATATTTGACAACAATGCCTTGAGGTAATAATTAAAAAACTGGTCATTTCTTTTCGCCTAGTAAGCTAAGGATATACAGTGTGTCTGATAACAGTAAATTTTAAAAATAGTTATCTACATTAAGAAAGCATAACATACCACAAACATGTCAATTTTAATTTTTTTTAGGGACCATACACAATAATGGAATTATTACAATACAATTGCTTGTATTTAATAAATCTATGTTTGATAATATTTTGACGATAGAGTAAAATTTTGGTATGTTTAGCACAGCATGTTCCAAAACTTTCACAAACATGTTTTTTTTTAACACAAACATGGTTACTATGCATGGGAACCACGTCTGTGATTGTGTATACAGGTTTGTGAGCTAGTTTGTAAGGTATTACCTTACTTGAAGTTAATTATTTAAAATATTAGAATACTTTATTGCCTACTGATAACAGTGATAACAAAAGTTAGTTATGGTGGTTTCACATTTAAAAATTAATTATTTGAGAAGGCTGTATGCCAAACAAGGCAGAACCGACTTATAGAGACCTACAATAGTCTCATTCACACACACATGTTTAGTGTTCACACGGCATGCCTATCATTATATTTATTTGTTTCATGAGGCCCAGAATAGACCCTGAGCTCTGTCAATACTATCATAACAATTTTTTTACATACACTAACCCAAACCATTGAAAAAAATATTAACCAAATCATATTTTTTTCTTCAACTGTAATTTACCCATATGTATATAAATAACACGAACGAATATTACCTGAGCCAAGTTACGCCACATACTCGTTCTAACGGCTTAATAAGCGATGTATCTATTATCAGATCCTTTTTATCCCCACATTCTGCCAGGATTTTCTCTAGTTTGCACTGAGAAATAACACTCAGCGAAGACAGTTTCAATGAAAGTGGATGATCCATGTCAGAAAATGATATGATACTTGTAATAAACTTAAAACTCTGTTATTTTTCTTATCCCTTATTCATGTAAAGACTACTAGAACAAACAAACTCATGAATTTTTCGATTTTCATAAAAAATCCTGCATCACAACAAAGCTTGAATCAGCTGTTTTTGACGGCGGTGGTGGACCTAATTGTATTTTTTTTTAACATTTTCTTCCTTTCGTTTGCTTGATTAGCTCTTTTAGATAAAAATTACGTTGATCTTAATAAATCTTCAGCAAATTTGATATGTAACACTTGTTCAAAAATATTGATAAATGAAAGGAATCAGAAATACAATAAATTAATAATGATTGGCATTTCCGTTGTGTCATGCATGCATGTACTCATGACATGAGTCTAGAAGACTGTCAAGCATCTGTCAAGCTACGGATATCCGTTCTAAGCTGTCACATCACATCTGTCAGTCACCCCCTCCGCCCTCATACCGCGGTTGTTTCGGACGGCGAAAATTTATAAAATCTGAAAATGGCTTCAAGGATTTTGAGGAAAATCGTAAGTTTCTAACACAGTGTTACGTAACTGGAACTGTAGTGTGATAATGCATGCAAACATATCCCATAATTAGCACTAGTATAAGTTTGTATTGCTTTCCAAAAATAGATTTGCGTGTCTTATAGTTATGTCGAGGAATTACATAAAAGATCTTTTGAAACCTTTTCGTGACAATGGAGTTGTGAGTGCTCTCTTGAAATTGATTGAACCCTCATCAGGGGTTGGTGCGGCTCAGAGCAAGGTAGTAAAATAGTAATGTTTCGTTTGTAAATGGTTATTTTATATTTAATTTATAACCTCAATATCTATGGTTAGTTATATCTTGGGTTGTGTTGTAGGTGCCTGCTGCAAAATCTGGGAGCGCCCAGTACAGCTCGGGGGTGAAGAAGATCACTTTGATTCCTGGCCATGGAATCGGGCCGGAGATCACCGTCGCCGTACAAAAAATCTTTGAAGCGGCTAAAGTTCCCATTGAGTGGGATGAGGTGGACGTGACAGCCGTGAGGGTAAGTGGTCTTTCTTATTGCTACTATAATTTTTAGAAGTAATATACCTTTCTTACTTATACTTTGTTACATATAAGAGACACTTAATACTTTTGTAAAAACCTAAGTATTTGTTGTATTTACCTGAAGTTGTACTATTCCTTTATCTAACACACCCTTTCTATATAACCTCAAACAACATACATTGTACTACTATGAATTATCAAGATAAACCAAGGATTAAAATGTCAAATGATTTATAATTCTTAACATTCATTAAACAGAGAGTTTTCTTTATTAAATGTAGATTAACATTCCAATAGAACAGTAATTTTTATCTCTGGATGTAGTCCTATGCAACTTGTGCTATGGATGCCATAATTATTGGGTTGCTATTTGGACAGATACCTAAAAATAATTCAAATAATGTGAATCTGATAAAAAACCAAGTTCATTGAGGCAATTTAAAATAAAAGATAGTTGGTGGTGAGTCTAGTACATCACCCAATCATAGCTGAAGAGCCCTAAAACCTTTAGTCATATTGTATTACACCAATCAGAAGAATTTGGTTACTGTTATTCTAAGCCAAAACTATACAGCTTAGTCCTTTGCTGGGACTCAAAAGTATTAAATTTCAGCTAACTTGATTAAGCATTTATACCAATTTCACCACTATTTTGCATTGTATATACTGGTATTGATTAATAAAGAACACAGCTTTATAATTTGTTCTGTTTGTAAACAGAATATAAATTCATAAATATCAAATGAACAAAACAAAATGGAATATGTGTGATAATAGTATGTTTATAAATAATGCAATAATGAGCTGCGTATGATAACAAAACTATAATAACTAGTTGATATACATTCATGAATACTGCCAATTAAATTTGAATCTCATAGTGGTATTTCATTTAAACACATACACAGATGTTTGAAAAATATTGCATTATTTCACTATTTCACTATTGGCACTTTTCAGAATTAGACGTAAACTTCATTCGGAGTCAGAAGTTTAACATATGGCTCCCAGTATGTTAGGCAGTGCGTTTGCATAATTATAGCTGCAAAGGTGGCCCTTTATATACAGGATGTAAAAAAAGGGGTTAACAAGTCAAAAGAAGGTTGTAAGGAAGATCATTTTGAACAAAAATTACTATGGAAGAAACTATATTTTGTCTTCACCATACAAATCATCTGAGCTCTTGTCTCAATTATTTACTGAGATCAAAAATATAAAGTTGCTCCAATCAACTTGGTCCCATAATTAAAGTTGTACAGAATGATCTCTCTAAAAATTCTGTTTTGATTTATTAACCCCTTTTGTTACACTTTTTACTCTGTGCATATGTTTTTAATCATGTATTTTTTTCAGGGCCCAGATGGAAAATTCGGTATACCTCAAAAAGCCATTGACTCAGTGAACGCCAACAAAATCGGTCTGAAGGGTCCCCTGATGACCCCAGTGGGGAAGGGCTACCGATCACTGAACTTGGCGCTGCGGAAAGAGTTCGACCTCTATGCTAATGTCAGGCCTTGCAAGAGTTTGGATGGGTGAGTCATATGCTATCAAAATCTTAATTGGCAGAAAAAACTATCTCATAAGAAATTATATGTTCCGGAATTCTAGCTGTCCTCTAGGAATAGGGGAGATGACTGATTTTTGTTTCTTTCACCATTAGATAGTTTATTAAAAACTATTGAACACGTATTTTTTCTTTTTTATTATACTCAAACAATTACCGAGATATTTAGAGTTGAAATTACGCATGACGTCACACTGTGGTACGATTTCTACCTAGTTGTGACGTATTTAGCCCCCACTATTAAACTTTAACGCCTTATAACTAAGTGATTATTCATTAATTTCGTAAAATAAAAAATACGTGTCTAATATTTTTGCTTTATCTTATTAACGGACTAATTAGAATTTCGTATTTTTGACCCATGCATCTCGCCTATTATATCTGTTAGTATAGTTAGGAAGTATTACTGTCTTGGCAGCTGGATACATTATTTAAATATGTCAAATTTATTTGTTCAACCATTTCAAAAAACATGGATAGGAATAAGGATAAAATTCAACTTCCTCAAACACCTAACAGCAGAATATTTATACCAGTTCAGGAAGTGGCAAAAAAATATATATTTTTATTGTTACTTAAATTTTTAATGTACCAGCCACCAGCCCGTATCATGTGACATTATTAAACTTAACTCAAACAAAATACCTTGGGAAGAGAAGAAGAACTAATACCTCTGCCATACCTTTCAGGGATATACTGTATGGAAGCTCTTGTCTTTTGGTTATTTATTTGCTTTTTGAATATTATTATTACCACTATTAAGTCAGTTATATCATACTGACCGATGTGTCATGATAACTGGCTCGAAATAGCGAATTCTCTTTATCATAAAATCAACAGTGAATATTTGGATGTTATGAATATAACTCAAGGATGTTACGAATATTTAGGAATTTGTTATTTGTGCAGCCGTGATAGCCCAGTGGGTAGAACACTCGGTTATCGTGCAAACGACTAGTGTTCAAATCCTGCGTCAGGCCTACACCAATTTGTCTTTTCTAAAGACATATGTGTGGTTATTTTATCATGGTTGTTAACGGTGAGGGAAAACATCGTGAGGAAACCCACATGGCTGAGTTGTACTTAGTCATGTGACAGTGTATTCGTACAAAACGGCGATAGGCCTGCCAAAACGTAGGCACTTTGAACACCAGGTGCCAATGTTAAGAGATGTTCAGATGTATTAGTACCTCTGCAAACACCTTCGAGGATATACGGTCTGAACGTTTGAGTTAAGATCATTATCGGAATAAGCTCCTGAACTGTTTACCATTGTTTTGTAGTATTGAACTGGTTACATACTATCACGTGAGTACACTGTCCATGCAAAACGTGGGTACTCTGAATACCAGGTGACAAAGTCACGTGATGTTCAGAAGTATTAGTACCTCTGCCAACCCCTTCGGGGATATTCGGCGTGAACGTTTATGTTATGTTATGTTTTGTTATTTGTGTGTGTGTGTGTGTGTGTGTGTGTGTGTGCGTGTGTGTGTGTGTGTCTGTGTATAGAAGTGTGTGTAGTGAAAGATTATTAAGGTTATGAATAATTGTATTTTCTCACTAGACACTCAATAGAGAACATCACTTCACGAGTAATAAAATTTTAAAAGTAAATAAACTAAATTCTTAATAAATTGAGTGAAGAATAACTATTGGTTTTGAAGCTTATACTTTTAGTACACTTCCGTCGTACTATCTTCTTTGCATTTCGTGCGCGTTGAAGTATATAAAGATACAATTGCCCTCGTGTTAATAACATACAATTGCAAATAGCTCACCTATATTAATAACGTTCTCTTTTAATAATTGAAGCAATTAATGTAGACACCATACCAACCTTATGCCTAGACGACACTTAACATTTAATGCAGAGATGCATAAACCGTTCAATAAAATATTAAGTTTAATAAATAAATAGTGAGGGATTTTTATTTTGCAAAAGTTACATTTTAAACGAACTACAGGAAACGTGAATTCAAGTTTTGACGCGGGCCTACACCAATACGTCTTTTCTTGAGTCTCTGTGTGGTTGATTTATCAAGGTTATTGAGAGTGAGAGAAAACACCAGGAGAATATCCACATGGCTGAGTTCCGATGCTCCGAAGCTGCGCTGGAAACGCTGCCTCCAGCCTGAAGGGCAAGCACGAGCGCTATGTTATCGACACGATAACGGTTAGAATGAGATGGCAGTATACGATACTAAGTAAATGCGTAAGAGATGGCTGCTTTATCCCACGCGATAACTGGTTTACTAGCCAAGCGTAGGCACGCCGCGAGCACATATTTTGTCGGTTTTTTTGCCGTGCTCAAAGTAGCCTCAGTCCGAGCAACTTAAACTGAGGCAGTTGCCGCCTCAAGTGGATGCACACCTCAACTTTCACGCTGTTTATCACCAAAGGGGTGGCGGAGGTCAGTTGTATAACTTCATAAAGTTGTAAAGACAATAGTTGTGTAATATCTATATCACAGTGTGTCATTCGATTATGCGATTGTAAATGACTATAGATTCCATATCAGGGGCAGACAGAAGTTCGGAATAAAAAAGTCCTAAGCCACTATTATCAGTTGAGTGGGAAAAAGTTTGTAAAATAAGGAATTGTTGGTAATGGATTTTAAAAATACGGAGCAATTCTGTTTATTTTTGTAAATTACATACATACCTATACTCACGGCTATAAATCCCAGGAAGAGGTAGCCAGAGCTAAAGAATTAGAAATTCCTCAGCCACTTTTGGAAATTTGAGTGGGGAAAAGACAGTAAAAATAAAGGTTGTTGGTGATGGGTCTCCAACCGCATCGCCCAAAAATCCCTTAATAGCCCCATACCGTTAGTCGCCTCTTACGTACACCCACCGGAAGAAATGGGGTAGTGCTATTGTAAGCCGACACTACACAGCTATTTAGTATTACCTATTTAATATAATTGTTTGAATAATTACTACATAATTTAATATTAAAATTTTATGCATTGTTTCCTAAACACATAAGGATAGAACAATAGTGATGTAGTTTATAAGTGATAGTCAATCCTAACTTTTTTCCAATATGTCACCGTCTATATAAAATACATACAAATAAGTTTAAAATTTTCGCCACGTACATTGAAATCAGTTACACATTCCAAGTGACAATAAGAAACTGTAACAGTATGTATGTATCTAACCTGTTATCAATATTAACATAGCCTCCTATAACCAAGTTGCGTAACGAGCGAGTCAATGAAAAACAACCTTGAGTCACTTACGACAATTGCAGCTGATCTATTTAGCTGGGCTAAGCGTTTCGTTTGGAAATTTCTTGAGAAGGTTTCTGCGTGTTTGCAATGAAAACCAAACTGTGTAGTATTGGCTTAGAATAACATAACATAAACGTTCACGCCGAATATCCCCAAAGGGGTTGGCAGAGGTACTAATACTTCTGAACATCACGTGACTTTGTCACCTGGTGTTCAGAGTACCCACGTTTTGCATGGACAGTGTACTCACGTGATAGGGGCAGGCCTATTGCCGTTTTGTATGAATACACTGTCACATGACTAAGTACAACTCAGTCATGTGGGTTTCCTCACGATATTTTCCCTCACCGTTAACAACCGTGATAAATTAACCACACATATGTCTTTATAAAAGACAAATTGGTGTAGGCCCGACCCGGGATTTGAACACTAGTCGCTTGCACGTTAACCGGTGTTCTACCCATTGAGCTAACACGTGGCTTAGAATAGCACTAACCCATTTCTTTCCGCGGGTATCGAAAGACGCAATTTAGGAAAAGAACAACTATGATAGCTCAATGGGAAGATCACCCGTCTTTCATGCAGACAGGCGTGGATTCAAAGTTTTGGTCGAGACTACACCAATTTCTCTTTTCTATGTGTGGTTAATTTATCATTGTTAACTTGTAAAGGAAAGAAAGAAATAACGTTCATTTGGTAAGATTTACACAAGACAATTATATATATTTAAAAAAAACAATTGTTCATTACCAAAAAGACCTTGACTCAGCACTTGTATGACAGAGTATATACTCATCATACGCTGATTTTCAGTCACAGCCCTGTACACTAATGACATATTAAAAACATAACACATAATTGACAAAAGAAAACATTATTTCAAAACATACATACATATACTGACGGCTATAAATCCCTAGAAAGGGTAGGCAGAGCTAACGAATTAGAAATTCCTCAGCCACTTTTGGAAGTTGCGTGGGGAAAAGATGGTAAAATAAAGGTTGTTGGTGATGGGTCTCCAACCGCATCGCCCAAAAATCCCTTAAAAACCCCAATACCGTTAGTCGCCTCTTACGTACACCCACCGGAAGAAAAGGGGTAGTGCTATTCTAAGCAAGACACTACACAGCAAATAAATCAATATCAAAAATAAAGAATAAAAATAAATAAAACATCGTGATGCAACCCACATGGCTAGCTAAGTTGTACTTAGTCCTGTGACAGTGTATTCGTACAAAAACGGCGATAGGCCTGCCAAAACGTGGGTACTTTGAACACCAGGTGGCAATGTTAAGAGATGTTCAGATGTATTAGTACCTCTGCCAACCCCTTCGAGGCTATACGGTGTGAACGATTGAGTTAAGATCATTATCGGAATAAGCTCTTGAACTATTTAGCATCGTTTTGTTCCATTGAACTGGTTAGATTTTATAATATTATTTGCAATCACTTTTATCTTTTAGCTCTGTAGTGTCGGCTTAGAATAGCACTACCCCATTTCTTCCGGTGGGTGTACGTAAGAGGCGACTAACGGACTTGGGGCTACTTAAGGCATTTTTGGGCGATGCGGTTGGAGACCCATCACCAACAACCTTTATTCTACCATCTTTTCCCCACTTACATTTCCAAAAGTTGCTGAGGAATTTCTTATTCCTTAGCTCTGGCTACCCCTTCTAGGGATTTACAGCCGTGAGTATATGTATGTATGTTTTATCATATTTGGGCGTGTGGGAGAATTCTCGATCACTTGTATGTTATCAGTTAAGATAAGGTATCTCTTAATTAAGTAATTAATTAAGCTGATTATGCGCGATTGCATCGTCTACAATTTTTCACTTAATACATTTATTTAAATAAGGTCACCGCCCTTAATGGATAAAAACTGGATATATTTTAAAACATCGCCGTGTAGTGTCGGCTTAGAATAGCACTACCCCGTTTCTACCGATTGGTGTACGTAAGAGGCGACTAACGATATTGGGGCTTTTGAGAGATTTTTGGGCGATACGGTTGGAGACCCATCACCAACAACCTTTACTTTACCATCTTTTCCCCACGCAACTTCCAAAAGTGGCTGAGGAATTTCTAATTCGTTAGCTCTGGCTACCCCTTCTAGGGAATTATAGCCGTGAGTATATGTATGTATGTATGTATGTATATTTTAAAACAACCAAACTATGTCCTAAAAATCTGAATAGAATATTTGACGCTTATTTTCTGCTCAATCCGCGAAAAAAAGTTGAAGGTTAACAGTAAGTTCTCAACTTCTTAGAAAATATCAGCAAAAAAAACATAGTGGTTGTAAGGTCATAATTAATTTTAAATTGTAATCCCAAAACTAGCAGCCAGAGCTATACTATTTAAATTTTCATAATAAAAAATATACTGAAATCGGTCAAGCACTTTCGAGTTATGCCAACACGAACACCAATTAATATCTATGTCATAATAAAACAGATATGATATCTCGGCACGTAGCGATAACGTTATCGTGATAATTGAACTTCAGTCATATCACTATGTATACAGTTTTTATCGTTATAGGAATGCGAAAATCTTTGCACCTTTTAAAATGATATGGATAGCACACGAGGGTTATTAAAGCAGAGTATGCTGTATTTTATCGATTTTGAAAAACACTATCCTCTCCTTAAGTGGTGCTGTGTAGTGTCGGCTTGGAATAGCACTACCCCAATTCTTCCGGCGGGTGTACGTAAGAGGCGAAAGGGTGTTGGGGCTTTGAAGGGATTTTTGGGCGATGCGGTTGGAGACCCATCACCAAGAACCTTTATTTTACCATCTTTTCCCCACTTAACTTTCCAAAAGTTGCCGAGGAATTTCTGATTCCTTAGCTCTGGCTACCCCATCTAGGGATTTATAGCCGTGAGTATATGTATGTATGTACTATCCTCTCCTTAAGTGGTGCCTTAAGGATGTGCTCTGCCATAGTAATTGGTAATGACTGTGTAGTGTGTAGTGTCGGTTTAGGAATAGCACTAGCCCAATTCATTGAGTCGATGAGGATGAAGGCATTTAAAAACAATTTTATTTTATCATTTATTTAACCACTTGCTGAGTGATGCACGTGAACTTCTTCCTTGTATATTTGTTTTACTCCATAGATTACAATGAATTTTTTATCGTACTACAAAAAAGCATATTAACAAACATATATTTTTTATACTAACGTATTTTAATTAAGCTTTTGTCTCAACCCCGCTAGTCTTATTCCGGCATAAAACCCCCTTCTCCTTTGATTATAGCATAAAAACTCTGTACGACGACGTAGACGTAGTGACAATTCCGTGAGAACACGGAAGGAGAGTACTCGGGAATCGAACACGAGATCGTGAACGGAGAGCACTACGAATACAATATACTCTTTACAGCTCAACACCATATTAAAATATTAACAAACTTTTTCCATATAGCTGTGATGTTATGGTTTAGAATAGCCCACCCCATTTCTTCCCATGGGTGTCCCTAAGAGGCGAGTAAGGGTATTGAGGCTTTTGTGCGTTGCAGTAGGAGACCCATTACGAACAACTTTTATTCTACAATCCTCTCTGTACTCAACTTTCAAAAATAGCTGAGAACTTTTTGATTCTAAAGCTCTGGCTACCTCTTTTAGAGTTTTATTGCCGTGAGTATATCTATGTATTCAACTTAAGTCTAACCCTTTCCCTTCAATTCCAGCATAAAAACCCTCTACGACGACGTAGACGTAGTGACAATCCGCGAGAACACGGAGGGAGAGTACTCGGGAATCGAACACGAGATCGTGGACGGAGTGGTGCAGTCTATCAAGCTGATCACCGAAGAAGCCAGTACTAGAGTCGCTGAATTTGCCTTCCAGTTTGCCAGGGAGAACAACAGGAAGAAAGTCACGGCGGTACACAAGGCTAATATTATGTGAGTGTGGGTTAAGTATGATTAGTGCCTTTTTGACTGCCTATGGTTTCGTGGTTAAGCGCTTGCCTTCAAGTGCGGAGGTCTCTGGTTCGATCCCCGTGGGTGGTAAACTTACGAATTTAATTTGTAAGATATACCCAGTTTGGAAGGATATTGCAGGCTTGAAATACCTGATTATTCGAAAAGTAAGATGATTCCGTCGGTCCCGGCTACTATTACGGTAGTAGTAGTTAGTCTGCCAACCCGCAATTCGGTATGCAAAGTTTTACAAAAGTGGTGCTGGTTACGAAACCATTTCGAGATATTATGATCATGAGATTATGTTTTTAAAACATATTTTCTTGAAATTAAATCAAACAGAGCTAAGATGACCGTTATTTTAGCAAAAAACTGTAACAGTATTTGACCTTCAGCGTTATGTCAAAGGCATTCGTTCTTGCAATTTTATTAATAAAACATCGAAAATCATAGATTTGTTTAGTATAATATCGTAATAATTTCATTTGGGATCACAAAATCGTGAAATATTTTGCAATTAGCAACATTTTCACTAAACATTTCGCTTTATTTGCATGTCGCTACGACACGCACGTCCACCACTCTGGCCAATTCGGTATGCAAAGTTTTTTTTTGGTGTTCATTAAATATTTTTATTCGATAGCAAACACGAAAATAATAAACTGATTTGAATATTTTTCATTTAAAATGAGTAATTGCAAAGTTATGATTTTTTATAGATTGTTCAACTTTTGTACTTAATGACGTCATCGATCGCAAATATCACGTAGCGACATGCAAATAAAGCGAAATGTTTAGTAAAAATGTTGCTAATTGCAAAATATTTCACGAATTTGTGATCCCAAATGAAATTTTTACGATATTAGACTAAACAAACCTATGATTTTCGATATTTTATTAATAAACTGCAAGAACGAATGTCTTTGACATAACGCTGAAGGTCAAATACTGCTACAGTTTTTTGCTAAAATAACGGTCATCTTAGCTTTGTTTGATTTAATTTCAAGAAAATATGTTTTAAAAACATAATATCTCGAAATGGTCTCGTAATCACCACCACTTTTGTAAAACTTTGCATACCGAATTGAGCTACCGTGTCAATGCGGGTTCGAATCCCGCCTGTGTCGAAATTTTTCTTTCCTTTATTTATTCTTTATTTATTAGTAATAATCCCCACATGAGGTTTTCATGAACAAAAAGATTTAAATTACGTGGTTTATTTTTTCTGAATGTTCAGAACTCAGTAGTACTGAAGATTTCTGGATTCGAATCTCTAACTGTACCGACTATTTCGCTGATCTTAATAAGGCTCATTATAACAGTAATTTCCTAGCCAATTATTAATTTCTAATAACACACACACATAACTTTCCAGGCGTATGTCGGACGGTTTGTTCCTTCGTTGCTGTCGCCAGCAAGCCACCAAGTTTTCAGACATTAAGTTTGAAGAGAGATATCTAGATACCGTCTGTCTCAATATGGTGCAGGACCCGTCTAAGTTTGATGTGCTGGTTAGTATTGCATTTGTCATTTAATAAACATATATAAGTTTCTTATAATCACGGCTGTAAATCGCAGAAAGGGGTAGCCAAAACTTCAGGATTAGTAATTCCTAGGTCACTTTTGGAAGCTCATTATATAACTACGGCTCTAAAAATAAAAATTCTTTAGCTACTTTTGTAAGATAAGTTGGGTAAACTTTAGATGGTTGATGCAGGGTCTCCTGCAATATCGACCAACAATCACTTTATAAGGCCCAATTCTTTTAGCCACCTTTTACAACAACTGTTGGAAAAAAATGGAAAGTGCTATTCCAAACCAATACTTCACAGAAATCCCTAAAATATAGTGCAAGTCGGACAAGCCAGCTTTCGCAAAAGAAATGAGTTGCTGAAACCGTTATACCTAATTAAATAGCGATATAATTAAATCTGTCTTTTTGTACAAAAATATGTAGCCCGTATCATTTTACTCGTTTATTTTAACCCTTGTTATATTAATTTGCAGGTGATGCCAAATCTGTACGGAGACATTATGTCAGACATGTGCTCGGGTCTCATCGGAGGTCTGGGTCTCACTCCCTCTGGAAACATTGGCAAGAACGGGGCTCTATTTGAATCGGTGAGACATTTACTTTTATTTATTTGGAAGACTTACAGCTAAATAACAATATAAGTAACAGTACATAGCATCGATGCCAGTTAAAAGTCTTCACCAGTTGGTTATGTAAAGGAAAAATACAATAATTACGCTGAATTCACAACCATTATTAGTGCATATTATAAAACAAAAAACGTATCTTCTGAACATCACGTGACTTTGTCACCTGGTGTTCAGGGTACCCACGTTTTGCTTGGACAGTGTACTCACGTGATAGGGGGCAGGCCTATCGCCGTTTTGTACGAATACACTGTCACATGACTAAGTACAACTCAGCCATGCGGGTTTCCTCACGATGTTTTCCCTCACCGTTAACAACCATGATAAATTAACCACACATATGTATTTAGAAAAGACAAATAGGTGTAGGCCCGACCCAGGATTTGAACACTAGTCGTTTGCACGATAACCGAGTGTTCTACCCACTGGGCTATCACGGCTGCTTATATATTAACAAATTATTTATTAGTATAAAAGTACAAGTACAAAAAAATAAAATATAAATAATAAATTTATAAGGTGAGGAGGGGCTATTCAGTCAGAGGTGTTATTCAGTCTTCCGGATATAACTTTAGTGTTATATAAAGATTTTTTACTATAAATACTTACTATGTTCTCAAATAAATATTAGAATTATATTTTTATTTTAGCTGTGTATATTATGTATGTATGTGCTATTGTATATTTTAGAATGGGTTTCTTAGCTGAAAAGTTAATTAATTCTGGTCTCAGGAAGTTCCAAAGTCTTCAATATTCTATGTTTACCATGACAAAAATTTGCATTTTGTTTATATATTTTATAGTGACATTATTTATTTGTTGTATTTCTTGTTTATTATTAGTTCTTTTTATTTGTTTATTTAGCAAGTTAGTGTGGTAGAACAATTAGTATTATTTTAATTAAATTTCATACAACTTTGCGTTAAAGTAAGTATGTAAAAGAAAGAAATAGAATAGATATCATTTATTCATTGCCTCAGGGAACAATTTAATGACAATTTGTACAAAAACAGACAATTTTAACAAAAAAATATTAATAAAACATTTAGGGACATACATAATTAAAGTCCCCTCAAAGGCAAAGAAAAGGTTGCTGACTCAGCATTTATTAAAAGGCAAAGCCTTTAAAACTTCAGTCAGAAAAATTATGTGAAAAATGTTGACACTTACAAAGTATATAACATAAATAGATTACTGGAAAAGACAAAAGGCAGTATCTGAAGTATGAAGATTAAAAGAGCATGCATGAAAAGATTGATGGATGTAAACAAAGCCAGAGAGGTTTGTCAGGATCGTACGAAGTGGCGATCAATAGTCTCTCCCTACCCCAATGGGAACTAATGGCGTGGGTATATGTATGTATGTATGTAAAACATATATATGAAAACCATTGTGGAACGCAATAAATCTATTGAGTATTGAATTGGATAGCGTTTACGTCGCTTAGCTTTCTCCTACTAAATATTTATTTCGTTTTTCTGGAGAAATAACTTTTTCATTTAGCTAAAATATTGATTTGAACATATTTTTAAGAAAGTGATAGAAGAGTGCCCAAAAAATATTACACTTATAATTTCAATCGACAAAGAATGCATGAAGTAAATTTTTAGTTATGTTTATAAAATACATAAATCGTTAAATCTATTGTTGCCCATAAAGTATAGTAAGTGATATTGTTTGGTGCATAAGTATAGTGACATATTATGAATCTTCAGCTCAAAATAGCACAAGCATGTGGGAGAGACACAAACATTGCAAAAATGGTGGAATGGTCGGTTTAGAATAGCACTACCCCATTTCTTCCGGTGGGTGTACGTAAGAGGCGACTAACGGTATTTAAGGGATTTTTGGGCGATGCGGTTGGAGACCCATCACCAACAACAATTAAGTATTCCACCATCTTTTCCCCACGCAACTTCCAAAAGTGGCTGAGGAATTTGTAATTCCCTAGCTCTGGCTACCCCTTCAAGGGATTTATAGCCGTGAGTATATGAATGGATGATACTTAAAGATCTTAGTTACCTAGATATAAACAACCCTTGAGGTCATTATTTGTAATTAATGATATTTAAATTAGTGAATATTTAGTTTGGAAGAAGATTTTGTCGATCTGTAGATCAGTTTTCTTTTGTTAAAAGTTGTATTGATGTCGTAGTTTTTTATTATTTATTTATATATATACTAAGTAGAAGTTTGTACTTACTTACATATACTCACGGCTATACATCCCTTAACGGGGTAGCCAGAGCTGTAGAATGAGAAATTCCTCAGCCAATTTTGGACGTTAATTGGGGAAACTATGGTAGTAAATGTTTTTGGTGACGGGTCTCCAACCGCATCACCCAAAAAATCCCTTAAAAGCCCCAATACCGTTAGTTGCCTCTTACGATCACCCACGGGTAGAAAGGGGTAGTGTTATTCTAAGCCGACACTACACGGTGTTCGGGATAAATCATACCAAACTATTTTATAATATAAGAGTATTTTTTTAAGTTGTTGCTGTGAAATTCACATAAGTTATTAGTTTTAGGTAAGTATTTACTTGAAATCGAAATATTTTGTTGTTCTAATTTTGTTTATTCAAAGTTTTCTAACTAACAATTATTGTTTCGTTGATCTTTCATTGTATGCGTATGACATCAGTTTGGTATGAAACAAATTTTGTACATATTTTAATACGTATGATATACTAATAAACTTTACTTAACATTAACGTAGCATGCATTTACGTTATTATTAACAAATATACAATAATCTGTTAATATTTACCCCCTTTTGGAAGTTGTCCATGAAAAATCTTTTACCCAAATCGTAAATTTATTTTACATACATACATATACTCACAGCTATATTTCCCAGAGCAGAGACTAGAAATTATAAATTCCTCAGCCACTTTTAAGTTGAGTGGAGAAAAGATGGTTAAAAATAAAGGATTTTTGGTGATGCGTCTCCAACCGTATCGCCCAAAAATCCAATAAAAAACCCCAATACCCTTATTTATTTTGTGCTTGGTTATATGAGGGAAATAAACGTTAATATGTTTAGAAGAGATACGTATTCTAATCATCGTTCTCGGCGTGAAGGGTAGACCTTTATCATCTCTGAAAGATTCTCTCTCTCTATTCTTTATTTCTTTCACACTTATAAAGTGTAGTATATCTTTATCTTATTCTAATCGACGAACTCACGACATAGAATAACTCTTTATTGCACATCAAACACAAATTTACAAAAAATAATATGATCAAACAGTTTACATTGAGGTACAATTGGCGGTCTTATCGCTAAAAGCGATCTCTTCCAGACAACCTTTGGAAGGTGAGATCGGTAAATTAATTATTTGGGTAGATGCACAAAACAATACAGACAATAATGACATACTTACAGGCTAAAGATCATCTATCTATCTATTTGAGTAAATACTTTTTCCGTTGTCTTTTTCTGTCTACATACATATACATACATATACTCACGGCTATAAATCCCTAAAAGGGGTAGCCAGAGCTGAGAAATTAGAAATTTCTCAGCCACTTTTGGAAGTTGAATGGGGAAAAGATGGTAGAATAAAGGTTGTTGGTGATGGGTCTCCAACCGCATCGCCCAAAAATCCCTTAAAAAGCCCCAATACCGTTAGTCGCCTCTAACGTACACCCACCGGAAGAAATGGGGTAGTGCTATTCTAAGCCGACACTACACAGCTACTCTTCTTTTTTCTTTTTATTCTACTTGTTGTATTAAATGGTGACAGGATTCTAACTTGTCTGTGACTGTAGGCTTGGCTATGGACGATACTTCTTTTCACTTAAATCTTTAAGATTAACTTATTTTACCTATATAAATGGGTAATGAATTCATAAGTTTCTATGTTTTTTTATTTATTTAGCATGTATTCCTGATTAACTTATTGCCACAGTTGACAATATAAAAAAAAAATTCAATCATCTCTATGACCTTTTTTTTAATATGTTCTTTCGCACAAGGTCGCTCAATGAGTTCGAATAGTAATAAAATCACATGTATTTAACTCTTATCCATCTTAAACGAAATTTAAAGTTATAGATTTGTTTTTAAACTGCCATTAACTAAAATATAAGTAACGGTCACTAACAAGCCTTTAATAACTTTCCATCTATACTGTGTTGTTATGGATGCATGGGGAATTTATGTCCTAATCTATTTACATCATTTCTTCAATAAAAATTCAAACTCCTTTCATTTTAGGTCCACGGAACAGCTCCAGATTTGGCTGGAAAAGACTTGGCAAATCCAACAGCATTACTTTTATCCGCAGTAATGATGTTGAGGTATTTGAAGATGAACCAACATGCTGATATGATACAGAACGCTTGTTACAAAGTGCTGAAGGAAGGAAAAGTATTGACCGGAGACCTCGGAGGACATAGCAAGTGTTCGGAGTATACGGCTGAAATTATTAGGAACTTTGAGTCCTAGGTTTAGTATTTTAATGATGTATATGTAGACCACTTGAGAAAATATAGATTAATTTTGTGGAACTGCAGTGAAGAGGAGTAAAAGTACATTCTGGCTCTATACATTATTTTTTTTACCATGCATCAACGGATATGTTGTTTTCTCAGGTAAAATATATATGTCACCAATGAATAAATCGAATCTACTCTTTTGTGAGTAGGAGAAAACAAGGAATCATGTGGTTTCCCTTATCTATCTTAGATAAATTTCCCAAAGACATTAATTGAATTTATCTGCTGTGATTTGCTCCAACTTATAGCAAGGAATTATCTATATATCATAATTCCTCACAGCCTTTACAATACATTTCCCCTCTGAGGGTGATTTGGCCATAGTACATAGAATCTTACCATACTGCATTTATTTAGGCAAATATAAAATAGCAAAGTCTATATTTTCTTAAGTAGTTTTCCAGTTTTAGTTTGAGTAACAATGAAATATGTGATATGATTTACCTGATTGTGGCGAAGCCAAAACAGATATCCTTAAACTTGGTTAATACTGATGTGTAGAATTTCAATAATTTAGATGAATTAATGTGTAGCTTTATCTCATTATAAAAAGCCAGCTTCTTCTACTTCATTATAATGTATTTTGTTCAACTAAGTCACATAAGGCTTTAAGCCATTGGAGGCGAAAAACTTGTCACTGTAACTTCAATTTAATTTTTAGTTAATATTAGCTGGTTAATATCTTATTCCATTTTATATCCAGTCCCTGATCACGTATCGGTAATCATATGTCGGTGTATACTAAGTTATAGGATAATCTTTGAATCTGTTCGTGTGTTTTTTATTATAACTTTTAAGATTGTGTTTCAACATCAATTACTTAGACCAATTTGTCAAATAAGTATTTATCTAGTTTATTTTTTTTCGCCCGATTTCTGAATTGAGTATTCCAGCTGAGAACAACTTAAGTATCGTTCTGTCGCATTGAAATCTTAACAACTGTATGAGACAAATCGATACTTAAGTCGTTCTCAGCTTGAATACTCAATTCAGAAATCGGGCGTTTATCCTGTAAAAGTTATAATCTATGATGCTATAATCGCTTAGTTAATATTAGTTTAGCAAATCAACAAGTAAGATAAAAACAGAAATACAAACAGTAAAAAATCAGTGAATATAGTGTTAACTATAAACAATATAGAATAGAATAACAAAATATTGCACATCAAACACAAATTTACAAAAGTAATAATATGATCAAACAGTTTACAGTGAGGTACAATTGGCGGTCTTATCGCTAAAAGCGATCTCTTCCAGACAACCTTTGGAAGGTGGGATCGATAAATTAATTATTTGGGTAACTTATAAAATAAAATGTACTATAGTACTTTAACACAAATACTTACTGATGTTATAGTGTTGCTACATAACAGTGGGTCTTACGATTAGGTGGAAATTAACCTTGAACAGAGACATTATACGTACATACATACATATACTCACGGCTATAAATCCTTTAACGGGGTAGCCAGAGCTATGGAATGAGAAATTCCTCAGCCACTTTTGGAAGTTGATTGGGGAAAAATGGTAATAATAAATGTTTTTGGTGACGGGTCTCCAACCACATCGCCCAAAAATCACTTAACAAGCCCCTATACCCTTAGTCGCCTCTTACGATCACCCACGGGCAGAAATGGGGTAGTGTTATTCTAAGCTACATTGGAAACTAATTAGCCTATTTTCATTTTCACATAACGTGTAGTAGTGTGATGAATACAGCTTCATACTGCCAAAATATTAGATAGTTTCTTAGACCCTTTTATTTAGAGCAAAAAAGCCTGATACTACTTTAGTAACCGAAGAACTACCAATAGTAAATTACTAACGATTTAATACCAATCAAAGATGTGTCTAAAAAGTTAGAATTAATAGCAATTTCGCTTTATAAAATATTGAAAGAGTTACATTTTCTTGTAAACTTACGAATCAAATCAAAATAGACAAATGTTTAGTGGATGACAAATATGGATTCCATAGTATTATGGAAATGGAGATCTATAAATGAAGATGTGATGGTAATAAAAAAATCTGTTGCTGATGATATCGAAAGATATAATACGTGCACTAAAATGAATAAAATATAATTTATTTTGGTGTCTTCTGCACTTATTTACTAGAGTGTCCTCAATATTGCTATAAATATTAAATTGTGTCAACTTAAAAGTGCTCCCTCAACGCAAGCATTCACGTGTTCTGTAAAATAATAGATTCGTCTTTGAGCATTACATTACAATAATACCTCTTGATGATGATAATATAATATTGATGAGCATTCGCATGCAATTCATACAATCATTTATATAGTCATTACAATTGTAATGCTCGGTTATCCTCCTTTACTGATGTAATGCTCAAATCTGTAACGTTACATTACTCGCGAATGCTCCTTAAAATCATCTTGTGAAAATTACATTGTTTTTACATTGGCAAAACATTGGTATGTCCATGTTAATCCGACTTGTAAAATTGTCTACCTTTTCCAACTATTCCTATAACACCTTAATATTCTTAGGCAGCAAAAATATCATAATATATAATTTGGCAGGTTTTCTCTCCTCACTGTCCTCTTTCCAAGCAGTACTGCATGACGTAACAAATGTAATTTGTCAAATACCTATTTAGCCAGTTACTTTATCCTGTAATTAAAAGATTTATGTTAGCTATAATTGCTTAGTTAATATTAGTAAAGCAAATCAACAAGTCAGACAAAAAAGAAATACGTGTAACAAATGGTTGAATAACTTACTATAAAATAAAAAGACCAGTTGTTCATGATAGATAAAAACATGTGTTTATTACTGAGCAATAATCAAATAAACACTTTCGATTTGACTGAGTACGCGTTGTGATTGGTTAAGGATTAACATGTGGTCTAAGATTAGTAAATCGCGTTAGAAAGCCTAAAATTACGACAAGATCTGTTATGATTATGAATCCAGTTTAACTGACTTAGCTCTAAGAACTACAAAACTTAAACGCCAATAGCCAGGGCATATTGAACGCAGAGCCCAGATCCGATGGTTAAAGGACTTGTTCTACACGAATAAACGATATAAAAAAAACACCCGAAGTCGTTTAGGCGCGAAGTTATTCTTAAAATAATGGCAGGCCCATACTCAGTCTTTGCGGAGATCTTTGGTTTTATTCTATGTACCATCCGATGATGATTATAAATAAGAGAAAAAAAAACTAAGTAATCAAATTTATTTCTTAAAATATTAAAATATACTCAGACATCCCGTCTTTAACACAATTTAGAGTCTCGGAGCATTATCTACACTTTCTAATCGTATAAGAAGAAATATTACGACGTCATACGTAAAAAGTGCAGAATTTCGTTTACCCTGCGCGTAATGTAATAGTTTATTTACTATAGAGTAATTTAAATAACTAATTTCTGTTTTGCATTAGATATAAAAATGATAATTATACGTCAGCATGCCTTATACACATTTGTACAAGCTTGTGTTCAAGTTGCTACTATTATTTTTAATTTATTTGCATTTGTTAATATAAACTCTGATTTTTAATTCCGTAGAAACACCTGACATTTTAGTTATTTTTACTGTTTGTAAACATACTTTTTGTATTTAACTAAGTTTTAAAGTTGTGTGTTTCAAAAACCGAGTGCTATGTGTATGTTTTTATGTTTACTGTATAGAATCTAGTTATAATAGTGTGAATTTCAAATAATAAATATACTGATTATAATGACGGAGGAGTCAGTATTATACAATAAATAAAGTTTGTTGAATTACATATGTTTTTCTCTGATCAATTTATTTCACAAATTTAACTACAGACCCTTTTTGACAACCGTATACTAACTAATACTAGTACTCTACTACTAGTTTCCTATATTATGATCAATAACACGGATATTTCATCTTCAAATTATTTCGGGGTAACACAGTCTTAATGAGCTATCCCTATAATATGATCATTTCTAAAGCTGTAAATTTAAAATGGAGTGATCAGGGCTTCAGAATTTATAATTTCCCTGCCTGTTTTGAAAGTCCCGACGTAAAAGACTCTTAAATAAGGACTGTAGTGTACAAGTCTGAATTCGTCAGTCGCCCTTAAGACACCCTACATGAGAAGAGATAGGATATTACATTCTACGCAACATTTTCAATTATTAAAGTTAATCCAATACCTCATGCATGACAATTTATTACATATTGAGAAATATTCACATGAGAATTAAATAGAAAGCATCCAATTAGTTTAGTAAAGTATTTATACACGTATTTTTTAATTTTCCTTTTTATAGGCAGATATTTGGGACTGTTCTGTTGAATTTGAAATTTGAATCTGAAAGAAAATAAACATGAAAGTTGGGACTGTGTAAGAAAGATAATCACAGAGGGTCAACTCTGCACATCGAGAACGATAATTAGCATACTTATCTCTTCTACTCATATTAACATTTATTTCTTTCTCCCTCGCACGATCGAATATTCGATCGGATTATCACATTTTGATGTGTATAGAACCAAATAAATATTGGCGCTTTCTATTCGATGAAACCAACTACAACTACGGAGGAATCGCTGGATACTCATATAACAGAAATGTCAAAAATACGAATATTCGATCGTGCGAGGGAGATAGAAATAAATTTGAATATGGGTTAGAAGATATAACATAAACGTTCACGCCGAATATCCCCGAAGGGGTTGGCAGAGGTACTGATACTTATGAACATCACGTGACTTTGTCACATGGTGTTCAGAGTACCCACGTTTTGCATGGACAGTGTACTCACGTGATAGGGGGCAGGCCTATCGCCGTTTTGTACGAATACACTGTCACATGACTAAGTACAACTCAGCCATGTGGGTTTCCTCACGATGTTTTCCCTCACCGTTAACAACCATGATAAATTAACCACACATATGTCTTTAGAAAAGACAAATTGGTGTAGGCCCGACCCAGGATTTGAACACTAGTCGTTTGCACGATAACCGAATGTTCTACCCACTGGGCTATCATGGTGTGTAGAAGATATAAGTATGCCTATTATCGTTCTCAATGTGCAGAGTTGACCCTCTGCTCCCGGATAAAATCTCGTAGTAAACCAAATAGCAACAACATTTACTATGAAGGACCACTTTCGACATTGATTTTCAGTTACACTTTTAATAAACGACGTAAACGTCTCATCGCTACTCTTATATATACACTATAACTGCCAAGACCTTATGAAGTTAGTTAGGTGAAGCCTTGGGCCCGCCATAATATTTGACTGATTGGCTAATTAACAGCTGCGACTGCGTAGCAAATAAAGTCTTTCGAATACACGGACCGCTCGAGCTGTAGAACTGTTTGAAGTCTCGTGATCTTTGGTAACTGCAAGCTGTAGCTGGACTGTCTATATGGCGATCACTGGCTAACTTTCGTATTAGTAGTTTGTATTTGCAAATAGATTCAAATGCTGCACCCGTCCTAATTTAGGTTAGGCTCGGAACAAAGCTCGACATGCTTCAGAAGAAATAGTGTTATCGCCAACAGATCATGCAATACACATTGCCAGCTGACTCCTAACTTACATTCGCTGTTAAATGTACAGCTTGACGTGGCGTCAACAGAACGGTTGAAATTCTGATGTGCATTTCTGTGTTCTGATGCAAATATTTATATTCCAGGTGCACGGCACAGCCCCCGACATCGCAGGTAAAGACCTGGCCAACCCAACCGCCTTACTGTTGTCCGCCATCATGATGCTGAGACATTTACAACTGAACGAGCAAGCTGACCTCATCCAGAACGCCTGCTACAAAACACTGGCCGAAGGAAAGACCCTCACTGGCGATCTTGGTGGCACCTCAAAATGCAGTGAATACACCAACGCCATCATCTCCAAACTCAACTAAAATTTCTTGAAGGATTTTTTACTTCCTTTACCAAGGAAGTAAAAAATCTTAATGCCAATAAATCTGGGAGCAGAAATAGGAGGTCAACGTAAAAAATGTAACAAGATTAAAAGATCTGTGGATCTAGCCTTCTTGTTTCAGTGTCCCCTGTCGTCTTCTTTTGTCGATGTATAACTTCCATGGTAGAATCGTTAACTCGAATTTGTAAAAATTAGGACAGACTTAGGTATTAACGTTTTTAGCCCGTAATTAGAAATACAATTTGTAGACATCAGTATTTTATGTATGATTTATTATTTGTTATTTATTGTATTTATCGATAATGATATGCATATTTAGCAAAACGGTTACCATCATTTCAACCTGTGTTGTTTTGTACAGTCTTAATATATTGTTTTTTTCTGATTGTCAAGTGTTGCGTATGACGCTATCCTATTAATTGGAAAAAATAAATATAGCCAAATAAGTAACGCCCATTTTTGTTTTATTTTGTCTTCTTAACTTAAGAGAACTCTTCCACTTTGTAAGCATAAACTGAAATGTACTCAAGTATAAACGTATCATATACCACCATACGTAATTATATCCTTGAACGAGTGAAAGAGATACTATCGTTCTGAACATAGCGTGATATTTTGTCACCAAGTGTGCAAAATACCCAATTCTCTCAAATACTCAATATCTGTAATTCAGGCGCGAATCAGTATTTTCACCGATGGTGCCTCGACCATGATTAGGTTAAATCTCACAAACTTAACTTCAAAAGTACATGCATATAATCGTGGCTATAAATCCTTGAAAGAGGTAGCCGGAGCTTCAGAACAATAAATTCCACAGCCACCTTGGAAGTTGAGTTGGGAATCGATTGAAAAATAAAGGTTTTTGAGGAAAATCACTTAAAAAGGCCCCAATAGCCTAAGTTGCCTCTCACGAACACTGACGAGCGGAAAAGGGTACGTAGTGCTTTTCTAAGCAGACACTAAACAGCTTCAACAGACTGACTGCTAATATAAAAATTGTAATAAAGATATAATGCAGTTATGATGAGTTTTAGGTAATATTCTAAAAAAAGGAGAATCCGCTAAGGACTAAACATTTTCTTAGTAGGGGCAGCAATAAACCACGGAGAACAATTTTTCCCGAAGATGTCATTCGAGGATATATATGGTATTGATGGTTTTTAAGTGATTGAGCGATGTGTTTTGATACCCAACACTTGCCGACCACCAACCCTTTAGTATTTTACAATCTCTTATCTACTCGACTTCCTAAAGAGGCTGGATATTTGGTAATTCTGAAGCTCTACCACTTATCACATATTTTTTTCGAATGAATTGGTTGCTGCTAGCCGTGTGGCCTTAGAGGCTTCACCATGACTTTATGTGTGCCGGGCAGATGACTGCCGCCCTAGCGGGTTAAAGTTCACATCACAGTTCATTCCGGTTTTTTTTAACAGAACCGGCTACGGCTCCGGCGGCGGCTTCAGGTGAACCATGGTCATGAAGGTATTTGTGGCTTAACATCACTTGACTATTACCGTAATATATTAGTGACTGGTATACAATAGTATAATTTACTGGTGTATACATAGAAGAGATATAATGTGACTATTTATAGTTATTATATCTCTATAAGTGTAAACGGAATGAAAATACGTGTAAACACAGCTTAAAAGAACTGATATTATGACATTACTGACATTGACGGTTGGTCGGCCAAACGTCACGTCGTGACGTGGTGTATTCGTATTGTGTTCTGCGCCGCGGCTGATTCGACCGAAAAAAAATATAAGAATCTTCTTTGGTGGGAAGATCAGCTGTGATGACTAGTTGACGTTTCCGCCAATGTTTGGCTATTGACACCGAAGATTGACGTGGATGGACGGATGGATATGAAATTGATGGATTTTTTTATAGTATTTTATTCAGTATTCTCGCTTTTATTTAATTGTCTCCAATGTGGGATAAAATGTTGTTATGTTTTGCGAGCTGTTGTAGTTGCGCAAGCAAAAACCGAAAATTACTGGAATACTTAAGCTTATGTTGCAAAACAAAAAGTGTCAAAAAGAAACCGTTTACTGTACAGTAAAAATTCAATTTAATACTCCTGAAAATATAGCTTCTTAGTTTTGTTCCTAATTGTGCTTAGTTTAATTTTTTTAGTAAATATTTGAGTAGTTCGAAAGTTAACATAGATTTTCGGTTGGCTCAAAAGATCAAGAAACAAGGTCCGTAAACCAATACTTATATCAATATTTCTGTGAAAATAGCCTCGGCCTGTGTTCTGCATGCTTTTCTATTGCTGTGTTTACCTTTTTATAACCTGCAATACGACTAAATAGCAATTATTCTATGTGAAATAACTGAATATTTCTAAAATGGTGAAACGGGTGAGTGATATTTGTTTTTGTTACTCAATTTAAAATTGAGATTACGTGAAATATTCTTTGATTAAAAGTTTTGATTGGAAATTGTAACTATTTTATTCCTAACCATATATTTTGATCGCTTTTCTGTTACAGTCTGCGAAAGCCTCACTTTCTGAGGATGGTCCAGAATCAGAAATTCTAAATGAAAATGGTAAAAGGCCTATTAGCAACTCAACACAAGATGGTGCGAAGAAAATTAAGACCAAAAGTTTGTATAGCCAACCGACTGTGAAGGAGTTGAACAGGTTAAATGAGACAGAATCTCTCTTTAATTCAAACTTATTTCGTTTACAAATAGACGAAATCCTTCAAGAAGTAAAACTTAAAGAAAAAACTGTTAAAAAGTTTGATGAATGGTTTCAATCTTTGAAGAAACATTTAGAGTCAGTCAGTACATCAAGTACTGAGTATGATTTATCAGAAAACACACTTTACAAAGAGCTTAAAGTAAAATCACCACTAAGTGAGAAATTGAAAAAAACAAAATGTACCTTTAAATTTAAGAAATGCAATAACACTCAAATTGTTGGTTCCTATTGTTTGGGAACGCAAATAAGTTCAAAAATGTGTGTTGATGTTCAAATAACAGTTCCTGAAGACACTTACACTAAGAATGACTCCATAAATTATAGATATCATAAGAAAAGAGCAGCCTACTTAGTTGTTATTACTGCACACCTTAAGAAATTTGATATCATAGAAGATATCAAATATTCTTGGGTAAACAACTCAGAATATCTACCAATTTTACTCATCACACCAAGTGGAAAACTTGGAAAGCATATTACAGTATGTATAAACTTGGTATGCGATGGAGAAGCTTATAAATTACACAGGTTTAGTCCGTCAAGGAATAACTTAAGAGAATCATGGTTATTTGGGGTGGATAGAAATGAGAATGAAGTAGGACCCCCAACGCCTTATTATAACAGTTCAATTCTTAAAGATGTAACGGCTGAGTCAAATCAAGAATATCTGAAACAAACGTTCGAGAATTACACAAACTTGCAGCAAGCCGTTGTTTTGTTGAAAATTTGGTTGCGACAAAGGAAGCTTGATGTTTCTGGTTTTGTCATTAGTATGTTTGTTGCACATTTGGTACAAAACAAGAGAATAAACAACATTATGAGCAGTTATCAGATTGTGAGGAATGTTTGGATTGCTTTGCGTAAGTAACATTTTACATACATACATATACTCACGGCTATATATCCCTAGAAGGGCTAGCCAGAGCTGAGGAATAAGAAATTCCTTCACCACTTTTGGAAGTTGAATGGGAAAAAGATTGTAAAGTAAATTTGTTTGGTGATGGGTCTCCAAACACATTGCTCAAAAATCACTTAAAAAGCCCCAATACTCTTAGCCACCACGGCAAACACATTACAAACACCCACGGCAAGAAATAGGGTAGTGCTATTCTAAGCAAACACTACACAATTTTCACTTTGTTAGTTTTTAGTTGAATATTATAATTAGTATATTTTTAAATGCTTAAATACATACATACATTATTATTATTCATAATTTATCATGGTTGTTAACGGTGAGGAAAAACATCGTGAGGAAACCCACATGCCTGAATTGTACTTAGTCATGTGATAGTGTAGGCCTGCCCCCTATCATGTGAGTTCACTATCCATGCAAAACGTGGGCACTCTGAACACCAGGTGACAACAAATCAATTTTATTTACAATAGAATGTTGACTATTTTCAATGATAATAGTTGTAAACTAGTTAATGTTATATCTGTTAATACTTACCATTCACACATAATCCATTAATAAATACTACAATCAATTATTCTAAATTTCCAGAATCATCAGAATGGAACACAAAAGGCATTACACTTCACAAAGGTGATGCGGAAACACCGTCTGTAGAAGAATTCTTAGAACATTTTCCTGTCGTGTTTCTCGATGTAACAGGTTACTATAACATCTGCTGGCAAATGTGTCTTGGCACGTACAATGCACTGAAACGGGAGAGTGGCATGGCTGTTGATATGCTGGACAATGGGAAGATCAATAGCTTTATACCATTGTTTATGACTCCCTATAAGCCTTTGTTGCAGTTTGATCATATATTAAGGTAGTTGTTTTTTTTTGTGTCTTAGAAGTTTGTAAGTTATGGTAACAATGGTTGTTATAAAGTAACTTTTGCTCTTTGAAATCAAATAATCTATATTTTTGTCTACTTATTGACACAAGTGGCTTAAGTAGCTTTTACTTTAAAGTACTGCTTTTATTTTTTTTTGATAACAGGTGTTAAGTCAATTAATAGACAAATTTGACAATTATAAGAGCTATAAATGAAGTGAAAACTGAATGGTTTATAATAATAATAATAATAATATATTTATTGAAAAAAGGTACAACAAATTGAGTTTCATACTCCCTAATAAAAAGGGCAAAGCCCTGTAAACTTAGGATAAGTATTTTGCTCAACCCATAAAGTTGGCTCACAATCATTTCAGCTTCTTAAAAAATATGTTTATAAACTAAAAGTTACACAAAAAGTCTTTTTGTGTACAAAAAGAAAGAGATCAACCAATAGCACAAGTTCTCTAAAAGAGAGAACTATAAGTTAATTTTAATTATATTAAATGGAAAACTTAAGTTTAATACATGTAGATTGTAATCAATTGCATGCTTTTGCATCTTCAAATGTATGTGTAAGTTAGTATGTATGTATGTGTGTGTGTGTGTGTGTGTGTGTTTGAATGTATGTTTGTGTGTGTGTTTGCGATTGTGTAATATACAGTCTATTTTGAAAATCCTAGGAGTCATCTAATATTTAGCATTGTATTTCTAATAACATCTCAGTCTGATCATAATTTAAAGTAAGTAGCCAGGGTAAAAGTTTACATTTACATTCGTAACTATTTAATTCTCTTATATCTAGTATTTTATTAATAGAATTATAAAGATGAGGGCCTAAAAATGAAAAAAAGTTTTGACCATATTTTGTGTTTAATTTGGGTTTTACAAAAACAATGTCACGTCGCCGTTTGAGATTAAGACGATTTAATGATACATGTTGTTTCAACACTGTCAATAAAATGTACAGCTTTCTTACTGTCAAAACTTCACAAAAAGTATAAAGTTCAGTAGTGGGGAACAGAATAGGCTTGAAAGTACTGACTTTTAATAACCCCCTCTGAGCAACTTCCAACACTTTTAAATTTGTTTTGTCAGCACCACCCCATGACGTTATACAATATGTCAATAAACACTCGCATAATGCTATATAAACACGTTTAAGTAATGAAGGTTGTAAAACATGTCTTATATTTTTGAAAATATGCATGAGTTTTCGGACTCTAGCTGCAATAGCACAAATGTGAGGACCAAATTTTAGATATTGATCAATAATAACACCCAAATATTTAACTTGTGGGCTTCTTTCTAATGGGATACAATTACAAGAACTGCTATCTTTTGAGCAACCTGTTCGGTGTGAAATTAAAACATTTGTTAATGGGGGTTGACTAGGTTTTTGAATTGAAAAAGTTACATATTTTGATTTTTCACTATTCAGTGTGAGAACATTATCTTGTAACCATTCACTAACCTTATTAAGGCCTAGTTGTGCAACCTCAAAAGTGTCCTCCCAGGTCTGTCCTTGGAAACAAATAACAGTGTCGTCCGCATAACACAGAACTTGACCATTGATGTTTAGATTACACAACTGATTGATATAAATTGAGAACAAAGTCGGGCCCAATATACTACCTTGCGGTACACCAAAAGACATCGGTATATCCTCACTAATATGTTCATCAATTTTCACACATTGATATCTATCAGTTAAATAATCCAGAAATATTTTTAAAGCTTCTCCTCGAACACCAATTTCTTCTAGTTTTTTAATCAATAGAGGTATAGAAACCGTGTCAAAAGCTTTGGCTAGATCTAAGAACACAGCAAGAACTTTTTTGTGAGCATCAAGTTTACTTGTAACATAATTAGTAAGTTTCAAAACTGCATCAGTTGTAGATCTAGCTTTACGAAATCCATATTGATTGTCGGATAATAAAGAGAACTTGTCCAAAAAATTTGTTAATCGGTTATTAAGAATTTTTTCAAGGATTTTAGACAAAGAGGGAAGAATTGAGATGGGCCTATAACTATTAATACTATCTTTTTCACCTGATTTATATATTGGGATTACAACAGATTTTTTTAAAATAGAAGGAAATATACCTTGTTTCAAACAAAGGCTAAAAATGTGTACTAATAAGGGGTTTATTATATGCCTAATCGACTTAATTAATTTATTTGGAATTCCATCCCAACCAATCGAGCATTCATTTTTTAAACCTGATATTAAAATGTCAATTTCATTTGCATCCGTATCAGTCAAGACCATAGAGTTTTCGAAGTTACTTTGTAAATTATTGCTTGATACCCGTCCACCACTAATTAAAATTTTTTCTGCGTAAACTTTTCCAACATTGGCAAAGTACTTATTTATTTTATTAACAGATTCCTGATTATCATCACCACTAAGTAAATGACAAGAGTCATTTTTTTTATCATTCCTTGTCATAGATTTTATGGCTTTCCATAATAATTTCGGATTATTGCCTGCTTTATCTATTCGTTCTTTATCATAATTTCTTTTGGCTTGTTTGATCATATTAAAATAGTATTTTTTGTACCGCACGTATGTTGTTTTAATTAAATCATTGTTAGGGTTGTTTATAAATTTCCTGTGCAAATTATCTTTATTACGTTGACAGCGTAATAAACCTTGGGACATCCATGGTTTGAGCAAAATTTTACGTCTTGGAATTTTTACTGTTTTTGTATGATCTTTTATTATTTTTTGTAATGATCTAACTAGAAATAGGATACCAAAATTTGGGTTATCACTTTGTAGAATACTTTGAAAGTCCTGGGTTTCTAGGTCCTTACTCACGGCTTCGAAGTCCACTTTAATAGTCTCAGAACATTTTTTTATACTTGGGATTTTTAAACCTATAGCAAACATGACTGCTTTGTGATCTGTAATTGAGCTATCTATTACTATTGTGGTAGAAGGAAATTTGGAGTCTAGAAAAACATGATCTAAACACGATTTTCCATCTTCGCGAGTGACAAAGTAATGGCAGGAAATGAGTCCATGAAAAGCTAGAAGATTCTGATAGTTGTCACTAATATTATCCTCTTGTCCTATTATATTTATATTAATGTCTCCAATTAAAATCCTATCCCGACATGTGTGACTAAAGTAGAAAAAGTTTGGAATTTTTATTTAAGATTATTTTGTGCACTGAAAAGAGATGATTATAAGACATACAAATTTGAAAATAATAAAATTAAACCAAAAAAATGCTATAATTTCAGAATAAAAGACTTCAAAAAAGTCAAAGAAGCAGTCTATAAAACCATTCCAAAAGACTCCCAACTAAACTATGGAATCGACAAGACCAATCTAGTTATCAACACATTACACACTCTGCTAACCAAAGGTCTTGGAAAAAGAGTGCATTTGATTCTTCAAAATGTTGAGAAAAATGTCTCATGGTCGATCAAAGAGTCGGCAGATAAAGTAATTAGTGGATTTGAAGAGGAAGTGATGTTTGGTTTTGTGCTAAATAATGAGTATGCTTTGGAAGCAATAGAGAAAGGACCACCTGCTAATTTGCCTGAAGCTGAGGCGTTTCGGTAAGTTTACATTACATCCATTGTTTTTTTACCTTTTTTTTCAGCTTTCAAAATTAACTGAGGAAAATCTAATTCTAATGTTTTGGCGAGATCTTTTTGGGACATAAAGCTGCGTATATATGTTCTTATTTTATTTTATCGATAGAGTATACATACATATACTCACGCCGTTAATTCCCATTGGGGTAGGCAGAGACTATCGATCGCCACTTCGTACGATCCTGGCAAACCTCTCTTGCTTCGTCTACATCCATCAGTCTTTTCATACATGCTCTTTTATTCTTCATACTTCGGACGCCTGCCTTTTTGAGTACACTTTCAATTTGGTCCAAGTGTGTCTTTTGTGGCCGTCCTCTACTAACATTACCTTCCACATTAGCTCTATAGATATCTTTTACCAATTTCCTATCATCCATCCTCTCGATACAATACAATACAATAGGCTATTTGACTAAGTTTTGAAAACTATCTTACAGTGTTAATTTGTCTATAAGGAGCCCTTAAAAAAATATTTTTCTGTCTTCATTTTAGCTATTTTATTGAAAAATCGAAAAAGAAAATGCAATATTCAAATGTGCCGCGAAAACGCGACTTTAAATAATATGGCGGCTGTAGCACAAATGACGTCAATTCCGCATTAAACACCAATGAGCGAAGCGATACACAGACGGTTTATACGTGATCTACGTCATTATAGATAGCCAATCACGGTCGTTTTTAGTCACGTGACAGTTGCATCAAAAATACTTATTTTAGAAGACGGATTTTAGTGTAATAATGCAATATTTTTATCTCGCATTATTACATATTGTTACAAAAAAGAAATATTAAGACTAATGAAATAAAAGAAATGTATATTTTTATTACAGTCAAATAGCCTATCGTAAGAGTAGTTTGAATAGTTTTCTATTGTTAAATCCTAGCAAGACTCACTTCCCTCAGATTCAGCCGAGTCTAATTCCACCAAATATTGCCAGCAAAGATATTATCAAGTGTGACCAGTATGATACTATGAATATATTGGAGTAATCTGAATACCTAATAGCTGTGGTACTCATATTCATCCGTCACTCAAACCCTTTTATTCTTTTGCAAATCCATTGGTTTTAAAAGTCTATACAAACTAGGTTGGCATGGGACCGTCGGATGCCAATAAAAGGAGCGAAGCGAAGATCGTTGAACGATTTATTCTACAAATATCTCAACACGCGTTGCTATGCAATTTGTTATGATTCTTTGAATATACTTGTTGGTTTACCTAAACGCGTCATTGATTCTACACTAAACTGCAATGTAGTTATAGTCCTGATTTTTGAAAACTTAAATTGTTTAAAAAAACATAGCTAAATACCTATTTTCTTTGAAAAAAAAAATTTAAAAATTTTTGCGAAACGATTGAAAAACATTATGAAACGGAACGTTTATGTCATCGGGTGACAGTCAATATGGCGACTAAGATTTGTCTGTCAGCAATCAGCACCATTAAAATTTAGCGAAATACTCGACAATCCGAATTTTGCGGATAGATGTTGTCGACTCAAAATCATAATTTTTTAATGTATTATTATTCAGGTAAGGTTTCGATCGAGTCTACCGTACCCCGTGACGAAATTATTAATATAGATTCTATTTTCACGTGCTGGCATTGTTTACGTAATTTTTCCATATACTAACAGTATAATTTTTTAATGGTGATTATTCCTCTGATTTTCATCAAAATTGACATAAACCATCTAGACATAGTCCTTGACAACCATGCAAAATTGCAGGGTTCTGAGTTGAGCCGTTTGGGAGGAGTACGATCACAACGAAATGCAAAAGTCGGGGGTAAATGGAGCTTCGCTCCAATAAATATTTGCAAATGGAAGAACATCCTTTTTTTATTTATTTATTTTTATTAGGAACATCAACAGCGACATTAGCAATAATACACAGTTAATAATAGAAATCAAGTAAGGCCAATAACAGATGTTCACAGATGTACGGAAAACATATCGAACAATAATCTTGTTTTTACGTTACATTTAATTTTCAACACATGTTTTTATAGCAAGTAACTCTAACAGATACATACAATTTTAAGAGGAAATAAAATAAAACTTTTCTCTTGTCTGAATGCTTTGGCTAATCTCTAAAACAGCTTGACCGATTTTGACGGGACTTTCATGGGCAGAGCGTTAATATATTTCATTTAATCACCCTAGTACCCCATTTTTTAAAATATAACCCACCAAGTTCTTGAAGATGATCATAAACTGACAATCCATTCCAGTGCATTCTGGGGCGACAAGTCCGAGTTGCGTCGTTTCCAAGACGGCTCCATCACGGAGACGTGTGTATGGCACGCCAACTCTATGGCGGACCGGCGCATGATTACCAAACAGATTGTCATGTATTTACTTGAGTTGAAGTACGGTAAGTGTACTTGTTTGTACGTATTTTTGTACCTTATTACTACATATACATAACATACATAAACATAAACGTTCACGCCGAATATCCCCGAAGGGGTTGGCAGAGGTACTAATACTTCTGAACATCACGTGACTTTGTCACCTGGTGTTCAGAGTACCCACGTTTTGCATGGACAGTGTACTCACGTGATAGGGAGCAGGCCTATCGCCGTTTTGTACGAATACACTGTCACATGACTAAGTACAACTCAGCCATGTGGGTTTCCTCACGATGTTTTCCCTCACCGTTAACAACCATGATAAATTAACCACACATATGTCTTTAGAAAAGACAAATTGGTGTAGGTACTACATATACATCCCATCATTATCATTATTGCTGATGTGTTAGAGACCCACCTATATCCAAAAGTGGCTGAGGAATGTCTTATTCATAAGCTCTGGCTAGCCGTACTAGGGATTTATAATAGTGAATATATGTATGTATTTTTGAATCGAAAACCGCTCCGGCTCTAAAGGCCAAAACATGTGAGTGTATTCTACTTATACCCCAACACTGATAATGATAAGTATCTGTTCTGTGGTGTGTGGAGTTAGCGGGTTATTTGAAATGATACTCATGATAATGCTGTTAGATGCCAACTGATTTAATTATAATAAATAGGTAAAAACAAGACAAAATGCTGACGACTTCAATATGTACACATGACCGAATAACCATACACACATACTCAGATCTTTGGATTTAACTAGTTTTAAGCATGTTTAGTGCTGTGTAGTGTCGGTTTAGAATAGCAATACCCAATTTCTTCCGGTGGGTGTACGTAAGAGGCGACTAACAGTATTGGGGGCTTTTAAGGGATTTTTGGGCGATGCGGTTGGAGACCCATCACCAACAACCTTTATTTTACCATCTTCCCCCACACAACTTTCCAAAAGTGGCTGAGGAATATCTCATTCCTTAGCTCTGGCTACCCCTTCTAGGGATTAATAGCCGTGAGTATATGTATGTATGTATGTTGAAAGTTGTGTGAAGAAAAACACCACTCTTAACTTCACTACCCCGCGGAGCTGTAAACAGAACACTAGTAAATTATAAATATATAGTGATCAAGCTCTAGTACTTCTGTTATATCTAAGTATATTTATCTAAGTATTATTAATTTCAGGTATTGGTAATTATGTGCATTACATTGGAGACCAGTTGGACAGTGTATTGATAAGGAAACAATTCTTACCGCCCGACAAAATTATTGGTGAGTATTGAAACATTTACTGTTAACTGACTTACTGACTAAGCATATCAGTTAAATCACAATTTTGAACGTATAAGAAAAACATTTATATACTTGTACAAATGTTAAAAATGACATTGTATGCCAGGGAAAAAGAAATACATTTACATACATACATAAATTTACCAGCGCCGTTAATTCCCATTGGGGTAGGCAGAGACTATCAATCGCTACTTCGTACTGTCTTGGCAAACCTCTCTAGCTTCCTTTTACATCCATCAATGTTTTCAAACATGCTCTTTTATTCTTCATACTTCGGGAGCATGCCTTTTTGAAAAATACATATAACAAGCAAAGAAAAAAGCTAAATGCCTAAAGGGAATATATAGAGCCGATGTTGTTAGTAGAGGACGGCCACGCAAGACGTTTGAAAACCAGATTAAAATTGATCCTACAAAGCCCGAAGTGAAAACAATAAGCGTGTATGAGAAGAATGATGAATGTGAAGGCAGTGAGAGAGGTTTGTCAATACCGTTCCATCCCTAACTCTGCCTATACCTGACGGTGGTATTTTGGGATAATAGTAGTGCATAATTTTTTGAAATGTTTTAACACAACCGTGATAGCCCAGTGGGTAGAACACTCGGTTATCGTGCAAACGACTAGTATTCAAATCCTGGGTCGGGCCTACACCAATTTGTCTTTTCTAAAGACATATGTGTGGTTAATTTATCATGGTTGTTAACGGTGAGGGAAAACATCGTGAGGAAACCCACATGGCTGAGTTGTACTTAGTCATGTGACAGTGTATTCGTACAAAACGGCGATAGGCCTGCCCCCTATCACGTGAGTACACTGTCCATGCAAAACGTGGGTACTCTGAACACCGGGTGACAAAGTCACGTGATGTTCATAAGTATTAGTACCTCTGCCAACCCCTTCGGGGATATTCGGCGTGAACGTTTATGATTATGATATGTTTTAATACCTGCTATTGATACAAATCTGTCCAGTTCATGCATAAGCTATGAAAATATCCTTATATATTAAACGAGAGTGGGTGGATTTTGTCAACCAGCCTGTGTCGCGATGCTAAGAGCTAGAAAATTGGTTCTGGTATCAAATTGAAGGTCTCCAGCTAAAATTTTACCGAAAACTCATACATTTTCCATAACTGCAATAGTCAAATTGTTTTATAAATTCGATTTATAAATTGTCAAAATTGGCCCATAGACTTTGCTGTAGTAAAAGCGCGCCCAAATGTGTCAGTCACGAGATTGAATTGATTCGCTCGCGAGCATTTCAATTTTGGATTTAAACCGGATGCAAAAAACTGTAGTCCACGCAGACAAAGTCGCTGGCAAAAAGCTAGTATATATTAATATATTGCTTACTTTATTTCAGGTACAGGTGAAGAGAATGCCATGAAAGTAATTGAGGCATTCGATAATTTGCGACGAGATCTCAGATCCATCACTGACTTGCCTTTAGAGATTACGTCAGTGTATGGTGAGTATGGATATTGTTACGTAACTCATGTTTTTAGCTAAGTGGGTGTTTGCTGTGTAGTGTCGGCTTAGAATAGCACTACCCCATTTCTTCCGGTGGGTGTACGTAAGAGGCGACTAACGGTGTTGGGGCTTTTAAGGGATTTTTGGGCGATGCGGTTGGAGACCCATCACCAACAACCTTTATTTTGCCATCTTTTCCCCACTCAACTTTCCAAAAGTGGCTGAGGAACTTCTAGTTCCTTAGCTCTGGCTACCCCTTCTTGGGATTTATAGCCGTGAGTATATGTATGTATGTTTGTATGTATGTTGTTGGGTATATGGCTGGAATTACCAACCATCCTTTATTAACACGCTTTACCTGTATGTATGTATGTATGCATGTAAATGACTACTTTAAAGTCGATTTTGACCCACTTTAAACGGACCGATTTAATTCAAAATTTGTACACTTATCAAGAATCAGGGAAAATATAATAATTTTATAGGTTTATCCCATTATCCTGATTAGGGTCGCCAGTATTAAATAATTTCAAAAGATTCAGTACTAAAAAGTTAAAAATAAAATAAAGTTTAAATAAAAAACGCTTATATTTTGCTTACTCTACTTCCAAAAGCAGTTGTAGTGTAGTGTGAGCGCCTCTTGTCCCCCCTTGCCATTATATTATATAAGTTAGTGTTAACTCTACTTCCAAAAGTGGCTGAGGAATTTATAATTACTTAGCTCTGGTTACCCCTTCTAGGGAAATATAGCCGTGAGTATATGTATGTATGTATGTTACACGGTAGCTCAATTGGCAGAGCGTCGGGGCGTATACCCGAGGCCGCGGGTTCGATTCCCGCCTGTGTCGAAATTTTTCTTTCCTTTATTTATTCTTTATTTATTAGTAATTTTTGTACAATTTAATTCAATGGACCTTTTGAGTTATGCATATCCCTGCAATCTGTAACTCATAAACTAATCAAATCTAAAAATAATATTTATGTAAGAGGTGTTGTTTCTAAAATATTACTCTTTGAAATGTTAATCGAAGTTGCACTTTATGAAAATGCTACTTTTGTTTCCTACGGTACGCGAAAAAGCTACTTTCGACGGTGAACTATAAAACTAAAAAATATGTTTTCATCAATTTTAATACTTGCCATAAGGTACCTTTTCATGTCTGCCAAAATCTATTTTCTTATCCTTATGACTGTAAGTATCATATCGTTCGTCGGTTACATGAAAGTAGAGTATCCTATATCTACCCTCATATTTTTTATGGAACTTTGAATTTCGCGTTTGAGATTGTTTTGCGACAAAAACCAAGACTTCACAAATATTTACCTACATATACCCTTATTATTCCCCAGGAACCTCCCCCGTGTTCAGTGTATCGGACCCGCTGCCGCCGCTGCCTTACCTCTCCCGCTCGCAGCGGAACTCACAGCGGATCGCGCGCGCTTATGACAACTCGCCCTATGTGCCAGTTAGCAATGTGGTCTTGGAACTTGGTAAGATATTTTTATATTCACTAGCTTTCGGCTAAGGCTTTGCACGTGTCTGTGGAGCATAACGATTGTCCTTTTCCTATACCGGTAAGATTTACTGCTATATTTTGATTCACACATTTACAATTTTACTTATTTTTTTTATATTTTGTCCAATTTATAGTATCCGTTGCTGCAACCGCCATTTTAAATATACATAATCATAATAGGCATGATGACAACAAGTAAATTTCATTGAAATAATTAGTGTGTATATTATTTCAAAATTCCAAATTTCAAAACTCTGATTCTTTTCATAATTAAAAGCAAAATGAATATTATAATCGATAAAATAAAATAGCTAAATACGGCAATCCGCCATGAGATGTTGAACGCCAATCAGAGCGCATGACGTCACGTTCGAGCCAGTGTGACCATTTGTGGCAGATTTCCGCCATTTTGGCAGATTTGGACCCAAAATTTAAGCTGTGGCATATTATGCTAACGATTTCAAAATGTGGCAGATTTTGGCAGATATCAAAGGTTTTAATAAAATCATGCTAATTTTAAATAAAATTGCATGAAAATGTACAATAAATAATTTAAGTAAGGTAATTAGAAAATATTTACTAGAAAATTTATTCCAAATCTGGCAACCTTTGTTCCTACGTCATTGTTGATACCCAAAATACACGGGGATTTCCCGCTTGATCTGCTGATACATAGATATTGTCATTTTATTATGGGCTTAAATTTTGGGTCCAAATCTACCAAAATGGCAGAAATCTGCCACAAATGGTCACACTGTTCCTTGTAATCTTTAGTGACGTAAGCAAGCGACGCCATGACACTTTGACGCGTTTTGGTGCAAATTTTAAATTTATGAATCAAAAACTATTTTTTAAGTACTAAACCTATTTTTTTCGCAGAAATATTATGTTTATTATGATTAATATATATTTCCAAATATTATAGAATAGTTTCTCAAAATTTGTCATCATGCCTATTGTCGTAGGTACTTTATGTGTCTGAGTAGAGGAAATGTTTTATCTACCTGTTACTTACAATTTCTTCAAAAAGCAGCCATTTTATCCCGCCATATATAATAGCAAGTTAATCCTCAGACCACAGCGGCAAATGGCCCGCGATCTAGAACCGTTCCGTTTTGTGAAAGCGGCGTTCTACCAACAACTAGTTAATTTGCATTAGAATAGAAAATCTCAGTGTTGCACAGTAAAATAAAACAGTATTACAAGCAAGTACAATCGGCGGTCTCATCATTAAAAGCAATCTATTCCAGACAACCTATAGATGGTACTATATACGAAAACCGTTCATATTATTATACCGTTGTGTGAAAGCCGCGTTCTAGCAGCAGTTGCCAGAGAAACGGTCACAGCACATTATTTCCACAGCTGTTAGGGTTATATCGCTTTTACCAGTTTACTTTGCATTACTGTAAATAAAAATCTATTATTTATTTTCCAATAATCCCCCGGGCCACAGCGGCAAATGGCCCAGCGATCTAGAACCGTTCCGTTGTGTGAAAGCGGCGTTCTACCAACAACTATAAACAAGTGCAGTTGGCGCCCTCATCGTTAAATGCGTTCTCTTCTATGACACTATATCAAAATATCTGCTCATACCGTTGTAATTCCTTTTACATAAATACATACATATACTCATGGCTATAAATCCCTAGAAGGGGTAGCCAAAGCTAAGGATTCAGAAATTTCTCAGCCACTTTTGGAAAGTTTAGTAAGGAAAAGATGATAAAATAAAGGTTGTTGGTGATGGGTCTCCAACCGCATCGCCCAGAAATCCCTTAAAAGTCCCAATACCGTTAGTCGCCTCTTACGTACCGCCACCGGAAAAAAATGGAGTAGTGCTATTTTAAGCCGACACTACACAGCATTCCTTTCACACAATTCCTTTTAGGCGGTACTATATAAAAAAAACTATTCATACTTTTCATCTGTCCCCTCCAGGCCACAGTGGTAAATGGCCCAGCGATCTAGAACCGTTCCGTTGTGTGAAAGCTGCGTTCTACCAACAGTTGACCGCGAAACTGTCCCAGCATATTATTTCCAAAGCTGTTAGGGTTATATCACTTTCAGCAGTTTACTTTGCATTATATTCATACATATACTCACGGCTATAAATCCCTAGAATGGGTAGCAAGAGCTAAGGCATTAGAAATTCCTCAGCCACTTTTGGAAGTTGCCTGGGGAAAAATGGTAAAATAAAGGTTGTTGGTGATGGGTCTCCAACTGCATCGCCCAAAAATCCCTTTAAAAGCCCCAATTCCGTTAGTCGCCTCTTACGTACACCCACCGGAAGAAATAGGATAGTGCTATTCTAATCCGACACAACACAACAACTTACTTTACTTTACATTTCTTATTTGAAATACCTGATCATATTATTACTTATTCCTGTAGGCCACAGTGGTAAATGGCCCAGCGATCTAGAACCGTTCCGTTGTGTGAAAGCCGCGTTCTACCAACAGTTGGCAGCGAAACTGTCATCGACGGCCGTCAGCAAGACGCATTTGGATGTCAACAAGGATGGATATGTTTTCAGGTGAGATGTTTTAATCATTTCAGTGTTTCCTTAGGATTATTTTTGTGTTCTAATTTCAGTGTAACTGTTTAGTGAGAAAACATCATCGAAACGTCATAATATAACATAATTACAAAAGAATTTTATTTCAACTTAAATAATAATGACTCTAATTTATTGACCTCTCCATTCAAAGGTTGTCTGGAAGAGATCGCTTTTAGTGATAAGACCGCCAATTGTACTTTTGTTAATTCATTCTGTGTATTGATAATTGTTTTTTCCATATTTGATGTACAATAAAGAGTTTTCTATTCTATTCTGTTCTAATAAAAACTTGGTATTTTGATACTGTATCTTTATTCAACATTCAAGACTAACGCCCGATTTCTGAATTGAGTATTCAAGCTGAGAACGACTTAAGTATCGTTTTGTCTCATTCAGTTGTTGAGATTTCAATGCGACAGAACGATACTTAAGTTGTTCTCAGCTGAAATACTCAATTCAGAAATCGGGCGTAAGAAACAATAATTCATATTGATCATATAAATGATTCCCTCAGTGGGATTCGAACCCGCGATTTCCGAACCCAGAAACTAGTCACCTGCTACTATCGGTTAAAAAGCTACGCAAAGGGATTTTAAAATGATAGCAGTCAGTAAAATTATGCATAAATACATATACTCACGGCTATAAATCCCTACAAGGGGTAGCCAGAGCTGAGTAATTAGAAATTTCTCAGCCACTTTTGGAAGTTGAGTGGGGAAAGATGGTAGACTAATGGTTGTTGGTGATGGGTCTCCAACCGCATCGCCCAAAAATCCCTTAAAAAGCTCCAATACCGTTAGACGCCTCTTACGTACACCCACCGGAAGAAATGGGGTAGTGCTATTCTAAGCCGACACTACACAGATAACGCAAATTATGGTATATAATTTATTTCTAAACAATGTATTGGTGATATCTTTTACAGGTTACAAATAGCTCACCCGAAGGAAGTAAACCTATTGAGGAAGTACATAGAGAAAGGCGTAGTCAAGTATAGGGATACTGAAGAAAGTTTGGATTTGCAGATTAAAACTGTAGCTTTACCCAGGATAAGAGGAGCTTTGCATGGGTAAGAATATTGTATTTTATTTGTTTAATAATTCGGTATGAAAAGTTTTACTAAAGTGATGCTGATTACAAAACCATTTCGAGATATTATGGTTATAAACAATGGAGCATTCCACCGTCACGTACAGACAAATCGTACTCAATTTTTGACCTTAATAATGATATATTTATATATTAACTTTTTTAAAGTAGTTGAAATTTATATGATCTGTTGAAGACCCCATCAATCTTTGACCCACACGAAAAAAAATACAGTGAAACTCATTAGTTAAGTCATAAAACAAAATCAAAGTGCCGTCACGTACGGACAGCCAAAGTCAACCAAGGTGCTTGATGGATGACGAGAAGTTAATTTTTCAGCGAATCTATAAAGCTAAGTGCAATGTTTTCTATGAAACAAATATAGGTTGATAACAAAACTATACAGAGAAATAATAAAAACATAAGAAAAGAAAGTTTTGATGTTTTTATAATTTTTTTTGTTGTGTGTACACCTTGCGTCACGTGTGAAATTATGTACGAAATAGTCAATACGAAAACAACATTTTCACCTCAGATTTGCAGTGTTGCTTGCATTTTGCAATTTTTCCGTCTGTTTCAATGCAGTGGATGTTAGAAATTCCTGTTACCGCTTTAGTATTATCGTAGTAGTTGCAGTTTTAACTTTTTTCGGATATTTCCGTAGATGGGACATAAAATAATATAATAAAAATTATTCGCAGTGATTTTGGCAATGCTGCAAGTGAGTTGTTGACGGCCTTAGCCAACATCTGTTAAATTTTGTATGGAAAAGCTATATTTCCTGAAAATTAGTAACTTCGGTCAACGTAAGAATTTTGAGCCCGTTTTTTAGCTCGTGAAAGTCTCTTTTTGTCTCGTTTTTCTGCTTCTAGATCATGTTCTGATGACTGCTGCTGTTTATTTTTTCGTAGATCTCGAATTCTTTTTGTCTTATTAGGGGTATAGTTTGTATTCTCAGCCTTTCTCTTCTCACGAAGTTTTCTCATACGACTCGCACTTGTTGATCGTGGTTTATCAGACATTATGTCGCAAATAGGTGTTCTTGTAGCAATACAAGTAAAAACATAAGAAAAGTTGTATATAATATCCCAACAGTTGCTAAGAAAGTTTAATTTTAGTGACTTGACAAATTCGCGTCACGTACAGACATCCAATCCTCGTGCACTATAAGAGTAAGTAAAGATATAACTATAAATCCTTTGGTATAAAATCATTGGAAGCACCTAGTTACCTTTATTAATTAATATATTAATTGCTTAAAAACATCATTGTACTTATAAACTTAGTACATATCAAATAAGCGTCACGTACAGACACTCAAACTTGCATTATTATGGAGTCAAATTACAACAAATTATATCAATTTATGACAAAAGCTAGAATCTGGCATTAATCTGCACTTTATCACTTGTAAGAAGCCCTAAAATTTATTGTCCGTATCTTATAAGAGTTGACTGCAACGACTTAGTGAAGTTGGCGTTCTAATACGTAAATGTGAGAGTATTTTTCTTGCGTCGTTTAAAGGGGGGTAGTTAATTATCTAGCAATTGCCGTTTATAAATATGTTAGGATTATGAAAGTTAAAAGTGTACTGTTTCAAAAAATATATATAAACATATAGAAATATGAAGTTGGTATCTCATCAAAAAGTTCCGTATTTTCGTGGAATGCTCCAATATTTTCTTGAAATTATATCAATTGAAGCTAAGATGACTGTTATTTTATAAAAAAACTGTAACAGTGTTTGACCTTCAATGTTGTTTCAAAGACATACGGTTTTGCAGTTTATTAATAAAATATCGAAAATCATAGGTTTGTTTAGTATATATATATATATCGTAATAATTTCATTTGACATCACAAATTCGTGATGTTTTTATCAGCAACATTTTTATAAAACATTTCGCTTCATTTGCATGTCGCTACGTGATTTTATCAATCGATGACGTCATAAAGTACAAAAGTTGAACAATCTTTAAAAAATCATAACTTTACAATTACTCGTTTTAAATGGAAAATATTTAAATTAGTCTTTTATTTTCGTGTTTAGTATCGAATAAAAATATTTAATAAATACCAAAAAAAAACTTTGCATACCGAATTATTGTACATATTTATTCTTAATTAAATTGTCGTATTTGGTTAGGTTTTTAATATTCAATATTAGGTACTTTTCATCTTTTTATTCGTCCCAAACTTTTAATTCAGCTAAAGCAAAAGTAAGGGTGATAATTTTGGTAGTCTATCCTGAATCCAGCCCTAAATTCTTGTGGAAGTCCAATGATGCTGACGCAATGTTTTAGTTCTCCCATCGTAACAGCACTCAAAAAGTACTTCTTATCCTCCGACTCCTATACTTTTGCTGAAAATTGGTACCAAAACAAATTCAATATCACGCTCTTTTAAAATTACCAAATTTTTCCATAAAAGCTTTCACCAGGCGCAGGCATCACTCGGAGTCAACCCTAAATAGTTTTTTTTCTCTTTTCTCTCATAAACTTAACTGGTGTCTACTTGCAAAGTCAACCCTTTATAGTATTTTTCTTAATTAAAGCGAATGTGTTGATAATCCACAGCCTCCACCAGTCGCAGGCTTCGTTCGGTCCGACCAGCTGTCTAGTGAAGCGCTGGCTGTCCTCGCAACTGCTGGACGAGGTTCACTTCTCGGGAGAGACCATAGAATTGTTGGTCGCTAGTGTCTATTTGAGATGTCAGCCGTGGGGGCCGCCGGCACAGGTAATATAGAAATAATTAAATATATTGATTAAAAAAAACTGAACTGCATTTTAGTACAAAAAATATCAAAGTACATACATACATATACTCACGGCTATAAATTCCTTAACGGGGTAGCCAGAGCTGAGAAATTAGAAATTTCTCAGCCACTTTTGTAAGTTGTGTGAGGAAAAGATGGTAGAATAAAGGTTGTTGGTGATGGGTCTCCAACCGCATCGCCCAAAAATCCCTTAAAAAACCCCAATACCGTTAGTCGCCTCTTACGTACACCCACCGGAAGAAATGGGGTAGTGCTATTCTAAGCCGACACTACACAGCTATAAAATAACAAAGTATTATTCAGTATTATAGTTTCTTCATAAGGTATAGATAATAATACTTTAAGATACAAGTAAACAAACATACTTAGATTTTCAACCGAAATAAAGTCCAATAAAATTTTGTTGAATATAATAACCGTAAAGCTTTTCTTAAAATTGCGCTTTTATAATGGCTGCCAGAGCCAACTAGGTTACATTCATTGCAATAAGCTGCTTAAATGTCAAATTCAGAGCAATTAACTTTATAAGTAGTTTTTTTTAAATATGCTATTTTTCAGGCACTAACAGGTTTCGTACGCACATTGAGATTATTGGCCGAAACTGATTGGAGTACTGAAATTATTATCCTGGACTTCAATGACGACATGGATGGTAAGTGATTCAATAATCTATCATGATCATTCAATATATGTCTACTGCTTGTAAATATGACTCAAAATATCTCCACAATGACTGGTCCTGTGTTGCCCTCTTTTGGCTTCCCGTGCCTCGTCGAAAATTTTATTTCGTCGTTTCACATTAAAGAAAGCCTACCCACACTACACTGCGTTGGTGATCCGTAAATCTTGTATTTTATAAAAGGGTATTTCTCAAATAAAATGTTTTTATGACTTCGACTATACAGGATTATTTATTCAGAACCGTCACAATAGAATGGGAAGGCCTAAATCAAATAAATTCAAGTTTAATAAGCTGTGTAGTGTCGGCTTAGAATAGCACTACCCCATTTCTTCCGGTGGGTGTACGTAAGAGGCGACTAACGGTATTGGGGCTTTTAAGGGATTTTCGGGCGATGCGGTTGGAGACCCATCACCAACAACCTTTATTTCACCATCTTTTCCCCACGCAACTTCCAAAAGTGGCTAAGGAATTTTTTATTCCCTAGCTCTGGCTACCCCTTCAAGGCAATTATAGCCGTGAGTATATGTATGTATGTAATAAGGAAAACTGTTGAAAAAAAGTGGTGATAAGTTGGCTCAGTATAACACTAACCCATTTCTGTCCGCGAGTATCTTACTTTTTAAGATATTGTTAGGCGATGTAGCTGGAGGCGCATCACCAACATTATTTATTAAACAAACATTTCCATACTAACCTTCCAAGAGACGAACTTACAATTCTGATGCTGCAGCTATATCTTTTTGGACTTTATAGCCGTCAGTATATCTGTGTATGCAAATACTGTTGTGTATGAAAAAACTGTAATTACGTTTCCTATCCTTCATACTTTTATTAAAATCACTAGTCACATGATATTTCATTTACTTTATATATTATTTTTTCAGCGGAACAAATATCCTCAATCGAAAACCACCACACACCCCGTAACCCTGACACCCCGTTAGTAATATCAACGTCACTAGACGCCACCCCTAACCAATGGGGGCGGATTTCACCCTCTACAGCCTGTTTGGCCAGAACTGCCCAATTAGCTAGAGTGGCAATAACTAGTATGGAAGGGGATGAAGATAATATGATGGTAAGTAAAGCCGAGTTTAGGACAAACTATTTTTTTAGGCAAGATAATTTATTGGTAAGTTTTAGTTCAATCACACATAATGCATAATGCGGACTCACTCGCACCTAGCAAGCGTCTCTCTCTAATCCTGCATGGCGGTATCTAAATGTTTCTCTAGCTAAAGAGGTTATTCCATTTGTCTGAATTCAGACGTCTGAAAGCGCGTGCGTTAAGCTGGCGTACCATGAAGCTGTATCGAGCTGGTTACTATGTCAAAAAACTCTGCCTAAATAGTGCCTATTAGTGTAAAACTAAAAAAAATAGTGCCTCTTTAGTTTAGGAAATAAACACCATTTTCACTGTGTACGTTTTCACTATTTAGGCAGAGTTTTTTGACATAGTAACCAGCTCTATCGAGCTGATACGATCGTTAGATACAGCTTCATGGTACGCCAGCTTAACGCACGCGCTTTCAGACGTCTGAATTCAGACAAATGGAATAAGCTCTTTAGTTAAGTATTAATACAAATTAAAAGTTGGTACACAAATGGGTATACTGGCCAGTATATCTTTGCTGTTCCCACATTATGTTCGGGTCAAATTTAGTATACACGTTGGAAGCCAATGCACGATAGGTGTATGATGTCATTCTAAATAAAATATAGCGGATAATACTATATGGTTTGGAAATTACATTCATACGTACTCCTGGTTGTAAGTGCCATAAGTAGCTAGAACTTAAGAGGCTAGGGCGTCACTCGATACTGTGAAATGGAAATGTAGCGAGATCCTCTACATCTCTTGACGACGTAAATAAAGCTATCTCACTGGTATTGCATTGGTTTACTGTAAATAACCTGGTTCTGAATGCCAAAAAAACTAAATGTATTAAATTTACTTTACCGAATGTTAGGCAAGTTGACGCCAATATTGTTATTGACAGTGAAAAAGTAGAATTAGTGAAAGAGACAAAATTCCTAGGGATAATAATCGATTCTAAGTTGCAATGGGGACCCCATATACTAACACTTTCTAAAAGGCTGAGCTCAGCAGCGTATGCCGTGCGTAAGATTAGAGAAATAGCAGACATAGAAACAGCTCGCATTGTTTATTTCAGTTATTTTCATAGTATTATGTCGTACGGTATTTTATTATGGGGTAAAGCGGCTGATGTTCATAAAGTTTTTGTCTTACAAAAGCGAGCTATCCGATCTATTTACATGTTAAGGTCGAGGTATTCGTTGCGCGAAAAATTAAAAGATATTGGCATTTTAACTGTCCCTTGCCAATACATATTTGAGAATTTAATGTATGCCAAAAAGAATATAGGCCAATTTAGTAAAGTTAGTGATAGGCATACTATTAACACTCGGAATAAGGAGAAACTTAACGTACCGAAGTGGAGACTTAATAAAGTAAGTAACTCCTTTATGGGACTATCCCTGAAAATGTTCAATAAACTCCCTTCTGACATATTGAAATTGCCTGTGGCATCTTTTAAAAAGGCAATTAAAGCCATGCTTTTAAAGAAATCTTACTACAGTGTTCAAGATTTTTTAAACGACAAGGACCCAACGCGCACATGGCCATGTCCGTAAAGCTATAAATCTTCCCTCGTTATTCCTAGGAATAATTGTCTGGTGAGGATTTTTCTTCTCACGTTATGTGATTGGTTTTTGTGATGGACAATTTATTTTAATTATGTCAAACTAGCGTTTGGTTTGGTCGCATAGAAAATCTTTTGTAAAGTAAAAACATGTTTATAAACTGAAATTGTACAAACCATATTTTGAAAAAATGAAAAAATGTGAATGTAAAGAGTTTCTTTGTTGCTTCTTCTCTTTACGAACACCTTCCGAAGCAACGGATTAACGATTAATTTAAAACTTTGACGTTCAAAAAATGTTAGTATTTAACTTTATTTTGAAAAATAAACTTTTTGACTTTTTTTGACTTTTTGACTTTAATGATAGTATATTTACTAATAAATAAAGAATAAATAAAGGAAAGAAAAATTTCGACACAGGCGGGATTTGTACCTGCGACCTCGGGTATACGCCCCGTCGCTCTTGCCAATACGTACGTACATACATACGTATACTCATGGCTATATTTCCTCAGCCACTTTTGGAAGTTGAGTGGGGAAAAGATGGTAAAAATAAAGGTTTTTGGTGATGGGTCTCCAACCGCATCGCCCAAAAATCCAATAAAAAGCCCCAATACCCTTAGTCGCATCTTACCACACCCGTGGGTAGAAAGGGGTAGCGACATTCTAAGCCGGCACTACACGGCAAAGCAAATTTTGTTGTCCTTTCCTCTTTCTTAAATATAAGTGATCCCTTTATAGAACCAAAGCCACCATCCAAAGCTTCATTCACCTCAAATACTCGACTCTTAACTTATCAATTTCAGAAAATCTTCGTCCCCTCAACAAAAGGCTACGATGTAATAATCCACCTGGACCCTCGTTTGGTACCAAACCGCTGCGAGAGAGTGGACCAGCCAGCCCTTCTGAGGAATATGGTGGGGGAAGTTAGTGAGGAAGTGCCGGTTTGCGATTTTCACTTGGTGAAGAAATATGTGAGGGAATTGAGGGTGAGGAAAAGAAGTTAAATTGTAAATTATAGTGTTTTGAGATTGTAGGTTTCGATTGAAAGTGTGGACTACTTAGCTGATTAAATTGGAACTTTAAAATTGTGTAGGTTAAGATCTCGAATTGGACACAGAATAATAAATAATAATAAAATCTTTATTATCAGAACATGGTTCCATTTCTTGTTAGTAATACAACTTAATCAATATGTTAGTATGCACACCAATTATATCTAATATCTATATACAATTAAAATATTTATTACAATTAATCAAGACTGGAAGCCTTTACCCAATGTTTTAAAACTGGGTATGTATAAGGTTATCTAGAACGTTATTTATCATAGTTGTTAACGGTGAGGAAACCCACATGGCTGAGTTGTACTTAGTCATGTGACAGTGTATTCGTACAAAACGGCGATAGGCCTGCCCCCTATCACGTGAGTACACTGTCCATGCAAAACGTGGGTACTCTGAACACCAGGTGACAAAGTCACGTGATGTTCAGAAGTATTAGTACCTCTGCCAACCCCTTCGGGGATATTCGGCGTGAAAGTTTATGTTATGTTATGTTATCTAGAACGTGGATTAAAAATACTGCAAAGTACAGTCAAGCTCTCAAGCTAAGTAAATGCTTACGGGCGGTGACTAATTACTTTATAAATAATTCCGATAAATCTGATAGCATTATTACTCATCTCAGAAGCCTAAGGTTTTGTGGATTTTTTTTCTCATGTAGGCTGTTTATAATTCTTATAAATTTTATAATCTTTCAGAGCGCATTCAGTGATTTCGCCGTATTTTTCTACGATCAATATGGCGGCGAATACATCGCAGTTCTGTGGAAACCGGACATCGACGAGATGAAAGAATTTCAGGTAATATAATTATCATGTTAATTTAATTGACGACGTGATAGCTCAATGGGTAGAACACTCGGTTATCGTGCAAACGACTAGTGTTCAAATCCCGGGTCGGGCCTACACCAATTTGTCTTTTCTAAAGACATATGTGTGGTTAATTTATCACGGTTGTTAACGGTGAGGGAAAACATCGTGAGGAAACCCACATGGCTGAGTTGTACTTAGTTATGTGACAGTGTATTCGTACAAAACGGCGATAGGCCTGCCCCCTATCACGTGAGTACACTGTCCATGCAAAACGTGGGTACTCTGAACACCAGGTGACAAAGTCACGTGATGTTCAGAAGTATTAGTACCTCTGCCAACCCCTTCGGGGAAATTCGGCGTGAACGTTTATGTTATGTTAATTTAATATACGTCGTAAGTTTTCAATGTACTCTATTTTCTATATGATGTAAGCTTACAATACGGTGTGCTTAGATTGTATATGTGCGTATAACTTATTTAAACTGAGCTTTGTTGTGTCGGCTTGGAATAGCACTAACCCATTGCTATCCGCAGGTGTCGTAAGAAGTGACTAAGGGTATTAGATCTTTTTAAGTAATTTTTGGGCAATGTGAATGAAGCCATCACAACCTTCAAAAACCATATTTTTTTACAATCTTGTTCTTACTCAAATTCTCGCGTCTCTTCGATTCGAAACTTTTGCTTACCTTTTTGGAATTTTCTAGCTTTATTATAGCTAGCTATAGCTTGCGTATACATAAGCATACACTATACCATCGTACTAATTCCAGGTATCGACAATAAACGGTATGAAGTCGGTCCAAACCCCGTCCGGTCCGAAGTTCGTCGCGAACAAAGAAGCAATTGTGGCTGACTTCAAGATACTGGGAGAGGGACTTGTTAAGGAGGTCACTGTGTATTAAAATGTGGGAATATTTAGTAAAAGAATGCTCTTACAAACTATCGATGTCATTTACGGCATAAAACTGCCTACAAAATTAAGACTTGTGCACATGAAAATACTTTTTGTTAGGGCACTAGTTTCTTTTAACTTGAACAAAATGTATTTACAGGCGTATGTAAGTCGTAAAATTGCGGACTTTTATTAGTCGTAAAATTACGTATTAATCGGTATGTAAGTAGTAAAATTACGGACTCAAAAATGTTGACCCAAAATAGTACTGACTTATGGCAACACCAGTTGTTCAAACTTTCAGATAATACATCAGATCAAAATACTTCAGATTGTATGACTTTCAAAATCATTTTTCCCACCCGATAGGCCTGCTCCCTATCACGTGAGTACACTGTCCATGCAAAACGTGGGTACTCTGAACACCAGGTGACAAAGTCGTGAACGTTTATGTTTATGTATGTTTATGTTTTTTCCCACCCATTTCTTAATGACATTGATTGGAGTAAGTTATCTTTATATGTTGTAAATATATTGTGCGTATTATGTTATGATTAAATATATAGATTTATTAAAAGCAGACGTGTTTTATTTCGTACTTACAAAACGACATAAAAGTCTGCTAAGTTGAAAAGAACTGAAGCATTGAAACCCAATTAAACCTAGAAAGAAAGTTTTCATTTAAAAGTTGATAAGATTATCGATGGTAGAATAAAATATTGTTGCTGTAAGTCGCCACACATATCCGATAGCCTATAGTTGGGATTGTACCCTTATCGGCCACTTAATGATTATTACTAAATCCCTGGTAGATTTTAAGTACAAACACACCTAGTTTTAAGATTACTAACACAATGGATTTTATGCTGTCCGAAAATAAATATTTTTATTCATTTATATCAGCCCTAGGAAAACATGAGATTATACAACAGCACCAACAGCGTCATACGTTTTGATTTTTTGTAAAGCACAAGGATCATGGCAGGTTGATCGAGATTTCTTAGCAAACCCTTTCGTGATATAGCCATGACGTAGATACAAATAAAACCCTCAGAATCAAATCACTTCACAACTTTATTAACACGTAAAATTAAAAAATCTTTACAAAAACTCTCTACAAGTCAAGTTTTTTTAACTACCCGACTTTAATAAAATATGGTAAAGTATCCAATGGTGCAGGGTAATTTCTGATCCAGTCCCCACCATTGATGACGTTTTTGGGGTTACCCTGCGCCAACCAGCGACCTTCCGGAAGGTAAATATCGCGACTGGTTGCGCCTCTTTCTAGGACCGGGGCTGCCAGGATAGTCTCGCCTAGGAGGTATTCTGGAAGAGGAAAATAGTGTTATTACTATTATGCTTAGTCATGTGACAGTACACTTGTGGGAGTACTGTAAGAGCGCCCACTACAGCGGACACACTCGCACATAGCAGCGTCTCACTCATATTCCTACATCGCGGTATGTAAATGTTTTTCGAGCTAAGCATTAATACAAATTATAAGTTTGTACACAGCAGGGTGTAGCGGCCAGTATATCTTTGTTGTTCCCACACACACTCTTATCGGTGGTAGGCCATGTACCATCTACGATGTGAATACATTTTTCCACCAGGGCGTGTTCAAAAGTATGATTTTAGGCTTGAACGTTAAGTTTGGGTTCGAAGCATTGTCTGCATTTATTCTCAACGCCCAAAATCCCCCTTTTATCAACATTAGACGCCAAAGTTCTACATAAAGATACCAAACATTAGTACCTCTAAAGTGCAACACACAGTGAGCCCGTCGGGACACCGGCAATGGCGTGGCGACATAACCCGGCGGCCTGTGTTACAAGAATTATGGCAAACCTATGTATACAAAACTAGACCGCCGATAAAAACAACGACGTATGTCGGCGGCCCGGCGGGCTCAGTGTGCATTGCAGTTCACACAAACTCAGGAATATACATACAGCTCAGTTAACTAAGATGAGCATTAACGCTGTAGAATCATTGGGACCCAGCCACAACACGGGCGGGTTTTAGGGCGCGCCGCTGTATGTACTCTGACTTTAGATTCCAAAGTCCCACATCAAATTCACAAATAGACGGCGCTAATAGCAGTACAAGTGTAAAGAAACAAGATAAAATGATTTTCGCGCGAGTGGTCAGTTGATACCATAGCTCAGTTGGCAGAGCGACGGGGGCGCAAACCCGGATGTCGTAGGTTCGAGTTTCGTTGGTGTCGAAATTATTTATTTGCTTAATTGATTAGTAATAATCCCCACATGAGGTTTTCATGCAAAACAAAGCCTAATTATATTCTCAAATATTAATACTTCTCCAACCATTATCAGCATACATACTGTTAGGTAACTTCAATAATAGGTACTTATAGTGTACTCACCATCCCAAATATCAAGCGCGGTAGAATCGTTAGGATCGAGCCACCAGATGGGCGGGTTGACAGGCGCGCCGTTGTCCACCGCGCGACGACACGCCGCCACGATCTCGCCCGCGTACTGGGCGTGTAGGGCCACGAACTTGCGGGAGATTGCTATGGTCTGGAATTATGGTTATATATGTAAGAAAAGAAAAGGAAGAAAACAATTAGACAGCATTGCTAAATATTCTACTGACAAATGTAATAACAATCAAAAACAAGAAGATTAAAGAGATAACGAGTCCACGCAGCGTATTGGGCGTGAAGGGCCACAAACTTGCGGGAGATCGCTATCGTCTGTAACATGCATATAGCATTGGTGAATAACGGCTGCATATCTACATGAACAAGTGCGAGTGCGCAACAGGTGAAACAAATATTTATCTACTCTATCGACAGACCAGAAGAGAGACAGCGAGCGGTAGCATGCAACCTACAGGTACTATATGTTTGCGGCATGTTTGCGGTTCTTTGATTCCTACATGATTGAAAGACTTACGAGTATGTTACGTTCCCTTCTTGCCATTATTTCTGTCAACGTAAGCCAATTGTTACAACTTGCAATCTTCGTTTAAATAAACAATACCCATTAACTTTAAACTACATTTGAAGTTCCATATTTCAAACCAATATTTAACATTAGAACTCACACTTCCTGTTTCCAGATAACTACACAGAAAACCGTTAATTTTTTGGTATAAAACCTTGAACTTTACTACAAAACAATACCCACCTCATTATCAAAGTCCCACGGCACATATGAGAACTGCATGCTCGGCATGAACACGTTGGCTTGCAGCCAGCGGATGAACAACTCCTTTGACGGCGGCTCGTTGTAGCCATTGCCTGGGGAATAAACAAACAAAAAGGTCTGCGGGTTTAGCGCGGGAAAAAGAACAGATTAACAGAAGTTAAACTATGAAATAAAGAAATAAAAGAAGCAGTTAATTTGTTGAGCAAGAGGTTAAAATAGAATGAATAGAAGTATCAGATAATATTCTCTATAAACGACATAGAACGTGCGTTTTATAAAACTTATAAAATGAAGATTAGGAATTGAAATATTTTCTTTTTGGACGGCAACGAGCAGCAGAGTTATACTGCTATATATTCTACGTATTTACCTGCCTACTAAACAACATAAGCCATAAATATTACTACATTACAATATTAGTACATTACTATGTAAAACTTTTCATTTGCAACCTTAGATAGCTAAGAGATGTGAAAATGTTTCAGTTAGTTTATTTGAAATAATCAATAAATTTTCCATTATAACTACAGAAATAATATCTAATTGATTGCTATTCACCTCCAATCATATCGGGCAGTACCAACGGGTACCCGTTGATGTTCATCTGCAGCAGCGTGGTGATGAGCGTGGGCAGCCCGTTCTCGAACGTCCAGTACGTGTCCTTGTCGATCATGCGCACGAAGATCGGCAGGTCTTGGGTTCTGGTGGTGAAATAGAAGATGTGAAATAACTTTATTAAAATATCTAATTATCTATGTACAAGTAATAGTAAGTGATCTGTTGCGTGTTATCATGATTAGTTAGCGCCAAAGAAAAGTAAATCAAAGGAGTAAAAGTGGCGCAATTATTTTTCGGTGTCATTCAAAAGTATGATATTTGGCCAATTTTAACGATGATATATCAATTAATTATTCCGTTTTGCAAATTAGAATAGGCTATGGCTAAGTGATAGGATATGGTTTGAAACACAGCTTATCACCTTTCCCTACGACGCGCACTAACCCTTTCATAAGTAAAAGTTGCTGAGAAATCGTGTGTTCTGAGGATAGCCAAAAAAAACTTATTATGACTCATACTTATTTTACGCCCTACTTAGTTGATATTGAAGAGAAGCACGATTATACTTATTAATAAAATAGCTGATGATATAAAAGACACAAAATCATCGTTTTTCTCACCTGTATCCAGACCTGACTTCTACCATGGGTCCAAATAGCGCAACCTCCCGCACGTAGTCGGCTGTGATCACACCAGGCTGGTCGCGGATGTCTCCTTGGAGAATGGGGATCTGGGGAAAAGATTTTATGAACCAGAATTATGAACTAGAATTTTGTAACTAATAAATAAAGATTAGATAAAGGAAAGAAAAATTTCGACACAGGCGGGGATCGAACCCGCGACCAGTATTGACATTTATTTGTTTCTTTCCTTTATTTAATCTTTATTTATTAGTAATAATCCCCACATGAGGTTTTCATGAACTTTGTAAGAATAGAATTTTGTAAGTTTAGCCAGATTTTAGTAAATGCAAATATTGGATGTAAAAAAGATAAAACCAGAGGTCTGGAATAAAACTTTCTCTTTGCTGCTTGCAAAATGGCTGAGGAATTTTATTAATTCTGAGGCCTTAACTAACCTTTTCGGGATTATATTGAGTATAGTATCTGCATGGCCTGTGCACAGGAAACACACTTTTTTTTTAATATACTTAATTTGATAGGATGTTACAGGCAGGATGTTATAGGATGTTAACCATTTTCCATGACGATTTCGGGCTATCTACTATTGCAGTAAAAGTCGTTAGTCTTCCAACCCGTACTTAAGGTGGAGTTTCACTTAATCACTTAATTCAGGGTAGGCTCAAGCCCCTCGGCGGGGACATACATACATACATACATACATAAACAGGTAGCCAGAGCTAAGGAATTATAAATTCCTCAGCCACTTTTGGAAGTTGAGTGGGGAAAAGATGGTAAAAATAAAGGTTTTTAGTGATGGGTCTCCAACCGTATCGCCCAAAAATCCCTAAAAGCCCCAATACCGTTAGTCGCCTCTTACGTACACCCACCGGAAGAAATGGGGTAGTGCTATTCTAAGCCGGCACTACACAGCAATATCTGATAATAATAGTATCTAGGGACTTACAGAGGTAAAAATTAAATTACCTGCGGCGACCAACTAGACTCTCCTGCGTCAAACTTGAAGCTATCGATCCCATACAAGTCCTTTAGCCTCTGCAGCCGCTGCACGAACCAGCCTCTTGCTGCCGGCTTCGTGAAGTCGATGTACGCCGTCGTCGTCTCGTTGTCGTTCCACCAGCTGGTCTCTACGGAGCCGTATTCTGAAGACACAAGGTAGCTGGAAGAATATAATTTAGAAAGTTATTTTAAAACCTGGAAAGAACTTTTTTAAAATTGATTGGTCGCTTCTGGCCCTCTAGCCTATGCGGCTTCACCATGGCATTACGTATGCCAGGCAGCTGAGGGTCAACGTGGCAAAAAGAAGGAACAACTTGGGGGCATTTTAAGTGGTTGTCGGGAATGTGGCTGGAAGATCACCAGCAATCCTCGATTTTATAATCTTTCCCACTTTTAAATTCTGGTATTTATAGGTGTGAGTATATATTTGGACCAGCCCCTTGCCGCCGCCTTCGTGAAGTCGATGTACGCCGTCGTCATCTCGTTGTCGTTCCACCAGCTGATCTCTACGGATCTTTATTCCGAAGAGACTAGGTAGCTGGAAGCGGCGATGAGAATTAAGAACAGATTTTTGGGGTTCTAACACCCATATTGTGAATGGGATTGCAAGACTATTTGAAGTGGAAAACTTTATGAGAGACTTGTGTCCAACATAGGACTCCTCTTCTGAATACAGGGAGGCATCTGGGGATACCTACGAGTATAATTGACTGGATAATAAAAACGTTATCCCTTAGATTTAGCCTCGCTATACCACGGCTCACATCCCTTATTAATAAACGGATGTGACCAAATAGTGACCCTAAGCCTCTCTGTTTCAAAGCGTCAACTATCGCCCTCATGTTGGGAAACTTTTGTGTGTCCACAGTTTGGGAACCGTAGACTTATTGGAAACATGATTTTTTGGGATGGTTTATTCTATTTTTTTAGAGATATTATGATAAACTCACCCTTTAGACTTAGCCTCACTATACCACGGCTCACAACCCTTATTGATGAACGGATGCGACCAAATAGTGACTCTAAAACCTCTCTGTTTCAAAGCGTCGACCGTCGCCCTCATGTTGGGAAACTTCTGTGTGTCCACAGTTTGGGAACCGTATACTTTATGGAAACATGATTTTTTGGGATTGTTTTTGTGTTTTTTAGATATTGCTCCATAAAGTAACCAAAAATCATTATGATAAACTAACCCCTTAGATTTAGCCTCGTTATACCACGGCTCACATCCCTTATTAATAAACGGATGTGACCAAAAAGTGACCCTAAGCCTCTCTGTTTCAAAGCGTCAACTATCGCCCTCATGTTGGGAAACTTTTGTGTGTCCACAGTTTGGGAACCGTAGACTTATTGGAAACATGTTTTTTTTAAGATTGTCCTTAAAGTAACCAAAAAATATTATGATAAACTCACCCTTTAGACTTAGCCTCACTATACCACGGCTCACAACCCTTATTGATGAACGGATGCGACCAAATAGTGACTCTAAAACCTCTCTGTTTCAAAGCGTCGACCGTCGCCCTCATGTTGGGAAACTTCTGTGTGTCCACAGTTTGGGAACCGTAGCAGATTTCCCAGAGGTCATCGATCTCTAGTTGCGCGTTCGGGAAGTTGTACCGGAGAATTTCGTCGGCGAATTTCAGAACTGTGTCGTGGTCTACGTCTCTCTTATATCTGAAATAAACAGTATAGGTAGCATGAGGCGTGTGAGAGCGTAGATGTCACGTGAGAAGTGAGGTACTGACAGATGTTGTATGAACAATCTGTCAGTTTCTCACTTCTCACGCGACATACACGCTCTCACACGCCTCATGCTACGGGGGCAGGAGTGGGTTTTATAACTGTTTTCCATGTACGTTTGAGTGAGTGGTGCTAGTTTTTTTACCACCGTATATTTATTGCATAGTAGGTAGTGTTTGGCCAAATAACAAATAGAAGAAGGTACTAGGTAGTATTAAGCCAAGTACCAAATAGTTAATAGAATGTATAAATAAGCTTACAATCAACCGTAACCTCACTCTTAAAATACTTCTCTTTAGCTCCTCAAAGTCATAGTGCTGTTGTATATATCATTTCATTTTAAAGATACATACATACTCACGGCTATAAATCCCTAAAAGGGGGAGCCAGAGCTAAGGAATCAGAAATTCTTCAGCCACTTTGGAAGTTGCGTGGGGAAAAGATGGTAAAATAAAGGTTGTTGGTGATGGTTCTCCCACCGCATCGCCCAAAAATCCCTTAAAAGCCCCAATAATACCGTTAGTCGCCTCTTACGTACACCCACCGGAAGAAATGGGGTAGTGCTATTCTATGCCGACACTACACAGCTTTATAAATTTTAAAGATAGTAGATAAAAATATAACTCACCTTGCCCAAGTAGACCAAATCGGGTATTCCATCATCCTCTGATCAGGCATTCCCGTCGGCTTCCCGATATATTTCTGCAGAGCATACTCGTGAGCCTGTCTAGCGTCATCCAGGATGCCTATAGCATATATCAACTCGTTTCTATCTCTTTTCGTCGAATACGGCGGCTTGATATGTGCGACAAAGCACGCTGCATTTTTCTCTAGGTCGTTTTGATCGATGAAAAGAGGAACTTTTTTGTCGAAATAGTAGAAGATGCCTTCGGAGTTGAGCCAATAAGGTTCTGTGATTGCGCAGTTATCGGCCTCTTTGGTGATGTAGGAGTAGTCTGGTAGGATGAGTTTCTCTATCGGCCAATATTGGCGTTTCTGTTGCGGCCCTCCGTACCAGTGGCGAGAACCTAAAATTGCTATTTATCATTATGAAGTAAACGATTGTCTTAGTATAATTTTCCAACACAGATAGTCCAATGGCCTGTCCTTACTGCGTAATAAGTTTCACGTGAACCTGCCCCTGACTATGTGAATACACTGCCTAGGTATTTAGTGGCACTTAGATTTTTATACAATTAGATTGGGCCAAAATGTTGTGTGATTTTTACAGGACCTCCGTCACCCCTTTTGAGATATAAAGTGAAAATGTATATATCATACAGAAGGTTGAAATAGAATAGAATAGAATAACTCTTTATTGTACATCAAACACAAATTTACAAAAGAAATTATCATACAGTTTACAGTGAGGTACAATCGGCGGTCTTATCGCTAAAAGCGATCTCTTCCAGACAACCTTTGGAAGGTGAGATCGGTAAACTAGTTATCTGGGTAGATGCACAAAACAAGCTTACTTTAAAACTAACTTATTTAATTGAAATAATAAATAATAACATAAATATTAATTACACAAAATAATATACATATTACACACATATGAACACACATACATACATAACTACATACTTTTATATATACAAGTAATACAAATACCTAAATAAAATACACAAATACGTTTTAGAAATATAATTAATACATATAATTTAAAAAGCAACAGTATTACAGCGCATTGAAATCAGCATTTGGAAAAAGGTGTTTTTGTTCGATTCGAAACGAAGATGGTGAGATGGTGGAGTCTCTACTACTACTACTATTAAAATCAAATTCTGCTTTCTAGTAACTTGAAAACTCACTGTTTTAACCTCTTCATAATGTTGTATATATAATTTTTGAATACCGTTATATGTGTTACTAAGGCAGGCGTCAAAAGTGTAAAGAAAAAAATACAATATATGAGATGGCAATAATGAATTTAAATGAAGCTCGACCCACTCGGCCAATAATTGGCCTGAATGATAAGGAATAGCTATAATTTCTGAGTAGACAGATTCTCAAACCTCAATTGACACTGGACTTAATTCATCATGCCACTTACTAAGAACATAAAAATGTCTTGTAAATAATGTAAGAAGCAATAAAAATAAATGAGCAATTAACTGTATGTAGTAATCAGCATCGATACAATTCCGAGTATGACAGAATAACAATAGGGCGGAAAAACCGCGTGAGAAGCGTACCTATTTACCTGGGTCGGTAAATTCCCCTAGTTGTATGCTTAGTTACAAGAGCTAGCAACACATAAAACAAATTCCACGGTTTTGGCATCCAAAGGATAATACCCAATTAGGAAATGCGACCATCTTATCAAGTTTTATGCTTAGTGAAAAAAGTTAGTTAAATTACAGGATAGGAGTCGATTTCCATACCATGTTATTAACGTTTGCATTTCTAATAATTATTTGGCTATAAAAAAACGGCTTAGTAAATCTTTGGTAGTAAAGTCGTTCCCTATCTTGTAAGCTTTAAAAAAAATCAACACAGTTTTACTGTTAAATCGTATAGAAGCTTCGATACAAAAATTTTGAATATTTTGTACATATAGCTAAATATTTGTGATTGGAAAGTATTGGCAGAAATATGAAAGATAATATACAAACAATTATTGGTTTCTAAAGTGTCTTCTTGATTGTAACGAGGATTGAACCTCTTAAGTTTTTCTGAAAATACTTGAAGTGAGAAGGATATTCTGCCTAAGACATATTAATTACTAGAAGACTTTTATGTTTATTATATTCTTATGGGTTTGTTTCATTCTCCGGTGTACGGCAAAGAAACTATTGTTGGCAAACCCATTTCTTTTTGAGATTTGGAAGAATTAAGAACTGTGCTGTGATATTCTTCTTGAATGCAAAAGGATCGTATTTAAAACAGGTGACAAAATGTCACGAGAATTCTGTAAGGATATACAGAGTGAAACCAAAAACTTGTGCTACAATTAACCCTGGTTAAGGATATCACTGTGCAAGAAATTGTGGGTTCGATAAGGTAGAGACAAGAATTTCAAATTTATATAACTTGACCTTTCTTAGACACTGATATTAGTGTAATGGCTAATTTATCGTATAGTTCATTATAAGTCGGTACCCATTTTACTAATCATTTAAATACATCTCTCTATACATACATACACATACATATACTCACGCCATTAGTTCCCATTGGGGTAGGCAGAGACTATTGATCTCCACTTCGTACGATCCTGACAAACCTCTCTAGCTTCGTTCACATCCATCAATCTTTTCATACATGCTCTTTTATTCTTCATACTTCGGACGCCAGCCTTTTTGAGCACACTCTCAATTTGGTCCAGGTGTGTTCTCCGTGGTCGTCCTCTACTAAAATTACCATCCACACAAGCTCTATAGATCCCTTTTACCAATTTTCTATCATCCATCCTCTCTATGTGCCCAAACCATCTCAACATTCCTTTTTCTTTCTTTCTTACAATATCATCTCTCACACCACACTATATGTATACTATACTTCAACAATTCATCACTAACCTAAATTGACGCAATCCTCAAGCCGTATATTCTTGGGCGCCTCCCAGGTGAGGGTGATGACCTGTCCCCGGCCATCGGCCACGGCATCCGTCGTGATCCTCACCGTGGTGTCGTTGGCGAACTGGATGACCACGTCTCCATCTTGAACCACGTCTTTGATGGCCCCGGTGCGGCGGCCGATTACTGATACCACTTCTGTTACGCCCTCTGGTGGATAGAGTTAAGATGAGTTATTAGGTGATCGTTTGTTCTGCTTGCCAAGCTGTGCAATAACATAAACATAAACGTTCACGCCGAATATCCCCGAAGCGGTTGGCAGAGGTACTAATCTTCTGAACATCACGTGACTTTGTCACCTGGTGTTCAGAGTACCCTCGTTTTGCATGGACAGTGTACTCACGTGATAGGGGGCAGGCCTATCGCCGTTTTGTACGAATACACTGTCACATGACTAAGTACAACTCAGCCATGTGGGTTTGTGTCACGATGTTTTCCCTCACCGTTAACAACCATGATAAATTAACCACACATATGTCTTTAGAAAAGACAAATTGGTGTAGGCCCGACCCAGAATTTGAACACTAGTCGTTTACACGATAACCGAGTGTTCTACCCACTGGGCTATTCCGGTTGCTGTGCAATGTCGGCTTAGAATACCATGCACTCATTGGTTCCCGTGGGTGTTGCAAGCGGCAACTTATGCCTTTGGCATTATTATTTATATTTTTCTTACTTTGACTTTTTGGGATTTATAGCTGTGAGTAGACGCATATATGTATTTATTTTAAGCTGAGGGTTGAAAATCTGAACATTTGATGTGTTCATGTTTGTCTTTTTATCTCTTGGCAATTACAAATGCTAAGTTAGGGTACATGTTAGGATAACATGTTATTTCTATTTGTGTACTGTTAATTTTATTGTATTGTGTTATTTTAACATAAATAACTGAATAATCTATCTAATAGACTTACTTCGTTGCAAAAGCAAGTTGATTCCTCCGAAGGGGTTGTTTTCCAGCCTGGCCTTCACCCCCGGGGCGTCCAGCAGCGTTATGTCCACGTTGGGACCACAACTGACTGCACTCACCAACACTGGAAAATTAATAAAAGAAAAAAATCTTTTAAAACAAATGATAGCTCACTGGTTAGAACACCCGACTATCATGCGAATAAGCGTGGATTCAAATCCCGAATCGGGCCTACACCAAAGTGTTTTTTCTATCGTCATATATATGCCGTTAATTTATCATGGCTGATAAAATTCAGAGAAAACATTTTGACCCATAGGGCTAAGTTGCACTTAGTCATGTGACTGCACAAATCGGCGATAGGCCTGCTCCCCATCATGTGAGTGCAGTATACAAGCAAAACGTTGGTACTTAGATCACGTGACAACGTCACATGATGTTTGGTTCGTGAATTATTAGTACATCTGTCTTCCCTCTTGGGTATATACGGCGTAAACATTCGAATCCTTGAGTCTTGAGTTCAAAAAGCGAGGTAAATGTTTGTGTTTCTGTATTATCAAATACTTTGTATACTATGTATAGGATAGGACCATTTATTTCGGCTACTTTGACAGTAGGCTACTTTGACAGTAGGCTACTTTGACAGTAGGCTACTTTGACAGTAGGCTACTTTGACAGTAGGCTACTTTGTCAGTAGGCTACTTTGACAGTAGGCAACTTAGGTTTAGGAGCATTTTAAGTGTATTTTGATCGATGTGGCTGGAGACCGATCACCAACAATCTTTTATTTTACATTCTTTTTAACCGACTTCAAAAAAAGGAGTGTTCTCAATTCGACCGTATATATATATATTTTTTTTTATGTATGTTTGCCGATTACTTCGCCATTTGTGAACCGATTTTGATTATTATTTTTTTGTTCGAAAGAAGATACTCCCGGATTGGTACCATGATGAGGATATCAGGGTCTGATGATGGGATCCTGGAGAAATCGAGGGGAACCTTGAAATTTTATAGGCAAATGTACCGCGTTTTACATATTTTCTGAACTTGTATGGGTATTTGCTTCTGAAAATTATATTGTTATGCTGCTAAGCTGATGATGGAAGGTGGAGGTCCTCAATCACTAGGAGTTCGGAAACAGTTCTTTCACCATTCCATAAAGATTTATGCTCCTCTTCGTAGCTTTTATGAGGAGAAGTACAGGTTCACTCAACATTTCTTTTGTCATGTTATTGTTACCGAGAAAGTACCATGAGACCAGGATCTGATGATGGCATCCCAGGAAATCGAGAGGACTGTCGAAACTCACAATCATGTGACAGTGTATTTGTTCAAAACGCCGATAGGCCTGCCCTGAGAACGTGGGTCCAAGCAAAGTGTGGGTACTCTGAACAACAGGTGCCAATTTCACGTGATATTCAGAAGTATTACTACCTCTGCTAACCCCTTCGGGGATATTCGGCGTGAACGTTTGAGTCTTTCTTGAGATGTAGAATTGTAGACCATTGCCTTTCGAGGGATTTCAAGGACAATGTAAAGTTACATATGGTTGAGCCTATTTAATATCGTATCATAATAGAAATACCGGAAATACGAAAAATAATACAGTAACCGTCGCACTGCCTCATACGAGAGGCATCTTTGTCAGGTCTACCCATCTCTAAAACTCGTAAAATAAAATAACTTTTAACAAAAAGAAAACCGACTTCAGTGGGAAAAACAACCGAAAATAAACAATCTAGTACTAAAAAGTACGAAATAAGATTTTTAATTGAATATGAGTACTGTGATTAATACCTTTGCGATTTCTTTATTCCACACGCGTCAGTTCAACCTGCCTAAATATTAAAATTCTCTTAAATTAATTTTTGAGTCGGTGCCAGTCAAACAAAAGTGAATTCACCCTACTATCTATCTCTGATTATTACAATCTAAACAATATATATCTATCGCCTAACGTTTTAAATGGTAATACGTACAAAAATAAATTTACCCTAAGGTATCCTAAACTGAGCATGTGTATGAAGTGCGAAATACACACTTATCATCATCACGCAGGCTGGCACCGGCTCACAAATTAATTTAAGAGAATTTTAATATTTAGGTAGGTTGAACTGACGCGTGTGGAATAAAGAAATTGCAAAGGTATTAATCACAGTACTCATATTCAATTAAAAATCTTATTTCGTACTTTTTAGTACTAGATTATTTATTTTCGGTTGTTTTTCCCACTGAAGTCGCTTTTCTTTTTGTTAAAAGTTATTTTTTCCCATTAAACTTTTAAAAGTGGCTGAATAAAATCCGATTCTGAAGTTCTTGCTACCCGTTTTTTGGATTTATAGCCGTGAATATTGTTATGTTAGTATCTAACTTGTTAAATGCACTGTGAAAGATTTGCAGGGAAAAATGACGGTCGTTAAAGAATTGAACATTAGATAAGACGACAAAGTCCATGGTCGAGTGAATAGGTGACTAGCTTCTAGGTCCGGAGGTTGCGGGTTCAATCTCCGCTGAGAACAAAATTTATGTGATGAGCGTATGTGATTCTTTAGTCTGGATGTTTTTATCATGTGTATTATATCATATTGAATATATCGTTGAGTTAGTATCCCATTCTAGTGTTCTACTTAGTTTGGGGCTGGCTAACTTGATCTGTGTATAATATGTCCATATATATATTTATTTATATAACAAAATCTACTTCTGGCCCTCCCTGAGAAGCCTACCATTGGCATTTCAGCGACAGATACAAGAGCACCTTAAACCAAAAATCCCAATTTATTTATTTATTTGTAACTTTAAATGGAATAATTTAATTACTAATCGTGATTATTTCAAACTTTTATCAATTATAGTTACCAATATCGAGCATTGAAAAAAAATAATTTTAAGTATTCAAAATAAATTTTTCGTAGATTTCTGAACCCTTCTATGTAATAAAACTTAACCGATACATCTAATATTTTTATTAAGTACAAAATAATTGATGAAATTTTTAGTTTTACTATGTTTTTAAATATGTACACACACACATACTCACGGCTATAAATCCCTAGAAGGGGTAGCTAGAGCTAAGGAAATATGAATTATTTAATAAATGTTGTCGGTGTTGGGTCTCCAACAGCATCGCCCGAAAATCCTTTAAAGCCCCAATACCCTTAGTCGTAGTCACCTCTTACGTACACACACGGGAATAAATGGGGTAAGCCAACAACATACCGCATTTTTAAAATACAATTTTATAAAATTGATTTCAGAATGTTTGAACAGAGCAGAAAATGTGTAACTTTTTTTTAAGTTATTTTATATTCTAATAATATTTTATTGCAAATAAATTAAAATATACGAAATTCCTCAATTTAACTATTCTTGGAGAACACAGGGTAAAACGTAAACCTATTTGTATGAAATAAGTACTCTTACATTTCTTTTAATTTACTCGAGTTTGTCAGAATCGTCAAAATTTGCGATCTACCTCTAATGGCGAGATTCATTTAGGTATCCATTCATCATCATCAAAGCTTACAAAGAAAATATGTCTGTTATTTGTTTAAATACCACGAGAAATAGATAGAAGCAGAAAGGCTCTGTTTGCTATTCCAAGCCTGAACAACAGAAACGGTAACCAGAATTCGGAAACTTTTTGATATGTTACACTCTGCTTACCCCTTCGACGCAATCACTTATTTCTATTTTTTTTTAAATAAGAATTAAATATCGAACACTCACAAGCCAACAAAAAGAGCCTCATTTTGAATTTCCCATGTCACTGCGTCCTGCAAGGAGTCTCGACAACTGGCGATACACAATCAATGCAACCTATTATACCTCCTTGCTATCTCGCCTCCTGAACATACTTAAAGCGAAGATTGTAGAGCTAGATTACATTTAATTTTATAGTTATTATGTATGAATCTCCTTGCTTAACGTGCTCGCCGCCATTTTTCCCAAAGAATTGGCAGAGGTTCTAATACTTCTGAACAACACGTCACATTTTTGTCTCCTGTATATATATATAGATAGTATATCGGTTAGATTAGTATGGTTTTTTCTCTGTGCTATCTTCTCATCAAAGACCTTCGACCGAATGTGTCTAAACACCAAAGTTGACACCCTACATACCATCTTAAGCTAGTAGTAATATTTTCACTCAAACAATAAATTATTTGCAGAGTTTGCTTTTTGTAATAATCAATATAATGTGAATAAGACATAGATCTACTCTACAAAATTATGATTTTAGGAATAATTTATCCCAAACACTATTTATTTTAAGCTCTGCAGATAGATAAGTTAAATGCTATATAAGTAGGTATCTCATTGACTTCGCCTTAACAATTATTTTATGATCACCACGCAACAAGATGGCGCCTTGCAAAAAACAATGAGTAAAAAATTACAAGTTCATTAAACAGCTTGCAACGGACTACAACACTGTATGGAAATAAGAGACAATAAAGTGGTAGCATTGAATTGTATCACGTGACTAATCTTTTCGGAAGTTAGTTATATCTTCTTTATACATTATTTCTGTAAGCCTCTTTCTTGCCCGGAAGCCTGTGACGCGATGAGTTAAGCTAGAAATTTGGTTCAGGTATCGTTTTGTACAGTTCGCGGCCGTGGTGTGCACAACATTCAGACATCGGATGTAACTGGATTAAGTTAATTGTTACACAATTTCAAAGTTTCGATTTTGGCCCATTGACTTTGCTTGAGTCTCATAAGCGCGCGCAAACTTTAGTCGATCAGAGATGCGCTGTGATTGGTCGGAATTTTTTCAAACCGGCTAATCAGAAAAATTCACTAGAAATTCAAAACAGCTGCGCTGTTATTGGTAGGAAAAATTCAAAATAAACTCATTTTATTGGACGCGACGTAGTCGCGCCAGGGTTACCCACTAGGTGTCTATAAAAGCAGCAAGAACTACAATTATTACACTTCACGGCACCAAAATATTAGACTTAAGACTCAAAAGTTCAAGCCGTATATCCCTGAAGAGGTTGGTAGAGGTACTTACACTTCTGAACATCACGTGACATCGTCACCTGGTGTTCAGAGTACCCACGTTTTGCTTGGACAGTGTACTCACGTGATAGGGGCAGGCCAGGCTTATCGTCGTTTTTATCGCAAAATATTAACAAACGATTAACATGAAAACCTATGTACTACTACTGCTACTCAGCTGTATTAACTTTTGGAAATTAAGAGGGATATGAATGAGTATGAAGACGACGTGATAGCTCAATGGGTAGAACACCGGTTATCGTGCAAGCGACTAGTGTTCAAATCCCGGGTCGGGCCTACACCAATTTGTCTTTTCTAAAGACATATGTGTGGTTAATTTATCATGGTTGTTAACGGTGAGGGAAAACATCGTGAGGAAACCCACATGGCTGAGTTGTACTTAGTCATGTGACAGTGTATTCGTACAAAACGGCGATAGGCCTGCCCCCTATCACGTGAGTACACTGTCCATGCAAAACGTGGGTACTCTGAACACCAGGTGACAAAGTCACGTGATGTTCAGAAGTATTAGTACCGCTGCCAACCCCTTCGGGGATATTCGGCGTGAACGTTTATGTTTATGTACGAATGAGTATATTTTAATCGCTCTTTGGTGATGGGCTTACCTTCGACGTGCAACACCAATGGGAGTGGTTTATGCTATTCTACTATTCTAAGTCGCCCCAAAGGTGCTACAATATTTTTACATATTTCCCATAGATATGCGATGACATGGAAATCTACAAAAATATCTAAGTAATTAAAAAACTTATGAGTGTAATATTTGTAAAATGTCCTTTTAGGGATTTATAGCCGTGAGTATATGTATGTATGTATGTTGTATTTTAAAAAGGTGGCGATCAATAGTCTCTGCCTACCCCAATGGGAAATAATGGCGTGAGTATATGAATGTATGGTAAAAAGGTACTTAAGCATATCTAAAAAATATCCTTCACTCCACTTATCCTTACCACCACCTCCACCACCCTTATTTTATGAATTTACTCACGGCTTTAAATCCCTAGAAGGGCTATTCTGCAGAAGTAAAAAATCCTCAGCCACTTTTGGAGGTTGTGTGGGGATAACATTGTAAAACAAACGTTATTGGTGATGGGTTTCCAACCGCATCGCCCAAATACTTACTTAAAATCCCCAATATTCTTAGCCGCCCATAAAGAACACCCACGGAAAGAAATGGGGGTTATATTATTCTAAGCCAACATTACACAGCTTACAGCGCAGATTAGGGTACAAAAAATCATGATAAAATTATACATACATACATACATATACTCACGGCTATAAATCCCTTAAAAGGGTAGCCAGATCTAGGGATTTAGAAATTCCTCAGTCACTTTTGGAAGTTGGGTGGGGAAAAGATAGTGAAATAAAGGTTGTTGGTGATGTCTCCAACCGCATCGCCCAAAAAACCCTTAAAAGCCCCAATACCGTAAGTCACCTCTTACGTACACCCACCGGAAGAAATGGGGTAGTACTATTCTAAGCCGACACTACACAGCAAATTATAATAAAAGATTTATACCCAATAAAACTTTTTTCTTGCTGTACTAAACTGAAGGAAACTCATCCAAGTAATCTCAAGTATATCAGAGTTAAGTGTTTGTGTTTTAAGCATTAAGTGTTTAATCTAAAGTGCTGCTCTTGATTTCCATTCAAACAAGGAATTAACCGTTTTTAGCGTAAACATACTTCTAATAACATTATGCAATTTGGAAAATATCTTCCTCAGAATAAATTTGCTATGACTCGAGGGCGGTGAATCGTTTACCACATATTATTCCGAAAACAGAAGGGCGTGAGTTCCAATCCTGGGTCGGGCCTACATCAATTTGTCTTTTCGAAAGTCATATGTGTGGTTAATTTATCATGGTTGTTAACGGTGAGGGAAAACATCGTGAGGAAACCCACATGGCTGAGTTGTACTTAGTCATGTGACAGTGTATTCGTACAAAACGGCGATAGGCCTGCCCCCTATCACGTGAGTACACTGTCTAAGCAAAACGTGGGTACCTTCTCTACACTACACTAGGACACGGACACTAGATGGCGCTGCCATGTGAGTTCAGAATTATTGGTACCTCTGCCAACCCCTTCGGGGATAAACGGCGTGAACGTTTATGTTATGTTTTTATGTTTATTCCACTAATACACCATTCAACTAATATTGTAATACTATTGTTTCTAAGTTAAGCAGAAAGGACTCAATCCACACTTTCGCTGAAATTAAGTTAAGTATTCCAAAGTATTGCTAAGGGTTAAATGAATCAGTGAAGGGTATGCACACCTACACACACATATACACCTACTCATTCATTATATTAACCTTAGCCTAAATAATAAAAAAATGTACATATTATTGTACCTAAAATCATATTATGAATTAATAAATTAATCATATGGTCATTGTATTCCAGATCTTTGTTGAATCATTTATTAGGCTGCCCGCGATACAGGTCTAACCTAGTGCGGGGGTCACAGATATAATGGTTATCAGAAACATAAATCGCGTTTATACTGTTAATGGCTGACACGCTCTTGTATTTCTATTCAACATTTTTTTTACTTTTTTAAAAATGTTTATACGCTCTGTCCCCCCACTAAAATGAAAACTTGTAATAGACTTTTTTTCATTTTGAAACATAAATTATCAAATCCAATAGGTTTCTACGGCGCTCGAGCAACTGCAAATACGCTTAGCATTAAGGCCTCCCATACTATAATAATAACTGTAATGTACTGTTTTTGGAAATGAATGAATTTGAATTTGAATCAATGAAGTAGTCAAAAACTCTACTTCCGGAAGTGCATGCTAACTGAAACACCAAACCTAACTTACAGTATGAAAAAAGCAATCAAATTCGAACTTCAAACGCTCATATTTCGAAAACTGCTTTTTGTGGGTTGAGTCATGTCACTGCCCAAGCAATGGATAGTAATTATTCAAAAACCTCTTAATAAAGTACCTTAATTACTAGTTTCAGGTAGATTGAAAAAGGTAGATTTTGCAAACAGCATTAACCATCTTTTTTTTCCACATAGTTTTGAAACAATAAATACATTGAAAAAAAAACAGTTGTCTGATCTGATCACCCGTGCAAAGACCGGGTGTTCCGCTTGATATTTAACATACATACATACATACATATACTCACGATCATAAATCCCAAAAAGGAGTGGCCAGAGATTAGAATCACTTTATTGCCGTGATTTATTGCCGTGATTATAAGAACGCATTTTCATTTTAAAAAACACGTGTTTAATATGCATACATACATACATACATATACTCACGGCTATAAATCCCGAGAAGGGGTAGCCAGAGTTAAGGAATTAGAAATACCTCAGCCACTTTTGGAAAGTTGAGTGGGGAAAAGATGGTAAAACAAAGGCTTTTGATGTTGGGTCTCCAACCGCATCGCCCAAAAATCCCTTAAAAGCCCCAGTACCGTTAGTGGCCTCTTACGTACAGCCACCGGAAGAAATGGGGTAGTGCTATTCTAAACCGGCACTACACGGCCACGGCACGGTGTTTAATATGATTGTATTAATTAACTACTGCTGATTAATCCTCTATAAATAAAGATAACTAAAGTATGAGACAGAAAATGAATGGAGACGAGAAGATTTTCCTGAAGATATCATCAGGATATGTCTATCATCTGTCTTGTCACGCAGACAGACTACTTACACTCATTATTGTTGTTATTGTAACTCATATTACATTTAGAGTTCCTTACGCATACTCGTTGTCTTCCCTAAAATGAATGTTGTAAGTCAGAAAATGTTATGAGTTCATATATCTTGTTGATTTGTTAAAGGCTATAATAAATTTTGCTTTATAGAGAATACATGTATGTGATATACATAACATAACATAAACGATCACGTTGAATATCCCCGAAGGGGTTGGCAGAGGTACTAATACTTCTGAACATCACGTGACTTTGTCACCTGCTGTTCAGAGTACCCACGTTTTGCATGGACAGTGTACTCACGTGATAGGGGGGAGGCCTATCGCCGTTTTGTACGAATACACTGTCACATGACTAATTACAACTCAGCCATGTGGGTTTCCTCACGATGTTTTCCTTCACCGTTAACAACCGTGATGTGATATACACATATGAATTCCCTTGCTCTACAAGTCTGCAGTTTTCTGAGTGACTAAGAGAAAAGCACAACATATATCGCGAGATCATCGCACTTTTTAAACGGTTACTGTATGTTTATCTAGTATATATGCTCGAAGACGGTACCAGTACCAGTGCTGTGTAGGGGTGCGGGTGTACGTAAGAGGCGACTAATGGTATTGGGGCTTTAAAGGGATTTTTGGGCGATGCGGTTGGAGACCCATCATCAACAACCTTTATTTTACCATCTTCTCCCCACTTGACTTTCCAAAAGTGGCTGAGGAATTTCTGATTCCTAAGCTCTGGCTACCCCATCTAGGGATTTATAGCCGTGAGTATATGTATTGTATGTATGTATGTTTATAATGTAATATATGTAATTATATATATTAAGTATATAAATAAAAATATGTATCATAATATTTGTATGTAGTTTTAATTTATTGTATCATAGTATTTATATGTTTGTTAATAGTTTATTATTTTATAACTAGATTTAAGTATGACTGGATTGTTGTATTGTTTATGCAGATTAACGCATAGTCATCAGTTTCACCATGTTGTTGTACATCTATCTCACATGACTCTAATTTATTGACCTCTCCATTCAAAGGTTGTCTGGAAGAGATCGCTTTTAGTGATAAGACCGCCAATTGTACTTTTGTTAATTCATTCTGTGTATTTGTAATTGTTTTTCCATATCTGATGTACAATAAAGAGTTTTCTATTCTATTCTATTCTATGTACGCTACCAGTAAAGTAGTTCATAATTGTATGCGGAACCAAAGCCTTTCAACTATATTTGTCCTTAACAATATTTTCTAATTAATTGCTTCTCGGAGTTTATCCATGATCGTTAAATCGTAGTACAGAATTGTTTATTGTGAGAAATACAAGATATTGAACTTGGGTTGTTTTAATTGATTTGTATCATGGACATGAGGATGATTGATAAATAATGTTAACAAAACTCTATCTGTGTATCACAAGCATTATCTCAGTCAATAAACGTCCATAGTGGGACAAAGACTTCCCCTAAAGATTTCTACAATGACCTGTGCTGCCCTCTAAATTCGGCTTTCCATCGCATTCATCACGTATTGGTTCTTTGGTCCACCTTGTATTTGGTCCACACTGCAGCGGTTGGTATAAAGCCGCCACTCCATTACCTTTGGGTTCCAACCGGTTATCGGCCCCCTGATTATGTATCCTTAGCGACCGCGATTGTGTCGCAAGTTGCAATATTGTCGCTGTCAAAAGTGTCAAATCGCATACAAATTTATGACATTGACAACGACAATCGTGCAACTTGCGACACAATCGTCAGTTATAAAGATACGTAATCAGGAGGCGGTTCTGCATACCAAGTCGGTTACCAAAATTGTTTGGCATCTCATTGCAACTATGTGTAACATCAAGCCAATATGACCTGAAGCTGATGGTAAGTTTTGTTTTAATTGAAAATTACATATATAACGTTTAATTCTTAGCGCTTCAGACGCCTGCATTTTAGAATAATCGTTCGAACGCGATTAAGTTTTAGCTACGAAGATATTTTCAAATTGCGAATGTTACAAATATGACTTTATTCAACAGGCTTAATGAAAATAGAGGAGTAAAAATATCATTAATTGAATATCTGTAACTAGGTATGGACGCAAAGGTGGATTTGGCTTCAGAAAAAAAAACAAATATACTACTCATATAACTTACATTTATTTTATTTAAATGACTAACTAAGTAAACTTGAAATATGAACACAATAATTTATTTATTTATTATTATTTATTTATTTTATTTTATTTAGAAGATAAACAATAAAGTAAACAATGCCATGCTAATTAAAAATCTCCACCTAAAACAATTAAACTAAAAACAACAAATTACAGAATAAAAGTAAATTCAAATAACAGACCGAGAAAAAAAAATAGAAATAAAGGTAACAATACTAAAAGCTAAAGTAATTTTAGCTAAAAGAGAAAAATGAAATAAAAATAATTAACTTAAATGTTCTGAAAAAAATGAATTGGTAAGTAATCGCTTGATTGCTGAAATGCTGGAGTTATAAACAAATTACAAATTATATCTTCTAGTATGTATGTATAACGACAGAAAAATGATTAATTTATTAAACTAAATGCACTAGAACACCATAAACTACCAGGACTACAGAAATACTGAGCGACATGGCGGAATCAGGCACACCTTGTCTAACAAAGTATGGCAATGTGTCCAAAGGAGCCGGGTAATTTCTTAGCCAAGTCGGACCTTCATGTACATCATCAGGGTTGCCTTCAGCTAACCAGGTGCCTTTTGGAAGGTAGATATGTCTGGAAGTTTCTCCTTGCTTCAATACAGGTGCTACTAGAATATCTTCTCCTAGTAGAAATTCTGTAAAGATAAAACATTTTTTTTTGTTATTAGAAACTTGACAAGACATATGTGTGGTTAATTTATCATGATTGTTAACGGTGAGGGAAAACATCGTGAGGAAACCCACATGGCTGAGTTGTACTTAGTCATGTGACAGTGTATTCGTACAAAACGGCGATAGGCCTGCCCCCTATCACGTGAGTACACTGTCCACGCAAAACGTGGGTACTCTGAACACCAGGTGACAAAGTTACGTGATGTTCAGAAGTATTAGTACCTCTGCCAACCCCTCTGGGGATATTCGGCGTGAACGTTTATGTTATGTTATGGAGAAACATACAACACTACGCATCTTCTAATGCGATAGTTTGCTGAATCTTGGAAAACCAAAAAGTTGACACATAACGTTTCAAGTCTATGTTCAATACCTACTGGAAATTTAATGATACCTTGCAATGCCTCCTATTAAGAGTACATACATACATATAATCGCGGTTATCAATTCCTAAAAGAGCTAGCTAGAACTACAGAATTCGAAATACCTCGAACATTTCTGAAAGTCTAGTAAGGTAAGTATTATGAAATTCAGGTCGGTTGTTGATGGGTCTCCAACATACATACATACATAAATATACTCACGGCTATGGATCCCTAGAAGGGGTAGCCAGGTCTAAGGAATTAGAAATACCTCAGTCACTTTTGGAAGTTGAGTGGGGGAAAAGATGGTAAAAATAAAGGTTTTTGGTGATGGGTCTTTAATCACATCGCCCAAAAATCCCTTAGAAGCCCCAGTACCATAAGTCGCCTATGGGGTAATGCTATTCTAAGCCGACACTACACAGCAACTCTCTCTCCAACAATCTCTTAAAAATCCCGCCCACTTAGTCGCCTCATAAGACACTCAGATCTATTCTAATCCAACACTCTCAGATAAGGTTATCTTGAGCTTCGAGGTATCCTTTATATAATCAAAATAATTATACCATCTGCAATAAGTTGCGCCTCCGTGTCTTCGGGATCGAGCCACCACAGCGGCGCGTTGACGGGCGACCCGTTCTCTACAGATGACTTCATTGCGTGGTAAATGTCTTCCGCGTGCTTGGCGTGCAGGTCCGTGTACTTCTTTGCTATGGCTACGGTCTGGAAGAAAAAAAATAGGATGTTTTAAAGAGCTTATTCCATTACACTTTGTCGTTGCTGAATTCAGACGTCCTTCGAAGTTACTGCCGCAGACGCTTGTTATTCCACTACACAAATTTCAGTTTGAACGTTATTCCACTAGTCTGAATTCAGATTCTGCGGCTTTCAGACGTCTTCATTCAGACAAATGGAATAAGCTCATAAACTGTTGTTTTAACAAAGTGGTGTGGATATACTGAAGTGAAGTTCGATTCCTGTCAGCTAATATAATAAACAATAAATACTCATGAATGTTTAGTTTCAATTAGATATTAATTTGTTATGGTGGACTTTCAATACGATAACGAAAATCAGAGTTATAAACGTTATTTAACAATACTGCATGTGGCTTATTTTATGTATCCTCTGTAGAAATACATATTACTAAAATACAGTGAGCTTCCTTAAAATATGTTCATGACCGTTGGAAATCCCGATAGATAACCAACTAAATAGATGAACATAAAAAAATATTATTTTTAGAAACAGAAGGTTAGCCTTTCGTAAATCTTTTGCGTATTATCTTTTAAATAAACTATATACCTCATCATCAAAATTCCAAGGCACATACGAGTACTGCATCACCGGCAAAAACGTGGTAGCCTGAACCCATCGTATGAAGAGTTCCCTAGTCGGAAGGTCTGCCTGTTCATGGTTCAAATTAAACCCGTTGCCGCCGATCATGTCTGGCAGAACGAAGGTGTAGCCGGCGAGGTTCATCTGGATGGCGGTGGTGATGATGGTCGGCAAGCCGTTGTCTGTGCCCCAGATTGAGTCGCGGTCTACCATGCGAACAAAGATCGGGAGGTCTTGAGTTCTGCAAAAAAAGTTTTATTGAAATCTATTGGTTTCGAGTTCCAATGCAAGTGTTTTTTTTTACCAAACAATTATTCCGATATTCTCATTCTTGTAGTCTAACTAATGGAATTAAATCTATTAATTTTGTTGTAAGCAGGCAGTTGTAACTATTTGTGGCATCCGTGTAGATATATGCTTAATCGATGTGTACTGTAAATAATATATAAGATATGTGTAATAAAAATAAATGTGGAACATCGAACATAACATAGTGGGCCTAATATAACAATTTCTTATATGATTCTACTACTTGCCTACTATCAGCAATACATTTTTTCATCATCTCTTTCGTCCCCGCTAACACCCAATTTCATTTCCCGATTAATTCGTATAATAGTTGTGTATAAATACCTGAATCCAGCTCTAACTTCTATCATACTACCAAACTGCGCACATGTTCTAACATACGCTTCGACGTAATTATGAGGATGCATTTCTTCGTCTCCACTCTGAGCTGAAACCTGAAATTGAAATAACTTTCAGGTGTCATTACTTTTTTTATTTTTTCGACAATTTTTTATAAAATAGTACTATTTTTATAATTCAATTTTTTTGTTCCTAATATTGCTTTTTAATTTTGGTCATTAATTTTTAACTTTATGTTTTAATTTTTTATCTATTTTACTTGTTCTGTCATAAAAATTACGCCAATATGTATGATTAGTTTACTACTTAATAGTCCATGCAACGAAATGATAGTCCAGTGGGTAGAACACCCACCCGAAAACAGAAGGGGCTACACCAATTTGTCTTTTCTAAAGTCATAAGTTAACGGTGAAGGAAAACATCGTGAGGAAACTCACATGGCTGAGTTGTACTTAGTCATGGCCATTGCTAGGCCTGCCCCCTATCACTTGAGTACACTGTCTAAGCAAAACGTGGGTACCTTCTCTGGACACTAGATGGCGCTGCCATGTGAGTTCAGAAGTATTGGTACCTCTGCCAACCCCTTGGGGGATAAACGGCGTGAACGTTTTTGTTATGTTATGTTATATGTAGTTTACTACTTATTCTTATAACAACCGTGATAGCCCAGTGGGTAGAACATTCGGTTATCGTGCAAACGACTAGTGTTCAAATCCTGGGTCGGGCCTACACCAATTTGTCTTTTCTAAAGACATAAGTGTGGTTTATTTATAATGGTTGTTAACGGTGAGGGAAAACATCGTGAGGAAACCCACATAGCTGAGTTTTACCACAGATAATATAATACTATACTAGTTTTACTTAGTCATGTGACATGTGACAGTGTATTCGTACAAAACGGCGATAGGCCTGCCCCCTATCACGTGAGTACACTGTCCATGCAAAACGTGGGTACTCTGAACACCAGGTGACAAAGTCACGTGATGTTCAGAAGTGTTAGTACCTCTGCCAACCCCCTCGGGGATATTCGGCGTGAACGTTTATGTTATGTTATGTTTATGTTTACTACTTATCCTTTTTACAGGGCTTTGCCCTTTTTTAGAGAGTAGGCTTTATGTACTCATTATAAATTGTTTTGATGTTGAATAGACTTCCTTTATTATTATTTTTAAAAGAAAAATTCTGAAAAAATTTTGGCACACTGTTGTAATTGAAAAAGTGAGTGCATGCGAACACATAAGTGCCTAAATCATTGATAAATTTGCCGCTGCATTTATTACTGTAATATATTAGAGTAATATGAGTAGAGGACGACCAAGGAGGACGAACCTGAACCAAATAGTGAGTGGGCTTAAAAAGGCAGGCGTCCGAAGGAAAGAAAAATTTCGACACAGGCGGGAATCGAACCCGCGACCTCGGGTATACGCCCCCGTCGCTCTGCCAACAGGCTATTTGACTGTCATCAAAATATACATTTCTTTTATTTCATTAGTCTTATTATTTCTTTCTTAGAGCGATTTGTAATAATGCGAGGTAAAAATATTGTATTATTTTACCAAAATCCGTCTTCTTAAATAAGTATTTTTGATGCAACTGTCACGTGACTAAAAACGACCGTGACTGGCTATTTCTATAATGACATAGATTGCGCATAAACAGACTGTGTATCGCTTCGCTTATTGGTGTATAATGCGGAAGTGACGTCACAACGTGCCACAGCCGCCATACTACTTAAAGTCGCGTTTTCGCGGCAAATTTGAATATTGCATTTTCTTTTTAGATTTTATAATATATTAGCTAAAATGAAGACAGATAAATATTTTTTTAGGGCTCCTTATAAACAAGTAAGCACCGTAAGATAGTTTTCAAAACTTTGTCAAATAGCCTATTGAGCTACCGTGTCAATGGCTGCCAGCGCGAAATTCTTCTATCCTCTGTTTCATTCACACTTTTAAGAAGTGTTTGCGTTCCCTACCTCCGAATTTTTTACAAGAAACAAAGGATAGAAGAATTTCGCGCTGACAGCCATTGACACTATAGCTCAATTGGCAGAGCGACGGGGGCGTATACCCGAGGTCGCGGGTTCGATTCCCGCCTGTGTCGAAATTTCTCTTTCCTTTATTTATTAGTAATAATCTTTACATGAGGTTTTCATGAACAAAAACACTCAAATGAAGCAAGAGAGGTTTGCTAGGATCGTACAAAGTGGCGATCAATAGTCTCTGCCTACCCCAATGGGAGATAATGGCGTGAGTATATATGTATTTATTACTTGCGGCAAAAAACTGGTCTCTCCCGCATCGAATTTGAAACTGTCTATTCCGTATGTATCAGCGAGGTTCTTGACTCTATCGGACCACCATTTTGCAGCTTCAGGGTTCGTGAAGTCTATGGCACCAGGCACCGACCCATTGCCATTCCACCAATTGGCTGTTGGGAGGCCGTCTTCATTTAGTAATAAATAGCTGTAACAATAAGTACTTTGTCTCAACTGGTTTGTATACAATCTTCATTAGGTAAAAAATAGCTGCAAAAAGAAATTATGTTTCAAAACCATTTTTTACTCCGGGTTATCATAATAAGTTAATTCGATCGCTTTTGGAAAATGGGTCAGATATAATTTACAAAGTCATTTATTTATCAGTTTATGAAGAATACGTGAGTACACTGTCCATGCAAAACGTGGGTACTCTTACTTCTTCGGCGTGAACATAAGCATAAACGTTCACGCCCAATATCCCCGAAGGGGTTGGCAGAGGTACTAATACTTATGAACATCACATGACTTTGTCACCTGCTGTTCAGAGTACCCACGTTTTGCATGGACAGTGTACTCACGTGAAAGGGGGCAGGCCTATCGCCGTTTTGTATGAATACACTGAACGTTTATGTTTATGTTATGTTATGTATGTTGATGAAGAATTTGTATATTGGAATAATGGACAGCTGTGGCCAAGTGGATAAGTGATTAGCTTCTGGGTCCAGAGGTTGCGGGTTCGATCCCCGCTGAGAGGAACATTTATGTGACGAGCATAAATGATTTTTGCTTAGTATTAGGTGTTATTTATATGTGTGTTAAAAAATATTAAATATATAGTTGAGTTATTATCCCATAAAACAAGTTATACTTAGTTTGGGGCTAACTTGATCTTTCTATAATATGTCCGTATACATATATTTATTGCCGTGTAGTGTCGGCTTAGAATAGAACTACCCAGTTTCTACCGATGGGTGTACGTAAGAGGCAACTAACGCTATTGGTGCTTTTAAGGGATTTTTGGGCGATGCGGTTGGAGACACATCATCACCAACAACCTTTACTTTACCATCCTTTCCCCACTCAATTTTCCAAAAGTGGCTGAGGAATTTCTAATTCCTTAGCTCTGGCTACCCTTCTAGGGATTTATAGCCGTGAGTATATGTTATATATTTATTTTTTATATTTCTGGATAGACTATTGATGAGTGATGTCGGTGAAAAACTATTAATAACTGACCGTTCATCTATTTTTGAAAAATATCCCTTACCTATTATTTAAAGCTTCTGAATACCACGGTTCACAATTATTATTGATGAATGGATGTATCCATAGAGTGACTCTAAAACCAAGCTCCTTTATTTGTTTAACCGTCTCCGACAAGTTGGAAAACTTTTTCTCATCAACTGTCAAAGACCCGTAGCATTGCTCCCAAAGATCATCAATTTCCAATTGAGAATTCTCGAACCCTCTATCATGAATCTCTTGTGCAAACTCCAAAGTATTATTCTCATCGATGTCAGAGGAAAACTGCGCCCAAGTCGACCAAATGGGATGTTGAACCATCCGGAAATCAACCAAATCTGATGGATGTCCTAAATAATTGGCAACAGCATGCGTATGCGCTACTTTTGCATTCGAATGAAACCATATATCGTATATCAGTTTGGTTTGGCTTCTTCTATTAGAGTACGGTGAGGCTATTTGTGCTCCAAAGCATATGTGATTAGCCATTATATTGTGATAGTCTACAAAAAGAGGTGTTGTAGGGTCCACATAATAATATTCTCCAGCCGAATTAAGCCAATATCTTTCTACGATGGCTCCATTGTCTTGTTCTGTTACAACATAAGCTGAATATGTTCTCTTTGCGTTTTGTATTGGATATACTTGTTCCACTTGCATGGGGCCGCCGTACCATTGCTTTGTACCTGCAAATGAAGGTTGAATTTACATACATACATACATATACTCACGCCATTAATTCCCATTGGGGTAGGCAGAGACTATCGATCGCCACTTCGTACGATCCTGACAAACCTCTCTAGCTTCGTTTACATCCATCAATCTTTTCATACATGCTCTTTTTTCTTCATACTTCGGACTCAATTTTTCTCACGTTGAATTTACAATAAGATAATTTCTGATTTTTCCGTTTCCCTGTGTAATATACCCTCTTAAAAATTGATAAGCTTCCATACCTTTAGAAGTGTAAATGATAAAAAATCCATGTGACACAAAAGCCTAAAAGGGGCAACATTTTCATATCCTTACGAAAACTATTATTTTTCTTCTACTTTACGCCAATCTTTGAAAATATATGAAATGAATAAGCCGTGTAGTGTCGGCTTTGAATAACACTACCCTAATACTACCCGTGGGTGATTGTAAGAGGCGACTAAGGGTATAAGGGCTTATTAAGGGAATTTGGGCGATGTGGTTAGAAACCCGTCACCAAAAACATTTATTATACCATCTTTTCCCCAATCAACTTCCAAAAGTTGCTGAGGATTTTTTCATTCCAAAGCTCTGGCTACCCCGTTAAGGGATTTATAGCCGTGAGTATATGTATGAATAGGCGTATCGATGTTATTGTTATTCGCTAAAATACTATACTAAGTAAATATAAACATACGTAGAGTGAATGCAGTAGAAATGAGATCCCTCAGAAAAGTGTGTAATGTAAGGTTATGTGATCGTGTGAGGAATGATGTGATTCGTGAAAGGTGTGGTGTAAAAGATGATATTGTAAGAAAGATAGAAAAAGGAATTTTGAGATGGTTTGGGCACATACAGAGGATGGATGACAGTAAATTTGTGAAAGAGATATATAGAGCCAGTGTGGAAGGTAATGTTAGTAGAGGACGACCTCGGAGGACACTTTTGGATCAAATAGAAAATGTGCTCAAAAAGGCAGGTGAAAAGATTGATGGATGTAAACGAAGCCAGAGAGGTTTGCCAGGATCGTACAAAGTGGCGATCGATAGTCTCTGCCTACCCCAATGGGAACTAACGGCGTGAGAATATGTAAGTATGTCTGTATGTATGTATAAACATACGTTTACCCAAAGCCACCTCCAACGACATACGGAAAAAAATTGAAAGTGTTTTTAATAAAAAAAAAAAAAAAAAACTTCTTTATTTACTAAAAATACAAATTTACAAGACATACCATAATATTACTACTCGGCTTCACAAAACAGGCAAAAAACACATACCAAAGTCAATACAATCCTCCAACCGCATACTAGAGTCAGTGACCCAAGCAATCCTGACTCCATGGCCCTTCGTGTCTTCATCATACATAGTGGTGATGTTCAGCTGTGCGTTACCGACTTGCAAAGATATGTATGTGTCGAACTCTTCAGGAATATAGTTGGAGACCAGAGTGCGACCGATGTGGCCTATCGTTGTTGAGTCTTCTCCTGTTGATTATAGATTACAAACATACGTATACTCACGACTATAAATCCCTAAAATGGGTAGCCAGAACTTCATAATTATAAAATTCTTTAGCCCCTTTTAGATGTTGAGTTGGGAAAAGATTGCAACATAAATATTTTTGGTGATAGGTCTCCAACCGCATCGCCCAAAAATCACTTTAAAAGCCCCGATACCCTTAGTCGCTTCTTACGATCACCCATTGGAAGAAAAGAGGTAGTGCTATTCTGAGCCGACACTACACAGCAAATTATTATCATGATAAATTAACTAGCTGCTGTGTAGTATCGGCTTAGAATAGCACTACCCCATTTCTTCCGGTGTACGTAAGAGGCGACTAACGGTATTGGGGCTTTTTTAGGGATTTTTGGGCGATGCGGTTGGAGACCCATCACCAACAACCTTTATTCTACCATCTTTTCCCCACTCAACTTCCAAAAGTGGAAATTAGAAATTTCTCAGCTCTCGCTACCCCTTTTAGGATTTATAGCCGTGAGTATATGTATGTATGTATGAATAGTACTCAAGAATACTATGACAAAAGGTTGCTATAGCTTCGCAATAACCGATTCCTCAGCTACTTCGACAACATCCGTGGTCTAGCGCTTTTAGATCTAACGGCGCGCGGGTTCGATTACTTCTGAGTGCTAACTTGAATGCTGATTGATTTGAATGTTTGTTGCTATGTCATTCATATGTGTATTATAAAATAACATAATATTAATTGTATCATCAAGGTAGAGCTCTTATCTAAAGTCGTTTTTATAATATCCGCAAATTAAATTGTCTTCATCACCTCGTCAACTCATTAACACAATGTATAGTTTAATTTCCCATTATAATATTATAAAGTTTGCATATTATTTGCTGTTTTCATGCACGGGTGGTTCGAATTCTTAGACCGGATGTTTTCTTTGATAAAACGTTCTTGATTAAGTTATTATGTATATATTAACGCTGCATATGTTTAAAAGGGTTTGTTATTATCTATTATCTTGTTATTAAGCTGTGTAGTGTCGGCTTAGAATAGCACTACCCCTTTTCTTTCGGTGGGTGTACGTAAGAGGCGACTAACGGTATGGGGGCTTTTAAGGGATTTTAGGGCGATGCGGTTGGAGACCCATCACCAACAACCTTAATTTTACCATCTTTTCCCCACGCAACTTCCAAAAGTGGCTGAAGAATTTCTGATTCCTTAGCTCTGGCTATCCCTTTTAGGGATTATTAGCCGTGAGTATATGTATGTATGTATGTTATTATCTTTATAACATTTTTTTAATAAAAGGGCGTAGTGAGCTTTTTTATTGTCGACCAAATTTTAACCCTTAGCCACCTGACGTCGGTCTCACAGACTCTGGTAATTTTATTTTTAAAATAATTCTGATGCTATGCGCGCGGTGCAACCGTCCGTTCATGTACTTTTTCTAATCCACCGTCTGTACGCGCCTCGCGCTCGGCAGCTCCGGCCGGACGTGCGCGCAGTTGTGAATTATAGGTAATTATATTTCGTGAGCGGTCTGAGTGACCGACCTCAGGTAGTTACGTTATTTTTACTACATAGTATTTACCGAACAAACGCCCAGCACATCATCATCTAACAATTCTGAAAAGCTTGAATAACGGAAGACTTGTTCAACATGTGACCCTAAAAAGAAGCGTAAAACAGCGTATATGTGTTTTGTATGTAAAAATCCGATTTGCATTGAATGCAGTCAGGAAATGTGCCTTGATTGTCGCTGCAACTTGTAAAACTTTGCAAGTTGTGATTTTATAAAAATTATGCCTTGTTTGAGCCAAAAGTGATTTAGAATTTAAGAAAATATGTTGAACTGATAGTAAATAAGTAAATAATATTATGTCGCACTTAAAATTCCTACTCAGATCTCTAATTTCCAAAGTTCCTAATTTTTGTTCTATAATTTCATATGTTTATGTTAAGTGTCGATTAAGGATAAAGAAATAAAGATTTTTGTATTGTTTAAAGACTTAAAATTAATAAAAATACAATAAACATACATATCTGACTGTCATTTAAAATAATATATAACAATAAAATAATTAAACATAGTAAATACGCAAGCGGTCTCAATGACCGACGTCAGGTCGTAGTGTAACTGAAAAACACGTCAGGTGGCTAAGGGTTAACTCACAATCAGGTCACGGTGTTTTACTAAAATTAAATACAAAACGATTACTTATCCAAAGCTCTGGCTACCCCGCTAAGGGATTTATAGCCGTGAGTATATGTATGTATGTATGATTACTTCAACTTAAACATCATAAAACCGTAATACCGAAAATGACAATACTCTAAAAGAGTATTCTACTGTTATTACAAAAGTTGAAGGCCCACTTAAGGTTTCGGATATAAATATCTTTTCCCATTTCGTTGGATTGAAGAGTGAAAAAAACAACGTCTAATAGTTAATTATTCACAAACTTTACCGAATTATAATGTGCTTTGTGATTGACAAGGCAACCGTGATAAGCTCAGGGTTCAGGGTATGGTTCAAATCCCGGGCTGAGCCAACACCAATTTGTCTTTTTTATCATGGTTGTTAATTGTAAGGGAAAACATCGTGAGAAAACCCACATAGCTGAGTTGTACTTGGTCATGTGACAGTGTATTCGTACAAACCGGCGATAGGCCTGCCCCCTATCACGTGAGTATACTGACCAAGCAAAACGTGTACATTCAATACCAGGTGACAATGTCTACTGTGTTCAGAAGTATTAGTACCTCTGCCAACCCCTTCGGGGATAAACGGCGTGAACGTTTGAGATGAGTTGAGTATGAGTTATTTATTTTTAAACTTTACCGTATTATTATTTGTTACGTGATTGACAAGTCCATCGCATTTAGTGGTACCTTTGATAACATTAAGCAGGAACCCTCCGGTGAGACTCGGCTCCAAAGACAGCGTCATGTCGTTATTGGCGCGCGTCGCGTGGTGGTGCACTGATGAAGTGAAAGCTCTGGAGGTCAGGGCTAGCACACCTGGAATATGCATTGTTACGTTACGTTGTTACGTCGGCTTGGAATAGCACTACCCCATTTCATCAAATAGGTGATTGCAAGAGACGACTAAGGGTATCGGGGCTTTTAAGTGATTTCTGGGCGATGCGGTTGGAGACCATCATAAAACAATATATTACAATTTTTTCCTTACTCAACTTCTCCACTCAGACTTCGAAGTTCTGGCTACCCCTTTTACGGATTTATAGAACTACGTACAAATAATGCTTTTATATAGCTTAATCACTGTATTAGCCCCAGTATATCTCAGTCAAATTCATGAAATATAAACATAATACATCTTTGACTAACAATCCCAAAAAAGAGTAGATAGAGCTGAGATATTACTTTTGGAACTTGGATAGAAAAAATATATTATAAAAAAAAGTCAAAAAGTTTATTTTTCAAAATAAAGTTAAATACTAACATTTTTTGAACGTCAAAGTTTTAAATTAATTGTTAATCCTTTGCTTCGGAAGGTGTTCGTAAAGAGAAGAAGCAACGTAATAAGTGCTATTTCATGCCGACACTACACAACAAACTTTGTATTTATTAATGCATGGGTATGGAATATATATTCAAGCTCTTCATGTCATGGTGCACACCATTAGAAAAAACTATGTTAGTTATATAGGAGGATAGGCCCATTTAATAATGGGATAAACTAGTAATTTACAAAAGTGATATCTTAATCTCAGAATAACAGAAAACGCCCAGAGCTGTAACCTTCACGTCGTAAAGTGAATCTGGGCTTTTTGAACTATATGGCAAATATTTTACCGCTGAGCAACCAAGCATACAAAGCTTAGATGAATATCCATTTTTAGAACTACTTCTATTCAAATATTAACATACCTAAAACAGTTTTCAGAGCAGCCATCTTCGCGAACCCAATCCGAAATGGACTGATAGAAATCATGATAAAACCGAATGATCGAGATTACGGTATCGCCGAAACGGGAGATGAGATTCTGTGTTGCTGTCAACTGTATTGCTCATTGGTGATTTATCTGATAATAGTTATTTAGCCTTCACAATGGAGTTAGTAGTTTATTGGATGTGATAAAACTTTGGTAGCTACACGTAGGTTTACATGCAGAAGCATGGTGTAGGTTCTTATCTGAGAGCGGAGCTTTAACTTTACTTATACTAGTGGGCAGTGGATTATGAACATCAGGTGATTAAAAGCCACGAAGGTTTATAGGTTTTAGTACCTCTGCCAACCCCTTGGGACATTACGCGCAAGCGTGATGTCAATGGAATAATATTAGTGAGTGGATGCAATATACGAAATAAATGAAAATTTATTTGCCGTAAACTGTCGGCTTTGTATAGTTATACGTCCCATTTCTTTCCGTCGGCATCGTTCGTCCGTGATACTTTTTAACATACATACATACAAACTACTCATTCACTACCTACTTACTCAGTAGGTCCCATTGGGGTAGGCAAATACTATCGAGCTTCATCGACATTAATCAATCCATCTTTTTGTATTTATTTCATTCCGATGGTGGGTCATACACATTCACGTGTTCAGAACATAATTTAAAAAAAGGTTTCATAAAAATACTATTTTTAATATAAACAAGATTTGCCTGTTACCTACTGAGATTATACATTCGATATGTGAAACAAACATTTCATTATCAATCAATAAAGAATATTGCACGAATAAATAAAGGAAAGAAGAATTTCGCGCTGGCAGCCATTGACACGGTAGCTCAATTGGCAAGAGCGACGGGGGCGTATACCCGAGGTCGCGGGTTGGAATCCCGCCTGTGTCGAAATTTTTCCTTCCTTTATTTATTATTTATTTATTAGTAATAATCCCCGATGTAGCTCGCCACTCATCACGCCATGGTTTCTCACGGGGCGAAAAGTGGGCTAAAGAGACCCGCTTCAGTACGATGAATGTATGTGGAGGAATGTTTGAAAAATTAGATGAAGTATGTATGATTATGAATGAAAGAAAACTGGATTTTCTATGTTTAAATGAGACGAAGCGTAAGGGAAAGGAAGTTTCACAACTTGGCAACATCACAGCAATCTGGTCTGGAGTCGCTGACAATGACCGAGCTAGCCAAGGAGTGGGACTTCTGATATCTGAAAGGATGGCTCAGTGTATGAAAGATTACGAATGTGTGAGTCCAAGGCTCCTGTGGATTAAGGTGAAATTGGGACTAGTCCGGATGCGCATAATTTGCGTTTATGCTCCGGACATGTCTAAATCCCTATCCGAGAGGGAGGAGTTTTGGAATCTGTTAGACGATGTTGTGAATGGGTGTGATCAGAATGAGAGACTTATAATGTTAGGAGATTTTAATGGCTGGGTTGGTGTGTCACGCAACGGTTGCGAAAGAGTTTTAGGAAAGTTTGGTGATCAAAGAATGAATGAGAATGGTGAGAAATTGATTGAGGTATGTTTGGAGAGGAATCTTTGTGTTACAAACACGTTGTTTAAACACAAAGATATCCATATGTATACAAGACAGAGGGGAAGCGAGAGAAGTATGATTGATTTTGTGATAGTTGATGAAAGGCTGAGAGCAAAGGTTGTTGACACCAGGGTCTATAGGGGCACGAACGTTGGCACAGATCACTTTCTCGTTATATCACGATTAAGGGGTCTGTGTACGCGTTGGCGTCACAGGCCTAAAGTGTCAACAACGGATTTTGCGAGAATAAAAGTGGAAAAACTGCAAGAAGATGAAAATATCAGAGATGAATATGTGAGAAAATTGGATGATAGACTAAGTTGCGTGGAGATGAAGGATGAAATGGAAATAGAAGAAGTATGGGATGTGCTCAAATCGACGATGGTTGAATGTGCGACGGAAGTTTGTGGTGTGTGTAAAAGGTCAAATAGACCACCAACAAGTTGGTGGGATAAAGTTGTGAAAGAGGCGGTTGGAGATAAGAAGAAAGCGTGGTTAGATTTACTAGCGATTAAAGCTAGTAAACGGATGAATGCGAGTGTAACTGACGATGTAGTGCAGAAAAGTGAAGATGAATATAAGAGAGTTAAGAATGAGGTGAAGAAGAAAATAGAAAAGAAAAAGCGGGATTTGCAAGAGTGGTGTGAGAGGAAACTTTCTGATAATTTCCGGAATAACCAAAAGTTATTCTGGAAGTATATCCGGAAGGAAAAGGGAGTTTCCCAAAACACGAGAGTGAGTGTAATAAGAGATGAACAGGGTGCATTGGCGACGGATGAAAGTAGCATGAAACGGGTATGGAAGAATTATTTTGAGGGACTGTTTGAAAAAGAGGATGCATCCATTTCTTCGCCAATCGACAGTAATGTTGATTGGAACGAAGAGATGGGTGATTTCAGTGACAGTGAGATTAGTATGGAAGAAATAATGAAAGCAATGAAAAGTATGAAAGTAGGGAAGGCGGCAGGGTATGATAGGATTACTATCGAAATGCTGAGGGCTGGTAAAGGGTTGGTGGCTTCTTGGTTGTACTTCCTTTTCCAAAAATGCTGGTCGAGTGGCAAAGTACCTCGAGACTGGTGCAAGGCGGTGATTGTGCCTCTATATAAAGGAAAGGGGTCACACCGAGAGGCTAAAAACTACCGCGGCATCAGCTTACTCAGCATTGTTGGTAAATTGTATGCTAAGGTACTGATTGAAAGAGTGATGAATGAAACTGATGAGAAAATATGGGATGTGCAAGCGGGATTTAGGAAAGGAATGGGATGTATGGATCAAATCTTCTCTCTAAGGAGCATCACTGAAAAGTTCTTAGCTAAGAACCAAAAGGTGTATTGCTCCTTCATTGATTTAGAGAAGGCGTATGATAGGGTGGTAAGAAAGTGTTTATGGGAGGTGTTATCCAAGTTCGGTTTGGGGAGTCGACTTATACGTGCACTGGTATCACTCTATGAGGATTCTAGTGCATGTGTAAGAGTAAACGGGGAAAACACTGACTGGTTCGGAATCTCTAGGGGTGTCCGACAGGGATGTGTAGCTTCTCCGTGGCTCTTCAATTTGTTCATGGATGACTGTTTGACAGAGTTGCGTGAAAGTGATTATGGACTAAGGATGGGTGGATTCATCATCAAATGCCTCTTGTATGCTGACGATCAAGTGCTACTTGCATCATCGGCAGAAGAGTTGCAAGAGATGATGAATATTGCATGTGAGTCTTTTGTAAGAAAGGGAATGAGGGTGAATGTGGATAAGACCAAAACGATGGTTTTTGAGAGACAGGAAGATGTGACAGAATGCGTGATTGCGATTGATGGTAAGGATGTGGAACAGGTGAAGGAGTTTGTATATCTGGGAAGTTTGTTTACAAGGGATGGAAAATGTGATGAAGACATTGAAAGAAGAGTGAAAAAGGGTAATGCGGTAAATGGAGCAATGAATAGCCTAATGATCAGTCAATCGGTGTCTGAAAAGGCCCGAATGGCTGTGCATGATGCTGTTCTTGTTCCTACGCTTATGTATGGAAGCGAATGTTGGGTGTGGCAGAAGAAGCATGAGAGCAGAGTGAATGCAGTAGAGATGAGGTCCCTCAGAAAAATTTGTAATGTTAGATTGTGTGACCGAGTGAGAAATAGCGTTATTCGTGAAAAGTGTGGTGTGAAAGATGATATTGTAAGAAAGATAGAAAAAGGAATGTTGAGATGGTTTGGGCACATAGAGAGGATGGATGATAGAAAATTGGTAAAAGGTATCTATAGAGCTAGTGTGGATGGTAATGTTAGTAGAGGACGACCACGGAGAACACACTTGGACCAAATTGAGAGTGTGCTCAAAAAGGCTGGCGTCCGAAGTATGAAGAATAAAAGAGCATGTATGAAAAGATTGATGGATGTGAACGAAGCTAGAGAGGTTTGTCAGGATCGTACGAAGTGGCGATCGATAGTCTCTGCCTACCCCAATGGGAATTAATGGCGTGAGTATATGTATGTATGTATGTATGTAATAATCCCCATATGAAGTTTTCACGAACAAAAAGATTTAACTAATATTGCACGAACTAAATGTGTCCTCTTGTGGTCTGTTCAGATACATTGTTAATATGCTTGTATGTATACAGTTTAGGTTTGGAAGTTATAACTTTAAAGTTTGTTGACTTTTCTAATCTCTTAATATCATAAAGTTTATTATTTGATTATCATAAAAACCATAAAAACAATGTATCACTCATAATTTGTAATAAACATTTGGTTACAAGGGTTTGTGACTTTTCTGTGGACCTTAAAGCTTTACACAAATTATCGTATTTGCAATGAAAACAGGATCAATTTTTAATTAAACTGACAACACTACACATCCGTCACTTGCTCACGCCATTCGACAATATTTTTTAATTAAATTCAATTTTTCTTTAATGGCCTTTGACCGTGTTTTTTTTTCATTCATAATTAGTGCCAGAGATCAGTGCTAAAGCTGTCGCCCTAAAGCATAACCGAGAGTAAAGATTGTATACGCCTGATTTTATTTATTTATTCATTTGGCAACCAAAAAAACTGTGTACACAGCATGATAAAAAAAAAACAGTTGAGATGACAACTTAAGAAATATATTAGTATAGTTTTTTGTTTTTTTATTTTTATTATTATTCATTAATTTAATAACATTAATGTAACTTACAAATATAATGAAGACTATTTACAATCACTCTAATATCAAAAATAGATTAGTGTTCGTTTTATTATCAAAATTCCCTTCTGTGGACCACTTTTCTGTGAAAAGTTGTCCACAGTGGGCTACGATAGAATGCGCCATACTAACGTCACACACACACGTTGTACTTATGATTTGGTATCGCTGTCTTCTTTGTATTGACGATCTATATATGTAAATATACCATTATAGATCTATGGTGGACACCTTAAATAGTAAATTTATTTATTTATATGCATCACACTACAGACATGAAACATTACATCATAAATAACATACTTAAGGCCGTATATTCTAATAACAATGTCCTTGATTGTGTGTTGACATTTTTTTTTATTATTGCGTGTTAACTTCTTCTTTTAAATATATATAAAATAATAGTAGTTAATAATATTGTAAAACATCTAACAAAACAGAATACTTAATACAAAATAAAATAACAACTTAGGAAATAGAGTAGTAGCATTAAGAGTATAAATTTTGGAACTTTAAATATGCCCTAATTATTGTAATTTCCAAAAACGATATAGTTTTTTAATATGATTGTCATACGTGGACCGTTGTCAAAAAATTAATACAAATATAAATAATTCGAGGAGTTTTTTTTATTTTTTATTTTAGACTGCTGTTTGTGTAAGACTCTAGTGTTTTTCAAATCTCTTCCCAGTCAACTTACAAAAATCACCTATGATTTTTTTACTCTGAAGCTCTGGAAATGAAATTTCCTAAAAAATATGTTCAGTGTGTTGTATATGTTAAGTGATCGTAAGAATCATAAAACGAACCATTGTTGTTCTAAGTTTCATGTTTCTAGATACAGAAATGAAAAAATCTTGGTACTAAATTTTATGCCCTTAATTAAACCCCTGAAAGATGTGACAATCTGTATTTAGGTATTGAAATTTTATAGTTGTCTCTCAGATTTCGAATATGTCTTTCACTATTTTTTACAAAAGTCGCCTATTTTTTTTTTACATAACATTTTCATAAATATATGTACATGGCAGCGTCATTATATTTATAGTTTTAAACAATTCTCTCAGGGAATCTCGTGATCTCAAATTATAATAGCTCTTATTGCTCTTTTTTGGAGAATAAATATGGAACCAACATCAGCTGCTCTGCCCGAGAGTAAAATACCGTAAGATATTACAAAAATAACTATAATAAACTGATCGAGCTGTCTGTACATCTGTCAAATGTCTTATTTTGCCTTACGGCATATGCAGCACTATTTAGTTTGCCAGCTAGTGAGCTAATGTGGGGTCCCCATTGGAGCTTGGAGTCCAGAGTTATCCCTAAGAAAAATGTGTCATCCGAATATACTATATTTACATTATTTAAAATTATTTCTTTATCAACGCTCTTAACATTGGGTAATACAAATTTAATGCATTTAGTTTTTTTGCCATTCAGTACAACATTATTGGAAGCAAACCATGTTTGAATCTGTGAAAGTGTGTTATTCAGTTCGTCAATATTCTCATTATTTCTTTTAACGTCAAATACTAAGGAAGTATCATCAGCAAATAACACTATCTCGGACATTTTCTCGACCATGAACGGCAAATCATTAATATAATCCAAAAATAAAAATGGGCCCAAAATAGAACCCTGCGGAACACCCATTTTTACATGAGATCCAGGTGATATTGTATTTTTGATTTGCACTTTCTATATCTGATCCGAAAAGTAAGACTCTATTAATTTAAGTGCGTCACCTTGTTAATTAATTTATATAAATCAGAAAATCTCTTTACTAACTTTCAACACCTAAAAATGTCAAAAAAGTGTCATTAGATATAGTTTATAAGAATTTTAAAACGAAACAATATTTACTATACTAAATTTGAAGACGCCAGATAAAGAAATGAAAATATCTCTATACTAATTTGCATCCCCTATTTCTACCTCTTTCAGTCATTTTCCAGCAATAAATTTATAGCCTATGTTCTTTTTCAAGGTTCAGTCAATGTTTGTATCAAATTTATACAAATCCGCTTTGTAGTTTAGACGTGAAAGTGTAACGACAGACAGAATATATAAATTTCGCATTTATAACATTATAAGGGAAGACAACTCTTAAAACTTAGGGGTATGAAAAATAGATGTTAGCCGATTCTCAGACCTATTGAATATGCATGCAAAATTTGGTTAAAATCGGTAAAGCTGTTTCTGAGGAGTACGGAGACAAACATTGTGACATGAGAATTTTTATATTGTTTAATGACCAATTTCTGAATTGAGTATTACAGCTGAGAACAACTTAAGTATCGTTCTGTCGCATTGAAATCTCAACAACTGAATGAGACATACGTGAGTACGCTGTCCAAGCAAAACGTGGGTACTCTGAACACTAGGTCACAATGCCACGTGGTGTTCAGAAATATTAGTTGCTCTGCCGCCACTTCGTTAGAATTTTAGTAAAGAATACGGCCACGTGAGATTATGCATGTTAAATAATGTTAATAAATGAATATTAAGGAAGTGGGAGAAATTTTGCCATGATCGTCAATATTAATCCCCAATAATATCAGTACGTACCAAGATGTCCGTAAGAAATTTTTGGGCGATGTGGTAGGAGACCCATCACCAACAACCTTTATTTTTACCATCTTTTCCCCACTCACATTTCCAAAAGTGACTGAATTTCTAATTCCTTAGCCATGGCTACCCCTTCTAGGGATTTACAGCCGTGAGTATAAGTAAGTAAGTAAGAAACAAACAAGCATCAATTTTTTAAGAACTTTATTGGAATCGAAGCCACTCAAATATTTAGTTCTATATCTTCAATAAATCTTCATTCACACCCTTAAGAAATACGGCAACACATCCAAAGGTGCCGGGTAATCCTTAATCCACATTGGTCCAACGAACTCTTCGCCAGTGTTGCCATCCACCCACGTTCCTAGGGGCAGGTACACGTCTCTACTGACTGCACCTTCTTCTAGCACTGGAGCGGCCAGGACCTTGTCGCCGAGGAGGAATTCTGTAATTTAGGAAGAGATTTTTTATTGCTGGAACTGTTTATATAAAAAAATGAGAAGAAAGTGGCTGAGGAATTTCTCATTCCTAAGCTCTGGCTACCCCGTTAAGGGATTTATTGCCGTGAGTATATGTATGTATGTTTATATAAAATAGGTACGCTTCAATATTCGACGTAGAAGTAAAATAAAAATTGATCGTAATCTACTAAAGATTTCTAAGTTCAATAAGAAAAACTCTACCACAATGGAAACTAATACTAAGATAATCGCCTTTCAGACTTGTTGAATGGTTGAAAGGTTGGTTTTAAAGTCTTAATATTGTTGTGATATGTTGTCTATTGTAAATAAGATTTAAATGGGGAGCTAATTCTTTCTCTAATTTGCATACATACACATACTCACGGCCATAAATCCCTAAAAGGGGTAGCCAGAGCTGAGAAATTAGAAAACTCAGTTACTTTTGGAAGTTGAGTTGGGAAAAGATGGTAGAATAAAGGTTGTTGGTGATGGGTCTCCAACCGCATCGCCCAAAAATCCCTTAAAAAGCCCCAATACCGTTAGTCGCCTCTTACATACACCCACCGGAAGAAATAGGGTAGTGCTATTCTAAGCCGACACTACACAGCTATATAGTTCTTTTCGTTTAATAATAAAATTTATTAAATCATAAACATCATGCTCATCACAGTGATTCATCCATATAAACAAGTACAACAATATATTTTTTTAATTCGTAGATCTCACCATTTTCTTACAAGTAAAGTAATAGTTTTTTTTTTATATATGTAAAAAAACACCGTTATGACGTGTCAAGGAGTAATTAAGTGCTCTGGTACAAGCTATCATTAAATCATTTGTCATTGAGAAGGAAAAGCTAGTAATTGTTGTGTTGTGAGTCATTTAAATCAACACTTGAAGAGTATTTTACTTCCGTGTTGATCGATTTACGAGGAAAATACGTCCTTATTAGCTGTTATGCAGTCTAGTGAATTTGTATATTAGAAATTAAAGTTTACGCGCTGATTTGTTCTCCGTTTCTTATACACATCTTGTATGGTTACATTATATTTATACGGAGATTACAACATTTGGCAAGATTCCTTATATCACACCGTAATGTTTACTTAAGCTGAGTGCTCCTTTTTGAACTAGGAGGATAAAATGTATGTAAGAAAAAGATAGCTTTGTGTCACGAGGTAGCGGGATCAATACCCGCTCCGTAAAATATTAATATGTATGAATTATGAGATATCTATTTTAAATCTTGAATTCTACTTATATGCGTATTTTTATATCAGATATTTATTATTGATCATGGTTGTTACCGGTGAGGGAAAAATCTTGAGGAAACCTACATGGCTAAGTTATAGGTACTTAGTCTTGTGGATGTATTCGAACAAAACGGCGATTGGACCGTATTACGTGAGTACAGCGTCCAAGCAAAACTTGGATACTCTTCACACCAGGTGATAATGTCACGCGATGTTCAGAAGTATTAATACCCCTGCCAACCCCTTCGGGGATATTCGGCGTGATCGTTTGAGTCTTTTAGAACATTTATTATATTTTGAGATAAGTCAAATATATTTTTGATAAATTTCTTAATAGCAGAATCATTCATACTTCTTAGAGAAACGTTATACATATCCTGATGTTCCATCCTTTTAACATTTTCGACAAGTTGCGGGAAGCCGATGACCGAAAGTAGTACAGGATCGTTTATTGTAAAAAAAATGGGGAAGGACGCTTATTTTCAGCAGTGCACTTCTATTGGCTGATGATGATGCATTTCCGGTAACATCGACATCATAATTTTTTTGCCAATCTCGAAAAGCGTAAAGCTGCTATATTTCACCACAGTTATGTACCTAATAACCTTCAATACCCCGGATTATAGAAGGGGTTATTAACATGTAAACCTCAAGAGCTTATTCCATTTGTCTGAATTCAGACGTCTGAAAGCGCGTGCGTTAAGCTGGCGTACCATGAAGCTGTATCGAGCTGGTTACTATGTCAAAATAGTGCCTAATTAGTGTAAAACTAAAAAAAATAGTGCCTCTTTAGTTTAGGAAATAAACACCATTTTCACTGTGTACGTTTTCACTATTTAGGCAGAGTTTTTTGACATAGTAACCAGCTCGATGCAGCTTCATGGTACGCCAGCTTAACGCACGCGCTTTCAGACGTCTGAATTCAGACAAATGGAATAAGCTCTTTAGTCACTAGTATGATGTTTAGTTACCATCCCAAACAGCCAACGCAGTTTGATCCGTAGGGTCGAGCCACCAGACGGGCGGGTTGACGGGCGCGCCGTCCGCCACGGAGCTCCGCATCGCGCCCGCTATGACGTCAGCGAAGTCCGCGTGCAACTCAGTGAACTTGCGGCAGATTTCTTCTGTCTGTTGACAATCATTTTAAATAAATTAATCTATATACATAAAAGAAAGTCGTGTTAGTTACACTATTTAAAACTCAAGAACGGATGAACTGATCTGGCTGAAAATTGATGGAGAGGTAGCTTAGAACCAGGTTCTCCTGGACATAGGATATATATCATCACGCTGAATATCGTAGGGGGTAATCAGTAAAATATATTTAACACTATCCGTGCGAAGCCGGGGCGGACCAATAGTAATGAATAAATTTACCGTGAAGTGCCAGCTTAGAAAGTTACTATCCCTTTCTACCCGTGTGTGTCGTAAGAGGTGACTAAGGGTGTGGAGCTTTTTAAGTGGCGTTTGGGCGATGCGGTTGGAGACACATCACCAACGATACTTAATTTCTATTATCTTGTCACCTATCAACTTCCAAATGTGACTGATGAGTTTCTAGGTCTAAAGCTCTGGCTACCCCTTTTTGGGATTTATGGCCGTGAGTATATGTATAAATAAATCATAAAGAAGTACAGAGAAGCGTGGACTCAAATTCCTAGTCAGCCTTCACCGTGTATGTGTTTGTAAATCCTATGTGTAGTTTGTTTGTCATGTTAACGTTGTAACAAGGAGTCAAGGAAACACACATAACATATTGTATTCGTACTAAACAAGAATTGGGTGACAACTTAGCTGTGTAGTGTCGGCTTAGAATAGCACTACCCCTATCTTCCGGTGGGTGTACATAAGAGGCGACCAACGGTATTGCGGATTTTTAAGGGATTTTTGGGCGATGCGGTTGGAGACCCATCAACAACAACCTTTATTCTACCATCTTTTCCCCACTCAACTTCCAAAAGTGGCTGAGAAATTTCTAATTTCTCAGCTCTGGCTACCCCTTTTAGGGATTTATAGCCGTGAGTATATGTATGTATGGGTGACCCCCTATCACGTGAGTAAAGTGTTCAAGCAAAATGTGGGTACTCTGAACATCATGTTTATTCTCATATCTCCCAATCAAGAGGCTGAAATTTACCAAGACAGGGTATGGATCGACTTCAGCAAGAACTTGAAGCAAAAGTGGAATGAATCTCAAGAAATTAATTTTTGGGCGTACTCCCGGGAATCGGGACTCCCGCCCCCATATTATGTATCTTAAGTGACCGCGATTGTGTCGCAAGTTGCAATATAGTCGCTGTCAAAAGTGTCAAATCGCATACAAATTTATGACATTGACAGCGACAATCGTGCAACTTGCGACACAATCGTCAGTCGCAAAAGATACGTTACCAGAGGGCGGGTCGTGCCCTCTAAACATGTGTTAATTTATTAGAAGAAATAACCGTTACCTCAGCATCATGATCCCAAGGAACAAACGAGTATTGCAGAGTTGGCATAAATACGTTAGCCTGTAACCAACGGATGAACAGCTCTTTGCCAGGAGCCTCATTGTAGCCATTGCCTCCAATCATATCTGGCAACACCAGCGTATATCCGTTGAGGTTCATCTGGAGTAATGTGGTGACCAGGGTGACCAGGCCGTTGTTGAATCCCCAATATGTGTCTTTGTCTACCATACGGATGAAGACTGGCAGGTCTTGGGTTCTGGAAATGTGGAAATGTTTATTCAGAGAAGCTTTATCAATTTATTGATGTAAAGAGAAGTTGATACAACCTATGTAAGTACGAGTATATAACTTATAATTGAACAGAACCGTTACTCAATCCAAAAAGTATGATTGATATGCAAACGATGTATCCCTATCATTATAAAAGCTGATGTATGTCCACAGGTCGTTTTTTTTTAAATGACTGTTTTAACATTCATAGGGTCTGTCGGCTGTGTAGTGTCGGCTTAGAATAGCACTACCCCATTTCTTCCGGTGGGAGTACGTAAGAGGGCTTATTCCGATTATCCACCCTAAAAAATCCTCCCTAAGTCGGATATTCGGAAACGCATGTCCGATTATCCACCCTGAACGGGGTGGATAATCGGAATTCATAATAAAATGTTTCTTCCGATTTTTTACCCCAAGTACAGTCATTCACAGAAACATACTCACAACCTGGTCCAAGAAACTTCAACAGAGATATTTTATTTTATTTTATTTTATTTTCATTTATTTAGGAAACAAACAGTCGTTTACATTACAAATGTACACAGTTATAAAAGAAACAATTAGACCTACAGCTCCATAAATTAATATTTTACACTTTTGTATGCGGCAGGTAGATACATCAGAATTGTTTTTATTTTTATACATCAGGGTTTATCAAGTACAATTAACCTAAGTAGAAAATTGGTTTAGAGAAATAACATGAAACTTTTAAAATATACATACCTACTTTCCTACTTACAGTCTGAATAAAATTATCCTGGTGGAAAGTTTTAATTTAATATTTATTGTTAAACGAAAAACTTAAGTAATCTTAAAAAAAAATAAAAAAATTGCAGGTAAGCACCTGTAGATTTGGGTGAAAACCATTTAAATTGACTGTTGTGACAAATGAAACCATAACAAGAAAGAAACTCGTAACAAAAAATAACAAAATTAAAACTTAGGGTCTTTTCACCACTGACACACAATAAATAATAATTTACATGTTCCTGTAAAGGACTGTACGTAGGCAGGGTAGAAAATCGGAAGAAACATTTTATTATGAATTCCGATTATCCACCCCGTTCAGGGTGGATAATCGGACATGCGTTTCCGAATATCCGACTTAGGGAGGATTTTTTAGGGTGGATAATCGGAATAAGCCCGTAAGAGGCGACTAACGGTATTGGGGCTTTTAAGGGATTTTTGGGCGATGCGGTTGGAGACCCATCACCAACAATCTTTATTTTACCATCTTTTCCCCACTCAACTTCCAAAAGTGGCTGAGGAAATTCTAATTCCTTAGCTCTGGCTACCCCTTCTAGGGATTTATAGCCGTGAGTATATGTATGTATGTAGGTTCTGTCAAAATGAGTAGCTTCTCAGTAATTCATCAGAGATTCTGGACTTCTGTAACAATTATAGAATCAAATGATTTTTTAATTTTTTTAATGCCAATTATCTCACCTCATTCCGGATCTGATCTCAATCATAGGTCCAAACTTGGCTACAGTTCTCACGTAGTCTTGCACGATGTTCCCCGGGTGCAGCTCGATGTCTCCGTTTTGCACTGGGATCTGATACATGCAAGATTAGGGACTTCTAACAGTTTGTAAGATTCATTCCTATACCTAATAAATAAAGAATAAATAAGGGAAAGAAAAATTTCGACACAGGCGGGAATCGAACCCGCGACCTCGGGTATACGCCCCCGTCGCTTTCCTTTTTTCTTTATTTATTCTTTATTTATTAGCAATAATCCCCACATGAGGTTTTCATGAACAATAACATTCAAATTCATTCCTATATGGCTGAGTAGTACTTAGTTTTGACTAGGGGGTGTGAATTTACTATGAGATTTAAAGATGGCGCGATTATTTTGAACCCCAAATGATAGAATGTTGTGATGTTCGAAAGTATTGAGTCAGCTCTTTGGCCCCAAGTACACACTATTAATAAGAATCATTTGTTGGTCTGTTTCTCTCCGTATTTTTTTTATAAGGTGACAAATGATAAAGAGCTTATTCCATTTGTCTGAATTCAGACGTCTGAAAGCGCGTGCGTTAAGCTGGCGTACCATGAAGCTGTATCGAGCTGGTTACTATGTCAAAAAACTCTGCTTAAATAGTGAAAACGTACACAGTGAATGGTGTTTATTTCCTAAACTAAAGAGGCACTATTTTTTTAGTTTTACACTAATTAGGCACTATTTAGGCAGAGTTTTTTGACATAGTAACCAGCTCGATACAGCTTCATGGTACGCCAGCTTAACGCACGCGCTTTCAGACGTCTGAATTCAGACAAATGGAATAAGCTCTTAAGGGATAATGTTTGTTTTAAAAAAGAATATGGTTTACAAAACATTTTAACCATTAACAGTTTAAATATGTATTTCCTTCGACATTACAATTACAATAAACGCACAATGCAATCAAAACCATACCTGCGGTGACCAACTAGACTCCCCAGCGTCGAACTTGACGCTATCAATATCATAGGTATGGAGCACGCGGCGCACCCTGTCCGCCCACCACGCGGCCGCGGCCGGCCGAGTGAAGTCCACGTACGCCGGCACCGACCCGTTGTTGTTCCACCACGACGTGTCGGGACTGCCTTCTTCGTTTACCACTAGGTAGCTAGACACGGAAACAAGTAATTGATATGGCTCCTTTTAATATGATGTTATATTTTATTGCTGTGTAGTATCGGCTTAGAATAGCACTACCCCATTTCTATCCGTGGGTGTACGTAAGAGGCGACTAAGGATATTGGGGCTTTTTGAGGGATTTTAGATGCGGTTGGAGACTCATCACCAAAAACCTTTATTTTACCATCTTTTTCCCACTCAACTTCCAAAAGTGGCTGAGGAATTTCTTATTCCGAAGCTCTGGCTACCCCTTCTAGGGAATTATAGCCGTGAGTATATGTTATGTTATGGTACATTTTATAAGTGAAGTGAAAAGTACAGACGTCCATATATATACGGCTGTAAAGCCCAAATAGACAGAAACATCAGAATATCCTGAGTCACTTAAGAAATTAAAGTGTGGAAAATGTGATGACATAGAAAGTAATGAGGTTATGAACCAAAGCGTGGTTTCAGATGTATTAGTACCTCTGCCACTCTTACGGGGGTATACGTCGTGAACGATGAACTGAGTTAGTAAATAGCTAACCAGTATTATACATATACTCACGGCTATAAATCCCTTAACGGGGTAGCCAGAGCTTTGGAATGAAACATTCCTCAGCCACTTTTGGAAGTTGATTGGGGAAAAGATGGTAATAATAAATGTTTTTGGTGACGGGTCTCCAACCACATCGCCCAAAAATCACTTAATAAGCCCCTATACCCTTAGTCCCCTCTTACGATCACCCACGGGTAGAAATGGGGTAGTGTTATAGTAAGCCGACACTACACGACACATTTATAATATCCAATAAGATATTATAATCATAAAGTGTATCAAGATAATTAAAATACATACATACATACATACATATTCTCACGCCGTTAGTTCCCATTGGGGTAGGCAGAGACTATCGATCGCCACTTTGTACGATCCTGGCAAACCTCTCTGGCTTCGTTTACATCCATCAATCTTTTCATACATGCTCTTTTATTCTTCATACTGCGGACACCTGCCTTTTTGAGCACATTTTCTATTTGATCCAAATGTGTCCTCCGAGGTCGTCCTCTACTAACATTACCTTCCACATTGGCTCTATATATCTCTTTCACCAATTTACTGTCATCCATCCTCTCTATGTGCCCAAACCATCTCAACATTCCTTTTTCTATCTTTCTTACAATATCATCTTTTACACCACACCTTTCACGAATCACATCATTCCTCACACGATCACATAACCTTACATTACACACTTTTCTGAGGGATCTCATTTCTACTGCATTCACTCTACTTTCATGCTTCTTCTGCCACACCCAACATTCACTGCCATACATAAGCGTAGGAACGAGGACAGCATCATGCACAGCCATTCGGGCCTTTTCAGACACCGACTGACTAGACATTAGACTATCCAGTGCTCCATTTACCGCATTACCCTTTTTCACTCTTCTCTCGATATCTTCATCACACTTTCCATCCCTAGTAAACAAACTTCCCAAATATACAAACTCTTTCACTTGTTCCACTTTCTTACCATTAATCTCAATCACGCATTCGGTCATATTCACCTCTCTCTCAAAAACCATAGTTTTTGTTTTATCCACATTCACCCTCATTCCCTTTTTTTCAAAAGACGCACATGCAATATTCATCATCTCTTGCAACTCTTCCACCGATGATGCAAGTAGCACTTGATCGTCGGCATATAAGAGGCATTTGATGATGAATCCACCCATTCTCAATCCATAATCACTTTCACGCAACTCTGTTAAACAGTCATCCATGAACAAATTGAAGAGCCACGGGGAAGCTACACAACCCTGTCGGACACCCCGAGAGATCCCGAACCAGTCAGTATTTTCCCCGTTTACTCTCACACATGCACTGGAATCCTCATAGAGTGATACCAGTGCACGTATAAGTCGACTCCCCAAACCGAACTTGGATAACACCTCCCATAAACACTTTCTTACCACCCTATCATACGCCTTCTCTAAATCAATGAAGGAGCAATACACCTTTCGGTTCTTAGCTAAGAACTTTTCGGTGATGCTCCTTAAAGAGAAGATTTGGTCCATACATCCCTTTCCCTTTCTTAATCCTGCTTGCACTTCCCAAATTTTATCATCCGTTTCATTCATCACTCTTTCAATCAAAACCTTTGCATACAATTTACCGACAATGCTGAGTAGGCTAATTCCACGGTAGTTTCTAGCCTCCTGGTGTGACCCCTTTCCTTTATATAAAGGCACAATTACCGCTTTGCACCAGTCTTGTGGCACTTTGCCACTCGACCAGCATTTTTGGAAAAGGAAGTACAACCAGGAAGCCACCACCCCTTTACCAGCCCTCAGCATTTCAGTGTTTATCCTGTCATACCCTGCCGCTTTCCCTAGTTTCATACTTTTCATTGCTTTCATTATTTCTTCCATACTGATCTCACTGTCACTAAAGTCACCCATAACGTCGTTCCAATCAACATTACTGCTGATTGGCGAAGAAATGGATGAATCCTCTTTTTCAAAGAGTCCCTCAAAATAGTTCTTCCATACTCGTCTTATGCTACTTTCATCCGTCGCCAATTCACCCTGTTCATCTCTCACAACATTCACTCTCGTGTTTTGGGAAACTCCCTTTTCTTTCCGGATATATTTCCAGAACAACTTTTGGTTATTCCGGAAATTATAAGAGAGTTTCCTCTCACACCATTCTATCAGATCACGCTTTTTCTTTTCTATTTTCTTCTTAACCTCATTCTTAACTCTCTTATATTCATCTTCACTGTTCTTCACTACATCATCTGTTACTCTCGCATCCATTCGTTTACTAGCTTTAATCGCTAGTAAATCTAACCAAGCTTTCTTCTTATCTCCAACTGCCTCTTTCACATCTTTATCCCACCAACTTGTTGGTGGTCTATTTGTTCTTTTACTCAATCCACATACTTCCGTCGCACATTCAACCATTGACGATTTGAGCACATCCCATACTTCTTCTATTTCCAATTCATCCTTCATCTCCACGCAACTTAGCCTGTCGTCCAATTTCTTCATATATTCATATCTAATATTTTCATCCTCTTCCAATTTCTCCACTTTTATTCTCGCAAATTCAGTTGTCGACACTTTGGCCCTGTGACGCCAACGCGTGCACAGTCCCCTTAATCGAGATATCACGAGAAAGTGGTCTGTGCCAACGTTAATGCCCCTATGGACTCTGGTGTCAACAACCTTTGCTCTTAGCCTTTCATCCACTATCACAAAATCTATCATACTTCTCTCGCTTCCTCTCTGTCTAGTATACATATGGATATCTTTGTGTTCAAACAACGTGTTTGTAACACAAAGATTCCTCTCCAAACATACATCAATCACTTTCTCACCATTCTCGTTCACTCTTTTATCACCAAACTTTCCTAAAACTCTTTCACAACCGTTGCGTGACACACCAACCCAACCATTAAAATCTCCTAACATAACAATTTTCTCATTTTCATCACACCCATTCGCAACATCGTCTAACAGATTCCAAAACTCCTCCCTCTCGGATAGTGATCTGGACATGTCCGGAGCATACACGCAAATTATGCGCATCCGGACAAGCCCTACCTTCACCTTTATCCATAGGAGCCTTGGACTCACACACGCATAATCTTTCATGCACTTAGCCATCCTTTCAGATATGAGAAGTCCCACGCCTTGGCAAGCTCTATCACTCTCGGTAACTCCCGACCAGATAGCTGTAAATGGGCCAAGTTGTGAAACCTCTTTTCCCTTGCGCTTCGTTTCATTTACACACAGAAAATCTAGTTTTCTTTCTTCCATAATCAAACATACTTCATCTAATTTTTCATGCATCCCTCCACACACATTCATCGTACTAAAGCGGGTCTCTTTAGCCCACTTTTCGCCCCGTGAGGAACCACGGCGTGATGAGTGGCGAGCCACATCGCCGCCACCGCGTTTAATTGTAGTTTCTAAACACATTCGGTTCCCACGTAAAGCAAGGGAAATATACTGTCCGCCTAGCCAGAGCCCCGCTTGACTAGGTAAGGTTATTTAGTACCCGGAGTTCACCAGGCTCCGGGACGGCGGCACGCTAACGACCAGGCTCACCCCTGGCCACGCATCCCTCGGCACGGCAGACCTTGGATTGGTGTAGGGGCAAAGATGAAAAAAGCCCTTTTCCCTTAGTCGACTTCTACGACACCCACGGGAAGAGATGGGGTAGTGCTATTCTATGCCGACACTACACAGCATAAAATTAAAATACCAATTTCACTATTACAACTAAAACTTCTATGAGACATTATTTTTATCGCTACTAGTATAAAAATTACTAACAGACATAAGCCATTAACAACTGATCTCTACGTACCCATTATCCAAAGCTTCAGTATACCAAGGATCACAGTCTTTGTTGATGAATGGATGAACCCAAATTGTCACTCTAAAACCGAGCTTCTTGATATCCTGAATCAACTCAGCGAAATTCGGAAGCTTCCTCTCATCAACAGTTAGAGATCCGTAGCAAATCTCCCAAAGATCGTCAATTTCGAATTGTGCATTTGGGTATCCGCTGTCAGCAATTTCATTGGCAAAAGTCCAGAGTTTATCTTGATCTATCTCTCTTGAGTATCGAGCCCAGGTGGACCAAATTGGGTACTGGATCATCCTGTAGTCAGGAACATCAGATGGCTTTCCGAGATAAGTGTCAACGGCATGCTGGTGTGCTACCTTTGCGTTTTCGAAGAACCATATATCGTACTGCAGGACATTTCTTGTCCTCTTCAAAGAGTAAGGTGCTGCTACTTCAGCGATAAAACAGACGTGGTTATCAAGGACATTATGGTGGTCAACAAATAGTGGTGCTTCGGGGTGAATGTAGAAATATTGTCCTGCAGAATTGAGCCAGTATCTTTCAGAAACAGCAGCGTTGTCGTCCTCTTTTGAAATGATGGAGTACTTCTGAAGTTTTGATTTCTGAATCGGCCAGTATTGTTCTTTTTGCTCTGGACCGCCGTACCATTGTTTGTCACCTGATTGAAAAAATATAATTAAACTTTAGATTTGCTGCACATCACCTAGAAATAAATTATTCGATGTTTCGAGCTGCACGTTATGGATGAAATCGCTCAGGGATTGTGGATTTTGAAGCGGTGTTGAGTACAATACACGTGCGTTAACAAACCATATAACATAAACATAAACATAAACGTTCACGCCGTTTATCCCCGAAGGGGTTGGCAGAGGTACCAATACTCCTGAACTCACATGGCAAGCGCCATCTAGTTTCCAGAGAAGGTACCCACGTTTTGCTTAGACAGTGTACTCACGTGATAGGGGGCAGGCCTATCGCCGTTTTGTACGAATACACTGTCACATGACTAAGTACAACTCAGCCATGTGGGTTTCCTCACGATGTTTTCCCATCCACATACATATACTCACGGTCCACATACATATGTATGTGTACGGTTTAACAAACCATACACATACATATACTCACGGTCATAAATCCCAATTAGGGGTAGACAGAGCTTTAAAGCTAGAAACTCCTCAGGCATATTCGGAAGTTGATAGGGACTAACATACATACATATTCTCACGCCGTTAGTTCCCATTGGGGTAGGCAGAGACTATCGATCGCCACTTTGTACGATCCTGGCAAACCTCTCTAGCTTCATACTTCGGACACCTGCCTTTTTGAGCACATTTTCTATTTGATCCAAATGTGTCCTCCGAGGACGTCCTCTACTAACATTACCTTCCACATTGGCTCTATAGATCTCTTTCATAGATTCTCTTTAGATAGGGTCAATATGGTAAAAATGAAGTATCGTTGGTGGTGATTCTCCAACCGCAAGGGGTATTTATTTATTTATTTATTTATTTGCATCACACAACAGGCAGTTAACAATACACGTTTGAAAAACATTTTTTTATAAAATATATGAAAACCACCCTACTAGGTGTGTTGACAACTTGCACAATTATTTAACTTATTACTAAGTCTACCATCGTCTATTTACATGTTACTTAACATACTGAAGAAAATAAATACATACAATATTGTATACATAATCTATCTATCTTTACTTATAATAAATCTGTAGAGAGGTCAATTCTGTACATGAAATATATTTTCAAAATAACTATCAGGTGATGATTAGGGATCGATACTGATGCCAAAAATGCAATCAGTAAAATTTTTGTCTGTCTGTCTGTCTGTCTGTCTGTCTGTCTGTCTGTCGGTTTGTATGTTCCTTATGGAAACAAAAACTACTCGACAGATTCTAACGAAACTTGGTACAATTATTTTTCATACTCCTGCGCAGGTTTTTGTATACTTTCCAGCAGAGTAGTAAAGGGGAATTTTGGGAAATTTTGGGAAAACGGGAGAAGTTACTCCATTTTTTAAGCTTCCGTCGCGTGTGCAGCCTTAATGGTAAAACTTACATAGAAATCATGTATTACGGAAATATTTTTCATGAAATTACCTTAAAAAAAATCCTCAACAGTTTATGTCTATCTTTTACGGTTGACTCACAATAACACGTGTAATTCCTGATAGCTTAGCAGTTCGGAACATTCTGATTATATTTGTTTACTCTTACGTTTGTAAACCATTCTTTTATCCCTAATTTAAAAAAGGTAACATTATTACCTATTCAATAAAAAAAGAATCATAGAAATCGGTAGAGAAACACCGAAATTATACATAAAATAAGCCATCGCGCCCGTGACCAAAACCAAATCTTTACTAATTTACATATAACATACTAGATGGCGCCAGTAGTTGCATCCTACATTACGTAATGATTTATTTTTTAGATTGTTATAAATACTTCATAGCGTTTTATTCCAAAATTTGCTATTAAACGGAAATACTGAACCGTTCATTAAAGCGCATTCAAAATCACCAAACTACACTGTTTAGGGAGTGCTATAAATTTAATAAATTGAAAACATTGCGCTGAATTTCACAATGCTTGAGCAGTGACTGAAGAAAGAAACCTCAGATATTTAAAAAAACAACGCTACCCGTGCGAAGCTGGGACGATCCACTAGTAATTATAATAAACAGTAAATAATGAATTATATATTGTACGAGATATGTTTAAGCTTATGTTTAAATTGGGTAAGACTAAGAAAGACATCAAGATCGTGTTGAGATGAGACAGAGTTATATATTCGCTGCATATGAATAATAGGGTTATGATGAGAACGTAAAGTGGGACTAACAGGTAATGTGAATAGATCCTGTTTCTTTCTACGTGATCTATATATTGTATTGAGAGACATATTTGATAAAAGACAAGTATTTAGTGAACCATGAATAATTTTATGTAAAGTGATAAGAGATATATTAGTACGACGGTGTTCTAGACGCGTCACGTTGAAGTAGCTTAATCGTAGATCATAGTTGCGACATTTATATTTTAAGTTAAACCTAAACGATAACATTCTTAAGAATTTTTCTTGTATATTTTCTATTGACTTAATGTGATTTTTGTAATATGGGTTCCAAATAACTGAACAATATTCTAATTTTGATCTAATGAAACTATTATAAAGAAATATACTAGATCGGGGGTTCTTCATACCTTTTGTCACCCGACTGATAAAGCCAAGAATTTTGTTGCAAGACCGGATTAGATAGTCATAATGGGATCGAAATGTTAATTCTTTATCGAAAATAATGGGATCGAAAGGTATGGAAGGAGTAAGCCGACACTACACGGCACCAAATATATATATTGATTTAAAAAAAACTTTATTTCTTCCAAAATCAAACGTAAAGATTATAAACTCTGTGTATTGAAACTACAAGACGGATTGCAATAGTAACATGACAAAACAATGCGCTGACAAACTAAATTATTCGGCGTTATATGTTATGACATTACATTAGGCTGTTGAAACACATACATATACTCACGGCTATAAATCCCTTGAAGGGGTAGCCAGAGCTAGGGAATTAGAAATTCCTCAGCCACTTTTGGAAGTTGCGTGGGGAAAAGATGGTGAAATATAGGTTGTTGGTGATGGGTCTCCAACCGCATCGCCCAAAAATCCTTTTAAGGCCCCAATACAGTTAGTAGCCTGTAACTTACACCCACCGGAAGAAATGAGGTAGTGCTATTCTAAGCCGACACTATACAGCTAAATGTTTGTCTAAATATATGTTTAAATTAATTAAAATCGGATGACATCAAAATCCTGATTCACTGATTGCCCCTTCTTAAGAACTTAGATATGTTGTTATGAACATTGATAAGATAATAGAACTCCCTTTTAGGTACTTGGGAGTCTGTTTTTTTGCGATTACAGTTTCAATTGTCAATTGTTATCTGAAGGGGCAGTGTAAGGGGTTTATTGATGAGTGTCAAAACGTGATAAATTGATTAGATAGTGTGTATGTTATTGCAAATTTGTAGTGTTTTTTGTTACGTCTTCCTATCAGAAGTAAGATTGTTTTTTGTTCCAATCAAAACAAAAAAATGTGCGATCATAGTGTAGATTTTTAGGTGAAACCTTAAACGATAAATGCAATATAATATTGCAGTATTTATGAGTGAAACGATCCTCACATTATCTTTCAATTTGGAAGAAAAAGTTTCCGTGAACTTTTTTTTGTTCTTTTTCTATCATAACATACCAAAACATACCTTCAGACCTTTTATAAAATGATTAACTACTATTATTTAATTGTTGCTGTCATCCAGGTTTGTATTGGTTGTAAGGTACCGCCTGAGCCCCATTTATGTGACCGCTCACTCTCTTGAATAATATTTTATCTAAGATTTTAATAGAGTTTCTTACAGTTGGAATTTAGAATTTTATGTTTTAATAAATAGTTTTCAGATTTCAGTGAATAAAACTTAATGCAGGGAGAAGTGTTGAAGAATATAAATAAAATATTAACAGATTTGAGTTTTCTTTTCAACTTATTTAAGTAGGTAGGTATCTACTTTCAATAATATTACATGAACATATAACGTTCACGCCGTTTATCCCCGAAGGGGTTGGCAGAGGTACCAATACTCCTGAACTCACATGGCAAGCGCCATCTAGTTTCCAGAGAAGGTACCCACGTTTTGCCTAGACAGTGTACTCACGTGATAGGGGGCAGGCCTATCGCCGTTTTGTACGAATACACTGTCACATGACAACTCAGCCATGTGGGTTTCCTCACGATGTTTTCCCTCACCGTTAGCAACCATGATAAATTAACCACACATATGACTTTAGAAAAGACAAATTGGTGTAGGCCCGTCCCAGGATTGGAACTCACGCCCTTCTGTTTTTCGGGCGGGGGTTCTACCCACTGGACTATCATGTCGCTAATATTAATACTTTTATTTCAAAAAGCGATTTGGCGTATGTGCGTGTGCGCGTGCGTAGAATACTGACTTATTACCAGAGTCTAGCACGAGCGCTATTTTATCGTCACAATATCGGTTAGAATGAGATGGCAGTATACGATACTAAGTAAGTGCGTAAGAGATGGCTGTTTTATACCACGGGATATCTAGTTAAAAGGTCGCTCGCACTCGTACTAGCTATGCTAGATATATTAATATTAATATAAGACTGTTTCTATTTCTGCTCTGAAATCGCTATCTCTACTGACGAGACAAAAATGACAAAATAAACTCACCAAAGTCAAAGCAGTCCTCGAACACTTGGTCAGCAGGTCCCTCCCACGCGACGCTGACCTTCCACCCTCCAGACGCCTCGTCGTGCACCATACTGGTCACCAAACTCACTAGGTCGGTGTCCACCACTTTGCGACCGATGGTTCCAAGCAGGACCGGACCGTCGTCTGGGAATTAAAGTTACTTTCTTAGTTCTAGTTTTAGTGCCGTGTTGTGCCGGCTTAGATTGTCACTACCCCTTTCTACCCACGGGTGTCGTAAGAGGCGACTAAGAGTATGGGGCTTTTTAAGTGGTTTTTCTGCGATGCGGTTGGAGACCCATCACTAACGATACTTTATTTCAACCATCTTGTCCCCTATCAACTTCCAAAAGTGGCTGAGTTGTGTCTAGCTATGAAGCTCTGGCTACCCCTTTGGGATTTATGGCCGTAATTTTAAGTACGGTTCAGTGGAAGTAAAGATCTTTTTTATATCGGTAATTTGACGTACATTCATGAAAAAGGAGACTTGTTGTTTTTGAGGGTGGTGAAAACTATGTAGTGTGAGTTCTTTGACTAGTGAGTTACTGAATCAGCTTCTTGTAGTGTTCAGTTCGTGAAGTTTCTTCGGAGTGCCTATAGGTCCTCCATGGTTTTGATTCAAACATTCTATATCATAAGAAAAGTATTGGTAAGTCGCGCGGACCACCCACGTGTCGATGCCAGCTCATTGCCACTACGTCTAGCGCCACATTTTTTTAGCTACAGATTATTTGTTTGCCTCGACAGGGCAGGTGCTATGCCAAGTATACTAATTGTTTATTTCCATGCTTATTGACTTACTTCCAACAACACTGAAGGCGTATCCTTCATCTTGTTTTTCGACGAGCAGATCCCTGGGTTGAGGCACCCGTGGAATGGCGCATAGTGCAGCAGCGACGCCTGTCAAATGATAAAAAAGAAATAGAAAGATCAGAATTAGTACCTTTGCCAACTCACATACATACATACATATACTCACGGCTGTAAATCCCTAGAAGGGGTAGCCAGAGCTAAGGAATTAGAAATTCCTCAGCCACTTTTGGAAGTTGCGTGGGGAAAAGATGGTAAAGTAAAGGTTGTTGGTGATGGGTCTCCAACCGCATCGCCCAAAAATCCCTTAAAAGCCCCAATACCGTTAGTCGCCTCTTACGTACACCCACCGGAAGAAATGGGGTAGTGCTATTCTAAGCCAACACTACACAGCAAACTGCCAACTCCTCCGTGGATATTCGGCGTGAACGTTTATGTTATGTTATGTTTAAACAAAATAGGCTTCACTGCATTATAGTCGTTATATTATATACCAACTGCGCCTTGGCACTGCACTTATATTGAATATATATATAGTATATATATATCTATACTTATAATAAATCTGTAGAGAGGTCAATTCTGTACATGAAATATATTTTCAAAATAACTATCAGGTGATGATGAGGGATCGATACTGATGCCAAAAATGCAATCAGTAAAATTTTTGTCTGTCTGTTTGTCTGTCTGTCGGTTTGTATGTTCCTTATGTAAACAAAAACTACTCGAGGGATTCTAACGAAACTTGGTACAATTATTCTTCATACTCCCGCGCAGGTTTTTGTATACTTTCCAGCAGAGTAGTAAAGGGGAATTTTGGGAAAACGGGAGAAGTTACTCCATTTTTTAAGCTCCCGTCGCGTGTGCAGCCTTAATGGTTAAACTTACATAGAAATCATGCATGACGGAAATATTCTTCATAAAATTATCTAAAAAAAATCCCTTACAGTTTATGTCTATCTTTTACGGTTGACTCACAATAACACGTGTAATTCCTGATAGCTTAGCAGTTCGGAACATTCTGATTATATTTGTTTACTCTTACGTTTGTAAAACTCTCACTCATCCCTAATTTAAAAAAGGTTACATTATTACCTATTCAATAAAAAAAGAATCATAGAAATCGGTAGACAAACACCGAAATTATACATAAAATAAGCCAGCGCGCCCGTGACCAAAACCAAATCTTTACTAATTTATATATAACATACTAGATGGCGCCAGTAGTTGCATCCTACATCACGTAATGATTTATTTTTCAGATTGTTATAAATATTTCATAGCGTTTTATCCAAAATTTGCTATTAAATGGAAATACTGAACCGTTCATTAAAGCGCATTCAAAATCACCAAACTACACTGTTTAGGGAGTGCTATAAATTAAATAAATTGAAAACATTGCGCTGAATTTCACAATGCTTAAGCAGGAACTGAAGAAAGAAACCTCAGATATTTAAAAAAACAACGCTACCCGTGCGAAGCTGGGACGATCCACTAGTATAGAATAGAATATAAATATATCGTCACCACAAAATTGATAAAGAGAAGAAGTAATGAGCTTAAAGTACATATTAGCAACTATCTTTAAAAAAATATACATTTTACTCACCCGCTAAAAACAGAATCACACGCATTTTGTGACTTCCGAAAACTGACTACCCACAAATATTGCACTATTATTCAATATTACATTTTATTTTGGAATTTTGATAATAACCACTTATGGTTTATCTCAACAAGAGATGTCAGATAAGTTTAAGATGCTTGGTTACATCATGTGTGGTACCATGCGAATATACATGGTGTCCTATAGAATATACATGTATACTCATATCAAGCCGTTTAGTGTCGGCTTAGAATAACACTACTCCATTTCTACCCGTGGGTGATCGTAAAAGGCGACTTGAAGTAATTTTTGGGCGATGTGGTTGGAGACCCGTCACCAACAATTATTTATTATTACCATCTTTTCCCCACTCAACTTCCAAAAGTGGCTTAGGAGTTACTTATTCCAAAGCTCTGGCTACCCAGTTAAGGGATTTATAGCCGTGAGTATATGTATGTATGTATGTACTCATATCAACTAATAAATAGATAATATGGGTGTCGGCGTATAATAGCACTTAACCAGGTCATAAAAGGTATTAGCGCTGTTTATTGTTTATTAGGACGATTCGATTGGAGACCCATCACCAATAACCTCTTTAAATACTTACTCTTTTATGTTTTTTTTTAATATTTTCCAGCCACTATTCCAACCATGACTGAATAATTTCTAATTTTACAGTTCTGGCTACCAATTAAAAATATGTGTTAAACACACAACAATAAGCTGAGGCAGGACCTATTCACATTTGTATAATTTATTTTATTTTTATTTTGTATCACTTTTTGTGTCACTCTTATAATTTTAATATTTAAGTAAACTGTATAGTAGTTAGTAGTTCAAATAAGAATAAATGTCTCTTCTTTCTTTCTTTCTTTCAATTTTTGGGATTTATAGCCGTGAGTGAGTATACTACTTTGTGTAAAAAGTATCGGGAATATGTCAATAAAAAGACCCGCGTAAAAGAGGTCGTCCAAATTATTTACTGCATGTTGGTAGCACTGTACTGATTTAGCGCGCAAATTTGAGCGGGATCTGTCATTTAGTTTGTTTTAAAGTTCTACATTTTTTATTGGTCATAGTTTTGAGTCCTCAGCTATTTTTACAATGGAAAATATTGTTGAACAAAGAGTGTGCCTTAAATTTTGTGATTCGAATGATATTTCATGTGGTGATTCACTAAAAATGTTGCGAAATACCTACGGCGAATCGTGTATATCGAAAACAAGGGCTTATGAATGGTATTAGGCTTTTAAAGAAGGCTGAGAAGTAGTAGTAGTAGAGTTGCCTCGTTCTGGTAGACCTTCAACCGTTACGACCAAAGAAAACATCGACAGAATCAAGAAGCTAGTGCTCGAAAATCGACGTATGAGTCTGAGAGAGTTTGACATGAGAGAGAGGAATTGGCTTGTGAGGTGAACATATCTTTTAAGTCCGTCCACAACATTCTCATTGACATTTTAGGCATGAAACGCGTCGCCGCTCGACTAGTTCCAAAAGAGCTCAATTTTGTTCAAAAAGCGCAGCGAAAGCATGTCGCTGAAGACATGGTCTCCCGAGCTTCTACGGATCCGACCTTTATGAAACGTATAATAAAACTGGCGACGAGACATGGGTTTATGAGTACGACATGCAAACAAGCCAACAGTCTTCAGAATGGCGTCTCGAAAACGCGCCGAAACCCAAAAAACCGCGGCAAAGTCGCTCCAAAATCAAGGTGATGCTGACAGTTTTTTTTGACTACCGTGGTGTGGTTCACTCCGAATTCCTTCCAGAGGGAGAAACAGTGAATTAAGAATATTATTTAGGCGTCATGAAGCGTTTGCGTGAGAGTATCCGCCGAAAACGTCCAGATTTGTGGCAACGCAACTCATGGATGCTGCAGCATGCACGCATGCACCATCACACACAGCCATTATAGTGATTGAGTTTTTAGCGAAAAATTCAACAAAAGTTCTCGATCAAGCACCGTATTCACCTGATATGGCTCCTTGTGACTTTTTTTTATTTCCCAAGTTAAAATTACCACTTCGAGGAAAACGTTTTGAGTCGATAGAAGCCATAAAAGAAAATTCGCTGAATGAGCTAAAGGCCATACCGCAAATAGCCTATGAAAAATTTATGGAAGACTGGGAAAATTTATGGCGATGTGATTCGTGAAAGGTGTGGTGAAAAAGATGATATTGTAAGTAAGATAGAAAAAGGAATGTTGAGATGGTTTGGGCACATCGAGAGGATGGATGATAGGAAATTGGTAAAAGGTATGTATAGAGCTAATGTGGAAGGTAATGTTAGTAGAGGACGGCCACGAAAGACACACTTGGCCCAAATTGAAAGTGTGCTCAAAAAGGCAGGCGTCCGAAGTATGAAGAATAAAAGAGCATGTATGAAAAGATTGATGGATGTAGACGAAGCAAGAGAGGTTTGCCAGGATCGTACGAAGTGGCGATCGATAGTCTCTGCCTACCCCAATGGGAATTAACGGCGTGAGTATATGTATGTATGTATGTATTTACTGGGTGAAGCGGTGGAGATGTTGTATTGCAAGCGATGGGGCCTACTTTGAAGGCGATAAAATAAATTTAGATGAATAATTTGTATTTTTTGTTTTATTGACAAATTCCCGATACTTAAGGTATATGTACTTATGCTGTTGGTTCCCGTTGGGATGAATGTTTTATTTAAAAGTATTACATAACATTATAAAAAAAACCTAAAAAATTAAAAGATGGTAAAGTGCACGTTGGTCATGCTCAGAAAGGTTTTCGAGAAAATATTTATAAAAGGCCAAAAAATTCTAGTTACACTTTCCAAAAGTGGCCGAGGAATTTCCAATTCTTTAGTTCTGACTATCCCTTCTAGGGATTTATAGCCGTGAGTATATGTATGTTTATGAATGTATATACTTAGTATTGCGGTATTGCATTGTATATTTAGAAAGCAGCAATGGGCCTGTCTTTTTCATGGATAAACTGTCTAAGAAAAATATATATCATTAAAGTCGGTGTTCGTGTCGCCGTCAAAAGAAAACATAAAAGAATAAAGTTGACAATAGATATTTCAATTATGTGTATCTGCTTGTGCTGCCGCCGCCACCAAGCCAATCCCGCTTTTGCCTCTCTATCACTTCTATGAAGCTTTCGCTCGCGGGACGTGACACTTTTTCGTGAGAGCAGTCGGCGTTTATGTTTTTGTGTGTGTGATACCAAATTAAAATTATTTAGTTTGTACTCAACACCATCATATAGATAGCACTGAACCTGGACTCGACTGGATTACCTAGCCTAGAAGATAGAATCAACGAATACAGATGGATTGGATAGAATGGAATAGAATATGGATTGGATGATTGATTGCACTGCAAGTCAATAATTCTATCAAACAATAAACAAAACAAAATGCTTCAATTAAATCAATCCTTGTATCAATATCAAAACTTGGAATTTCTCACGATGGCTGATCCTAGAATTCGTCAAATAAAAATTAAAACTGGCGTTGTAAAGCGAATCGCTAAAGAGAAAGTGGTTTATGAAAGAGAAGCTGAACAACAGAAAGTACGAATCCAAAAGATCAAGGATGAAGGCCAAGACGAACATAATATAAGAAAGCAGGAAGAAGTGCTTCAGGAATCACTGATGATGATCCCAGATTGTGAAAGGAGGTGAGAACTATAGAGTTATCTATTGATATTGTTAATAATTCCAGAAAAAGCACCATATCTGTAATAATGTAATAAGGAATGCAGATTTGTTTAACAGTTGCGTGTTGAGGTTATAGCGGCATGACAACATAAAACAACCAAGTGATTTTGAATAAGCAATCCCACGTTTAAAAAGTATTAGTCACTTCAAATACTGTGGTGACGTATTTTGCACAATTGGCGGTCCATATACCCCTCACTTGTCACTAAACTCTTCCTAGACTTGAAAATTTACTAGATATGTTTGTGTGTTTGTTTGTCTGTTATGAATATAATCCAAAACAACTCAAAAAAAAACAACCAACCAAAAAACATAGGCTATTCTTTGCACAAAATTTTGTAAAAGTGTGTAGTGATTGAAAACACCTTGCTATTTGTGTAAAATTACACTACTTGTGAAAAGCAGTCCACTAGTACTATAAAGATATATTACTCGAGAATTGTTTAAGAGTATGCCGTGTAGTGTCGGCTTAGAATAACACTACCCCATTTCTACCCGTGGGTGATCGTAAGAGGCAACTAAGGGTATAGGGGGCTTTTTAAGTGATTTTCGGGCAATGTGGTTGGAGACCCGTCACCAAAAACATTTATTATTACTATCTTTTCCCCACTCAACTTCCAAAAGTGGCTGAGTAATTTCTAATTCCTTGGCTCTGGCTACCCCTTCTAGGGATTTATAGCCGTGAGTATATGTATGTATGTATGTTAAGAGTAAACTAACATAGTTCCTTGCCTAGATGTATAGTGTTGGCTTAGAAGCTATGTAGTGTCGACTTAAAATAGCACTACCTCATTTCTAGCTCTGGGTGATCGTAAGGGACAACGAAAGGTATAGGGGCTTCTAATGTGATTTTTGGGCAATGCCATTGGAGAACCATCACCAAAAATCTTTTCCCCACATAAAAATTGGCTAATGAATTTCTTGTTTCAAAGCTCTGGCTCTGGCTACTCCTTTGAGAGATTTATAACTGTCAGTTTATGTATGGATGTTCCTTGATTGTCATTGGACAAGGGTTTTTATGACATTTCTTTTTGATGGGGAAGATTCTTGATACTTGGCGCTTGACAAACTGCCATAGATGATTGTGTGTATGCTTGCATTATTTTACCATACAATCACCATAACAATCAACAATCATGGCCGATCTAGTAGTGTTGGAATTAGGTATTTGGGATGTAGCCAAATCTTCATTTGTACCATCTCAAATTTTGCTAAGGTTAAATTTAAAAGAAAAAAACTTCTCAACGGCTCACATTCCTCAATAATCTGGACAAAGTTTTGTGCTAGAGTCCAAAATGTTTGAGGTTGGTCCATGGGTCTTTTCTGAAATTTATTAAACTACATACATATACTCACGGCTATATTTCCCTAGAAGGGGTAACCAGAACTAAGGAATTATAAATTCCTCAGCCACTTTTGGAAGTTGAGTGGGGAAAAGATGGTAAGAACAAAGGTTTTTGGTGATGGGTCTCCAACCGCATCGCCCAAAAATGCAATAAAAAGCCCCAATACCCTTAGTCGCCTCTTACAACACCCGTGGGTAGAAAGGGGTAGCAACATTCTAAGCCGGCACTACACGGCAAATTTAACATATTTTTTACCACACATGGCTATGACCAATGTTCGTGCTGTCCGGCATTATTCCCATAGATAGGGAAATCCACACTTTGTCACTCCTATAGATGGTTTTGGTTTAAAGCTCCTTGTACCCTTAAGTTACAAATGTAGGATGACAATTTTATAACAAATTTTAAAACAACATAATTTTGGCTCATCTCTTTAATCTCTTGTGTGTTTGTGAATTGTGATACTTAATATTTCTAATAGGGTAGCATAGTTGTTTTCAAATTAAATGGTTTCTTTTATGTTATAGCTAACTTGAGGTGTCAGCACTTATTAAATAAGATTAAAATGTCTCAATTTGGTTTTTGATACGTAATGAGCTCCTCATTTTATTTTTAATAATAAAATTTTTAAAACCATAATTCTTCTGACATTGATGCCTACTTCAATCTATGACACTAGATGGTCTCCAGAAAAATCTGTGTTCACAAATTTTAGATCCCTTTGATAGAATTTGATAGGGGAAAAGATTATAGAAAAAAGTAATGTTGTGGGTCTCCAACCATATTTCCCTAAAACGACTGTAATAAGCCCCATACCCTTAGTCGCCTCTTATGACACCCCTGGGCAGAAAGGCGTAGTGACATTTTAAGCCGGCACTACACAGCAATTACCCTTCGATAAAGTGATTAATTAACCACAACTAGCTACATATTTATATTTAAATTGGTTGTTTATTGAAAGTAGTTGACTTGGTAATAAACTAAATTCTCAATCTGGAAATTGGTTCATTCAACTAATGTAATGCTATCTCTGAAACTGAGTATGATTTTCTACAAATAATTTTTTATTGACTTGAAAGTTTTTGATTAAAATTTCAGATTAGAAAAGGCATTTGCTGACCTCAAAGGAGTTCTACAATCAGAACGAGAATTGAAAGACAGCGAGGAGTACATAGCGGCAGAAAACGCTCTCAAGGAGGCAGAACTTCAATATCCTTCTTTAGCTACGTCTTAAATTTTAAAAATTTACTGTATATCTAGATTTTAATTTGCTATTAACAATGTCATTTCGACCAGATTTCAACAATTTTACATTCCAAAATATACCACCACCACCTTATATGACAAACCCTTATAATTATGGGCCCCAGAGATTCACCAGACCACCGCCACCCCAAACACACGTTAAATTAAATGACGCTGATTATTTAAAGTCCTTTGAAACTAAAATACAATCGCTTATTAATGAAAAGCCTAAATTGAGCAAGATTAGCGAAGTACGTGATAATTTACGTAAAATAGCAGCACTCTTAAACAAAATTCATGCAAGGGAAAAAATGCTTAAAGATAATATAAAATTACTATCTGATGATGAATGGACGGAGCACATGGAAAATATCAAGTCAGACAAAGTGCTGCTAGAAGGATTCATATTGCAAATCAACGACTCATATTTAGAAGGATATAAGAAAGCTTTAGCTAAACGAGCCGCGAAGAGAATGAGACAGAAGAGAATAAGATTGGAGAATAAGAGAGAGAGGGAAGATCGCAAGAAGCTCAGGGAAGAAATGTCTAGAAAAATTGACGAGAATCTGCAGAAGATTAAGGATGAAATTGAAAAAGCTAAAAAGGTAAGATTTTGATAATATATGGTATGTTTTTTATCATTTCACTTGAGAGTTCCGTGTTCGCCATTGTTCCTGAGTGTTGTGATGTCTAATTCACTCAAGTGCTTTTCAGAAAATATTAATATAGTTAAAAATGAAAGCTCTGAAAATGGCTGAAGATTTTCTTGCTCCAAAGCTCTGACTACTCCATTTTCTGGTATTTATGGCCGTGAGTAATTGAAAGTATGATAAAAATCTCATAGCACTCCTTTTCTGTATTTTAGTTTGGTTGGAAATGAGACAAAAGCTAGCATTTTATTTATTGTGTTCAAATTTACACATCTCATTATGACAACAAAGAAACAGACACATTTTGTACGTATATCTCCGAAGGAGTTAGCCGAGGTACAAATACTTCTAAACATCACGTGACATTGTCGTGACATGGTGTTCAGAGTACCCACTTTTGCATGGACAATATACTCCCGTGATACGGGAAGGCCTATCACCTTATTTATATTTATGTAACTTTAAAATTTGCTTTAGCTCTTGTAGCAAAGTGATCTTCGATTCCTACTCATATATTTTCTATATATTCCCCTAAAGGATGAAGAATCCAAGCTCCAATCTGACGTAATGCTGCGCGAGGTGACTCGTAAGAAGCACGACGCTAAACGCAGTATCGCAAAGTTGGAAGCGATGGTTCGGTTGAGAAGAGCCAGGGCTAATACGGCGAAGGGCAGAGGGGAGAATTTTGATCCAGATTCTGGGGAGTTTGCGAAGAAAATTGGTAAGACTTCATAATATATAAGAAAAATAACCTTGTTGTTTTTCTAAATTCTATCTACGACTTATTTGAATGTAATTTAAATATTCTAATTGCTATGTTTTTAGGGTCTTCTAGGTTTTAAAATCTATTTTACATTTTTTCTTCTTATACCCTAACAAGCAATTTTCGAAACTCGCTAGAAAAAATGATTTAGCTTTAAAGCCGTAAACACAGAGTTATTACCGAAATAAATAAATTACTTAACATACAATTTCATTATTTGCAGAAAAGCTAAAGCTACTCTGGCAGCACAAACTGAAGTCTTACGAAAAGGAAGAAAAAGAGATTCGTACTAAACTAAGCAACGAGTCTGAATCACGTGACAAATCTGAGTCAGATGTTCTGTGTGCTAAGAATTTGTGTGATTGGCGCGAATATCTGTTTGGAGAGGGCGGTTTGGAGCCACAAGTTGATTTCAAAGGGGATTTCAATAAGTTTGTTTATGTGAGGTGGGTATTTTACTGTTGCTATAAAGATAATGTTGATTAATAGTTACAATTTACAAATCTTTTTATAAGTCACTGATAGAATTAGAATACAACACTATACCTGTTCACCTACAATGACTGTATTCAAGAGATACCATGTCGGCTTAGAATAGCACTAACCCATTTCTTGCCGTGGATGTTCGCTCTTGCCGCGACTAAGAAAATGGGGCTTTGTGAATTTTTTTGAAGAAGAGAGGTTTGCCAGGATCGTACGAAGTAGCGATCGATAGTCTCTGCCTACCCCAATGGGAATTAACGGCGTGAGTATATGTATGTATGTGAATTTTTTTGGGGGATGCGGCTGGAGACCCCGACCGAAAACATTTCTTTTACAATCTTTGCCTTTCTCAACTTTAAAAAGTGGCTGAGGAATTATTATTTTCAAGCTCAGGCTACCCCTTCTAGGGTTATTAAATAAATAAATAAAAAATAAAATAATCATTTATTTCAAAGTAAAAAGATAAATCTTTGTTTTTTGAACGTCAAAATTCAACTTAATACTAAGTTTACTTCGGATTCGGAAGGTGTTTTGTTGAGAGAAGAACCCGTAAGAAACTCGTCAACACACATCTTTTTTTACGTCCATTGTAATTTTGGTGTTAGCCCGGAAACATCCTGCACAGAGCCCTGATGACACCAAGCCACTTCATCATTAATGTAATCATTTACATTGTAATAGGCTTTCGAACTAAGATTTCTTTTAACTACTGCTTTGAATTTTGTTTCTGATAAATTTAAAATGTCCTCAGGTATTTTATTATACATTTTTACGCATAACCCCATGAAAGATGTATTTACTTTTGACAATCTGTATTTTGGTACTGAAATTTTATTGTTGTCTCTCAGGTCTCGAATATGTCTGTCACAATTTTTCACAAAAGAGGCCTGATTCTTTCTTACATACATAATATTTTCATAAATATATTGACATGGCAGCGTCATTATATTTATTGTTTTAAACAATTCCCTCAGGGAATCTCGGGATCTCAAATTGTATATAGCTCTTATTGCTCTCTTTTGGAGAATAAATATGGAACCAACATCAGCCGCTCTGCCCCAGAGTAAAATACCGTAAGACATTACACTATGAAAATAGCTGTAATAAACTAATCGAGCTGTCTGTACATCTGTCAAATGTCTTATTTTCCTTACACTATGAAAATAGCTGTAATAAACTAATCGAGCTGTCTGTACATCTGTCAAATGTCTTATTTTCCTAACGGCATATGCAGCACTACTTACCCTGCCAGCTAGTGAGCTAATGTGGGGTCCCCATTGGAGCTTGGAGTCTAGAGTTATCCCTAAGAAAACTGTGTCATCCGAATAAACTATATTTTCATTATTTAAAATATTTCTTTATCAACGCTCTTGACATTGGGTAATACAAATTTGATGCATTTAGTTTTTTTGCCATTCAGTACAAGATTATTGGAAGCAAACCATGTTTGAATCTGTGAAACCGTGTTATTCACCTCGTAAATATTCTCATTATTTCTTTTAACGTCAAATACTAAGGAAGTATCATCAGCAAATAACACTATCTCGGACATTTTCTCGACCATGAACGGCAAATCATTAATATAAACCAAGAATAAAAATGGGCCCAAAATAGAACCCTGCGGAACACCCATTTTTACCTGAGTTCCAGGTGATATTGTATTATTGATTTGCACTTTCTGTATCCGATCCGAAAAGTAAGACTTTATTAATTTAAGTGCGTCACCTTGTATGCCATAATGTTCTAATTTAATAAAAAGGATTTCATGATCTGCACAATCAAATGCCTTCGTAAGATCGCAAAACAAACCAATAGCGTCTTTTTTACGTTCCCACGAATCAAAAATATGTTTCATTAAGGCAACGCCTGCATCGGTGGTAGAGCGGCCCTTTGTAAAGCCAAATTGTTTTGGATGAAACAATTTGTTAGAAGCGAAATGCAAAAGCATTTGATTGAACATTAGTTTTTCAAATATTTTACTTAAAACTGGCAGAATAGATATGGGTCTATAACCATCAGGACTAATTTTATCTCCTCCGGATTTAAGAAGAGGTACAATTTTACTATGTTTCATGAGATTTGGAAATATTTTATTTCTTATACATTCATTAAATATGTCTGCTAAATATGGAGACAAAGTTACAATAAAATTATGGCAAACTTTCACCGACATAACCCAATGTCCTCAGAACTTTTCAATTTAAATGATTTAAAACATTTTTCGATATCTTTAGGGCTGACATCTTTAAAACAAAACAAAGTTTCGCAACTATCAACATTTTGTTGTAACAAGTGTTGAGCTTTTACAACCGATGTGTTTAAATTTTCAGTTGTTTTTGATGGTATGTCAGTAAAATATTTTTCAAAAATAAAAGCGATTTTCTCATTAGAGGTAGTCAGACCTTGATCAGATCGAACACAGAACTCCTGATCACATGGTTTACCTCGGCCTGTTTGGGTGTTGATAATATTCCACACTATTTTAACTTTATTATCGGATGTTCGGATACGTCGGCTTAGATATCTGGCTTTAGCCTCTTTACATACTTTATTAAATATATTTGAGTATTTTTTTACATATTCCCTCAATTCATTATTATTACTATAAGCTTTCTGATCATATAAATCGAAGAGTTTTTCTCTCGATCTATAAATACTTGGAGTTGCCCACTCACAAAACTTAAATTTACTGGTAATAGTTACATTTTTTACATTAAAAACTTTATTAAACTCATTTATCAGAACGTTATAAAAAATATCATAGCTAGTATTTGGGTTTTTATCAATTGTACATGTAGGCAACTTAGAGCTTATTATATTTATATATTTTTCTACTTTACTAGCAGTAATATGCCTTTTTTTAATAACAATTTTTGGTTCTGGTATCTCTAGAGGAAAGCTAACAAAAAGGCCGCTGTGATCAGACTTTAGTTTATTTATAACACTTTTACTTGAAAAATCTGCATTAGTAAATACATTATCTAAACATGTTTTGATTCTAGTCGGTTCCAAGAATAAATTTTCTAAATTGAACGATTGGAATAAACTCATCAATCGTGTTTTAAGATAACTGTCTTGTAGGAGATCCACATTGAAGTCTCCACATATTATTATACGTTTTTTATTCCTGAAAACTTTGCTTAATACATCTTCCATTACATTTTCGAATTTATCACAATTTTGGTTATAAGGGGGTCGATACACACATACTAAGAAATAGTTTTTTAACTCTATGCAGGATAATTCCACGACTTGCTCAACGCTTAACTTTACAATATCATGACGAATTTTTGATTTAATATTATTTTTTAAAAATATAGCGGAGCCACCACAGGCTTTAGAATTGCGGCAGTAGTTGCTAGCTAAATAATAGTTTTCAAAACCAAATATGAGTTCGCAATTCTTAAGCCAGTGTTCAGTAACACATAAACAATTTATTTCATATTTTTCCAAAAATAATTCTATTTCTAATTCTTTACAAGAAAACCCCTGAGTATTTTGACATACAAGTTTAAACTGGGAGACTCCTTGTAAAGTATTCTTTTTAGTTATATTGCCAGAAGAACCTCCTTCCTTGTTTACAATATTGATATTAGGTGACGACTTAAGGACGACAGGAGGCTCTTCCATTGTCACTCTTAAAAGTTTAAATTATGGTTTCCACCATCGCATACTAGAAGTAAGTTTCCCCTTATATTAAATATATGGGGGTCAGATATATTATATGCTAATAATTTAGCAATGTTCCGCTTTTGATTTAAGGGTATGTATACAGTACCCAGTCGAGAATTTGAATAAGGTAAAAACTTATTCAAATCCAAACAAAATAAATTGTCGCTTGGACAACATGTCACGTGACATATTAGATTATTCATAATATGAATATTGTCATTCTGCTTATTCATATTAAGTAAGTATGGAAAGGTACAAAATATAAATTTACATTTGTATATTTTTTGTATCTCCAAAAGTTAATTTATACTTTTATTTAATAAATACTTATTTAATCCTATACTATTGCCGACCAGTACGACAATCGTTGTATATTCGTCATAAGTGCCTAATAATATTCGTTCTACTATATAATTAAAGTTTGCACCCGTATAGCAATGGTTAATAACCTGTTGATTAAGATACTTATTTAGTATTTCGCCAAAACCTACGGCCATGCCGTCCGAAATTACTAATGTTCTGTTTGCCGGCGGCGGCGTGCTAACAGCTGGTAATGTAATCCCATTACTTGGTTGTGGTTGGGGTGACTGAGATATAACGCTAGATAAGGTAATATGACTATCCAGAGTAACCGTCTCTTTGTCTATAAGACTGCCGATATGTTTGTATCTTAAATGCAGATCTTCCTGACTAACAATCATCTCACTCAGTTTATCATTCAAACTATCTATTTGGTTTAGTAAATCAATTTTTCTGTAAGACTTGTTTATGAATTTAATACTATTTTTCATACTTATAAGACTTTTGTTTGTGTTATATATACGTTTTTAACTAATTTATATTTTTTACACTGTTTACGACTGAAATTTTTCGAATATTTAAAAGAGTTCATAGAAGATAATGATTCTGCCCCAAGTTCGGCACATAAAGAAACTGCATGAGAGTCTTCGTGAATATTCTGTATTCTATGGAATTCCGCCAATTGAGCGTGTGCCTCTGCCAACTGCTCATTCAGAATATGAATTCGTTCTAAGGCAACTTCATGCTTTGCGCACTGATCCTCATACTTTAATATTAATATCTGCTGGTTTTCTAGCTCCACTTGAGAAATGTCGTAAGATTCACGAAGCAACACAATTTTTTCTAAAAGATTATTATTTTTTAGTTTTAAATTACGAATAGTTAAAACGTTTTCGTCCCGTTCTTCTAAAAGTCGAGTATTCAGTTAATAAAAAGACATGGCTGAGGAATTCGTTTTTACATCTATATTGAAGACATGCATGCTTCAAAGTTCTCCACCGCAATCTCAACATCAGGAGGTCTATTCTTCAAATCGAGAACGATAATTTCGGCCCTATCTCTTCTAACCCTTCTAAACATCTATTGCTGTCGCACTCGCACGCCATAAAAATCTGGATTTTCAAGGTGATACTGATATTTGATTAATCCAACGAAACCACCGTAACTGTTGTTGGTTTAATAATTATTTTGCATGTTTAATAACGCCATGTTTAATTATGCCGTGTAGTGCCTGCTTAGAATGTCGCTACCCCTTTCTACCCACGGGTGTCGTAAGAGGCGACTAAGGGTTTTGGGGCTTTTTATTGGATTTTTGGGGGATACGGTTGGACATCCATCACCAAAAACCTTTATTTTTACCATCTTTTCCCCACTCAACTTCCAAAAGTGGCTGAGGAATTTATAATTCCTTAGCTCTGGCTACCCCTTCTAGGGAAATATAGCCGTGAGTATATGTATGTATGAATGTATGTTTAATAACCTCCAATTAATATTTGAGACGGCCATAAGTATCTAAGCATTTGGAGGTATGTAAATATTTTTTTTTTTCATTTCAGGTCGGAATGGGACAAGTATATTGATAAGAATGGCTCTTCAATCCCTATGGGATGGGTGGTACCACCCAATAATTAAAATAGTAAGGTCGTATCTTGGAAATGTTTACTTCAGAACTCCTTATTATATGAGCTTTGTTAGTTTAAATTCTGTATTTAATATTAGAACAAAGTTTGTAATATTTTTGTACTTATTCTTTTACTCAAAGATCACTTGATTCAAAATGTAACTTATTCTTGAGCACAAAATGACGCGAATTTAATTAATTGTTTAGCTAAAAATTTAAAACCTGTCACATTAATAAGTTCAAAATAATTGTAGTCATCCTCACATGTTTTATTAAATCTAACTTAAAGCATTTTCATCTCAAATGAGAACCGTATTTGATGGTGCATTGATTTGTATAAAGTTGCTCAGTATTTGCTTTCTGAAATTATGATAGAGCTACGAATAAATTAAACTCTTATAAAATATGGTTTGAATAATAAAGTTATGCTTTTTTATGCATTGTTGTTTTTTTTATTATTTGTTATGTTGTAGTGCTTGGATTTGAATGCCGGAGGCGTAGAATCTTATCCTAAATCGGTTCTAATGTAAATACGCTAACTTCATGCCAACAAATGTCAGTCAGTTTTAGAGTGATTGTTTCGTGTTTTGGTTTTGCTTTACCTAACTGAACTTTGTATGACTCTGGCTAACTCAGCGAAGCTCCTACGCACTAGCGGTTAATGCGGTTCAACAGCTTAACGCGGTTTCATCGCGGCTTTAGGGGGAAATGATAATAAAATAAAGGCAAGTTTATCTTTTAGCCAGTTTTGGAAAGTTGAGTGGGGAAAAGATGGCAAAATAAAGGTTTTTAGTGATGGGTCTCCAACCGCATCGCCCAAAAATCCATCGTTAGTCGCCGGGTGTCCGGCAGAAATGGGGTAGTGTTATTCTAAGCCGACACTACACAGCAGCCATCTTTTCCCCACTCAACTTTCCAAAAGTGGCTGAGGAACTTCTAGTTCCTTAGCTCTGGCTAGCCCTTCTTGGAATTTATAGCCGTGAGTATATGTATGTATGTAAGTTTATCTTTTACTGAAGAGCGAAAATACTCAAAATCTAGTACACAAGCAAGTTGATGACATCAAAAGACGCATGGCAATAGCGAGGAGCGCCATGGATAAGCTAAAAAAACTATGGCGGAATAAACACATCACAAAAGCAACTAAGACCCGGCTCGTAAAAACACTTGTCTTCCCCATATTTTTGTATGCTGCCGAGACGTGGACACTGCGGGAAATAGAAAAGAAAAAGATAGATGCTCTGGAGATGTGGTGCTGGAGGCGAATGCTTGGAGTATCCTGGACCGAATATCGCACAAATGTGTCCATACTTCAGGAGCTTGGCATCAAGGAGCGTCTATCTGCTCTGGTGCAATCACGCATACTTAAGTTCTTCGGACACGTGTCGAGGCGGAATGGTGATTCCATTGAGCGCTTGGTTGTTCAAGGAAAGGTGGAAGGCACGAGACCACGTGGCAGATCACCCATGCGATGGACTGACCAGATTAAATCTGCTCTGGGCAGTCCATTAAATGAATGTGCCAGAAATGCTGCGAACCGGATCAGATGGCGAGACATCATTAGACGGGCAACTGCAGCCCCCGACCCTCCCTCATGAAGACCACGACCGCTCTGACAAGAGCGAAACGAATAAGAAGAAGAGTACACAAGCCGAGTCCAAACAGGGAAGCAAAGAAACCAGTTCAGTAATTACTAGGTGAGAAGGAAGAATGAACGAAGAAACCGCGATCGGCCGCCATAGCGCCATCAAGGCCGTGGTGTGGACCAGAAACAAAGACGTTGAGACAGTCTCTTGTGGAAACGAGCGAGTACTCGATAATCATACTACTTCTCTTAAATTTGGCATCGCGAAGCATTCATTCTCATCTAGTTACTACTGGACTGGTTTCTTTGCTTCCCTGTTTTGACTCTGCTTGTGTACTAGATTTTGAGTATTTTCGCACTTCAGTAAAAGATAAACTGTTCCTTACTATCTATTATACTTATAGTCCCCGACAGAAATAATTATCAAGTAAGTTTATTAATAATAATGTCTCAATGTTAATAGTCTTTTTGGATGGGTTGTCTGGAAGAGATCGCTCTTAGTGATAAGACCGCCAGTTGTGCTTTGGCTTTTGTACCGATCTTTTTTTTGAAATTGTTGTTTTTTTGTAAATGTGCAATAAAGAGTTTATTATTATTATATAAGTACTTCAATTCAAAGATATTGAAGCAAAATAAAGAAGAAAATATTTTAGAGTTAATTAATACGAAAATTGAGGAGCGCCAATTAAGACTCATTCAATATAGAAATATGTAAATCTTTGTTGTAGTTCCAATTCTAAGGCACTCTAAAGTGTGGATTATTTATCGACAAATATCAAACGTTCTTGGTAGCTAGACCAGGAGCTCTTGTCGAAACAGACTCTTAGAAAAAGTTAAATTTCCATTCATATCAATGATACGACTCCAATACAAGAAACCGATCAAAAATCAATTTTGCATATTTGACAAGAAATAAAATCTTATTAGTAGTTATCTATCAAACGCAGGGTCAATAACTGGGCGTAATTTTGTTATTTTATGGAGTTCTAAAGGCTTACTATATAAAGAGACGATTCATTTTGGCAGAAAATGGAACCATTACTAGATTTTTTTCACTTAGAGTGCGTGCATGTCACCAGTAATAGTAGACGGTAATACAGACGAGATGGTAGCAATAAAGTATTGTTGGTGATCGGTTTCCAACCGCATCGCCCAAAAACCACTTAAAAAAGTCCCATACCCTTAATCGCCTCTAGCGACACCCGTGGGTAGAAATGTGTAGTGACATTCTAAGCCAGCACTCCACGGCAATACATCAATACAAAACAATACTGTAATATATGTATAGCACACTATTCTATTCGAATTTCGCACACAAAATTAGAAAAGGGCCTACACTAATTTGTCTTTTCCAATGTGTTCAGAAAAAGTGGGTTATTTCCAGAGACAACTGCAGGACCAAATACACCTACTAGCCGTAGACAGACATGGTGGGGCAAGGCAATTTTAGATACTTAATTCAAGTAATGACGCAACCATCACACCCACCCCAAACAACATTAATCGAATGAAACATTTTTTGAGTAAGGAAGGTATGCGTCCTTTCAGAGTCTATAATGATGAATTACGATGTTTCCTTTAGTATTTCTCTCTTTCGTTATTTTCAAACAAATTATTAAAACTATACATGTCAGCAATTTAAATAGTATTGAGAAAGCTAATGAAGATTCCTCGTAAACTTAAATTATTTTAGCGGACGATGAAACATACTATACCTGATATAGGGTTAACCACCTATCTCTATTCGAGTAACCTACCAAAACTGCTTATGTGTCATTGATTCTGAAGCTCTGTCAACCCCTTTTGTGATCGTAGCCGTGCATGTATATATCTTGTATCACCAGCCACAAGAATTAAATGCAAACTTCTTCCAAAATATATTCCCTTGTTGTTTCAAAAAGGTAAGTATTATTAGCTGACCTGGCAAACATTTTGTGCATCCAATACAACAACGCCTTACGGGCGCTGTTGGGGTTGCCGCGCTACTGTAGTGCCTCAGCCATGTTTGCGTTTGCAGAAATAGATAGCTTCACTACTATTCTGCGGAAGAAGGGCGCGTCACTACTGCGCAGGGTGCGTGGCAGCAGCAACGGCGTCCTGAGGGCGATAGCCGATAGTGGGGATTGTCCACTTATCGGCCACTTAATTGAAATAACTAAATCCTTAGTAGAATATAAGTACCAACACACCTAGTTTTAAGATTACTAACACAATGGATTTAATGCTGTCCGAAAATAAATATTTTTATTTATTTATTTGTCACAAATTAATTTTAGGTTCTTTTATTGATAAAATAAAATGTACGAAGTGAACAACCCTTACCACTTAGGAGTATCAAAATACTTATAAACCTATTCTCAGACCTACCGAATGTGTATGCAAAATTTCATTGAAATCGCTTCAACCATTTCAGAGGAGTTTTGTGTCAAAAACTGTGACACGTGAGTTTTGTATATTAGATTGAACACCCAATCAAAGTGAAATAAAACAACAATTTCATTATCAAATTATATTAATATATCGACCATGCTATTTCTAAGTCCAAACTAGGCTAACCGAGGTATTATTGGCTCTCATTATTGCTCATACAATGCTCATACCAAGGAAACTATACGTAAACTTTTGATTACAAAAATTATCATTTTTTATGTTAAATAGGATTAACATATTTTTTTGTTATTGTGTCTTTGTTTTATTCAATTGTTATAGCAAAAACGTTATTTTTTTTGTCAAGTGTTAATCATGTCATTCGAGGCTTACAAATACAATTTGGTTAATCATGTAAATTTTGTATGTTTTAAACTAGTCTTTCAAAATAGAAAACGTAATTAAATGAAAATCTGTGTATTCTCTTAAGTATAGCTTCCTTTCTACATCTAAATAGATTTAATAACAATGTTGGAATAAAATTGTCAAATTTTCTTTAAGGCAATATCGGCATGCAGAAAGATCCCATTTAACATTTTCTGTATATTTTGTTATTAAACCTATGTTTATGTATAAACCAATGTATACCTTATTCAAGTACTCGCCGTTTTCATACATTCAAAGTGCACTTACATGGGACAGCTTCTTTTATCATATTTTATATACTTATTCAGATATCCCGAAATAATGACAAAGAATATAACCCCATATAAACGATTATTACAATATTATAAAATATATGCACACTTTATACAATTATAGTACTTATTGGAACTGTATGAAACAATAAGTATAAAAACATTTTTTGGGCTCTTACAAAGTGTATTTTGTATAATGTTTTAATTAAAAATTGGTGTGAAAATCATCATTCTTTTTATTTTATTTTTATAATATTGGATGTCATTTTGAAAAGTTATACATAGAATTCAAATAAAGAGAAATATAATATGATGAAACAATACTTCTTACAATGGAACTCAGACTTTTAATTGAAAAATACAATCTTGAATTATACTTCACTAAATAGTTGAAATGTTTATTTTGGAAAATGAGTATTTATAAGCCTATCTTAAATTTTCAATTGAATATACCAAGATCATAAGTGCTTTTAAAATATAAAAAATTTCGCTAAACTAAATCTAATCTATAAATAATCAAATTTATAAACTATTTACACACAAAAACCGTAAATATTATCAAGGATCGTATCAAAACTAGTTACAATTCAAAATTAAATACATATTTTAGTAACTTGAAATAATTTAGCATAATTCATGAATATAATGAAACTATAATAAAACATGCTACGACTTTTATATTTCCATTTTAAAATAAATGATGTTTATAAAGACCATAAGTTTCGAGTTTCCTCTAGGCATAAAGGATAAAATTATTGGGAATAAATTAAAATGTGTAATTAAAAAAAAAACGGGGCAGATTCATTCCAATATTTACGGTCTCAACCTACATTATACAACTTAACCAAGAAATATATTCACAAATTAACCCTAGGAGCAGTTCTGTCTCAAAATCGCATATTATAGTTAATACCCCACAAATATAATTGTGATGTCATTTTTTATATTTAGATAATATTGCCCCAGAATTCATACTAATAATTATTAAAGGGTCACAGAGGCACAATTAAATATATAAATAAATTTAAGATATATCCAATAGTCAAGACTCATACTGTGTCCCATTTGAAACTTTAACTTGCTCTAACTACCATTCTAAGGCATAATAAATGAAGGATAAACAAAAGAAAGAAAAATTTCGACACAGGCGGGAATCGAACCCGCGACCTCGGGTATACGCCCCCGTCGCTCTGCCAATTGAGCTATATTGTCAATGGCTGCCAGCGCGAAATTCTTCTATCCTTTATTTTTTCTTTCCTTTATTTATAAGTAATAATCCCCACTTGTCTATAGTCAGATAGTCTCTGCCTACCCCAATGGGAACTAATGGCGTGAGTATATGTATGTAATCCCCACTTGAGGTTTTCATGAACAAAAACATTCAAATTCTAAGGCATAGTTTGAGGTCATAAGTGTGTTTTACAGTTTCCTGTTCTATTTATTGTAATTGTAAAGACATTTCAGTATATTTTCTAATATCATAGATGTTTCATTTAAAAGGGTCATTTATATGTGTATATTTTATTAGTGCTTCGTTTATGATTTCAGAAAATACACAGACATTTCTGTAAATTAAAATCAAAGCCTTCTTACGAAGCAGACATTTAACAAATAATCTGTACAAAAAACTTCGAATTCATTTAAAGTTAAGCAATATTGGCTCCCATTCATCCCTTTTTACCCTTAACAGGACATTGGTAAATTACTACCATAACTTTAACTTATGCCATCAAATGAAAGTCGATGAGGTTTTAAATCATTACCATGTCCTAAAAAGAGTTAAAGTATAAAATATAGTCTAAAGTCAAAAGGGTCAATGTCATATGGTCACATAGCTGCCCATAAGAAGGGCATAGAATGAGCTTCTTGTTGTAAAATATCTCAAGCAATTTTCGTCCTAATGGGTGTAGATACAAAATGGATATGATTCACTTTAATCAAACTGTACAGAACATCAATTTAGTTTACATATAAAGAAATCTATATTTTAGTCAAATCATAATCTAAGTCATAAGGAGGGAGGCAGGCACTTTCATCGTAGCAATGTGTTTAGCTATTTCTGAAGACATCTGTCTGTTTTGATAAAATCATACATCAGTCTGTTTAATTTATTAGCGTCATGTCATTCTTTATTTTAATATACACAAAAAAACATCTTTTAAATTAAAATATATGCTTTCTTGCCACACAAGTATTTAATAATCTGTACAGGTCCGTTAAAGGGTTGAGGAAGCAAACAGTGTCGGTACAAAATGGATATGGCTCGCTTTAAACAATATTTTATTTTATACATAATCAAAATTGACACCCAAATCTCTATTAAGGATACATATTCTATAGTCATAAGATTTACTGCCAAATGCCCGCATAATTGCCTATAAGGGGGGCAGGCAAAGGACCCCCCGCTGTAAATATTCTAGTGCCACTTTCGTCGTAGCAATGTGTGTATATCGCTGGCACATATCGCACTTGGTTGAAACCATCGGCTTCTTCGTCTGGGAACTAAAAGGTGGAAAAAATTGTGGTTTTAGATAGGTGTATGATGTCATTCTATAAGGATATAGTACACAAAGAGGAAAATACGGATTGCTCTTCTGTGTCATTTTAAATACATTTTGTTAAGGATATTAAGTACTCTATATCGTCTGCTTACTGGTAAAATGTAGTAAATGCGTTTTTTACAAAAAAATAGTTAATAATGCATTTATTTGTAATTTTTGACGCTCTTTCTACTGGAAAAACGCAATAAATGATAGGACTGTTAATTACAGGTCATTTCTCAATTACAGGTCAAATATGATAAGTGCACACCCATGCTAAAAATAATATTTTTTTTCCACAATATTTATAAGAAAATGGCCTCTAATATGCTACCGCAAATAAGAACGTTAAATTTCCAATAATTTATTAAATAAATTTCTGCAAAATCTTATTTAGATGTTAGTAAAAAAATACTTAAACTTTGAAAACCCTATATCTCCGTTTAGCAAAATATGTATTTACTACATTTTACCAGTAAGCAGACGAATTATAAATCCAAGAAAAGTTTTCGCCAAATAAAAAAGAAAATGGTCGAAAATCTCAGCTTTTTGTTTGAACTGGGGCATTCCTAATGGCTGCCATTACCAACAAGGCTAAATAAATTATAAATTAGAATACTCAAGCAGAGGTACCAATACTTCTGAACGTCATGTGACATCATCACCTGGTGTTCAGAGTACCCTCGTTTTGCTTGGACGGTGTACTCACGTGATAGAGGACAGGCCTATCGCCGTTTTGTACGAATACACTGTCACATAACTAAGTACAACTCAGAATCGTGGGTTTCCTCACGATGTTTTCCCTCACCGTTAACAATCATGATAAATTAACTACACATATGACTTAAGGTAAAGCAAATTGGTGTAGCCTCGACTCGGGATTTGAACCCACGCCAGTCTGTATTGACAGGCGGTTGTTCTACCCATTATAGTCCAACGGCTGATAAATTAGATTAATGCCAAGAAATACCATAATAACGCCCGACTTCTGAATTGAGTATTCCAGCTGAGAACAACTTAAGTATCGTTCTGTCGCATTGCAATCTTAACAACTGAATGAGACAAAACGATACTTAAGTCGTTCTCAGCTTGAATACTCAATTCAGAAATCGGGCGTTTGAGTTATAAAGCACGTTTGTAAGAAAAACATAACAGAACATAAACGTTCACGCCGAATATCCCCGAAGGGGTTGGCAGAGGTACAAAAAATTTTTCAACATCACGTGACTTTGTCACCTGGTGTTCAGAGTACCCACGTTTTGCATGCACAGTGTACTCACGTTACTCACTGCCCCCTATCACGTGTAAGAAAAAATATAAAGTAAAGTGTTAATATCTTACCACATATCCTCTGGAGGCTCTCAAGGTGACAGTTTTGGAGGAGTGTATGTTGCTCTCTAGATATTTGCCAGCTCGGAGGTCATAGAACATGAGGAGACCTGCGGAACAAATGATACTATAGTAAACCTCGTACGAGGCGACTTATGGTTTAGGGTTGTTTAAGTGATTATTGGGCAATGTGGTTTAGGACCCATTGCTATTTTTTTAAATTTACAATATTATTCCTATTTCACACAGACCTACACCTATTACAGACACATTCATTCTATTAGTATAAGTTTCTTTTCTATTATTTTTTATTTATAAAATAGTAGTAATATTCACATAGCTTTTCTGTGTGGTTTTTAGTGTTAAACTTAGTCTTAATTAAAAAAAAAAGAAATGTTTAAATTAAAAAACTATCGTGTAAGGTTACCCGCAATACAGGATTTAACCTAGTGCGGAACCATTGTTCATGTACATTGTTAAAATAATTATGTTAATAAAGATATTTTATTTATTATTTTATTTATATTTAAGTTTCGAATTTTATTTTTTTATTTGCATCCGTTTCTTCGCCAATCGGCAGTAATGTTGATTGGAACGATACGAAATAATGAAAGCAATGAAAAGTATGAAAATAGGGAAGGCTGCGGGGTTGATAGGATTACTATCGAAATGCTGAGGGCTGGTAAAGGGTTGGTGGCTTCTTGGTTGTACTTCCTTTTCCAAAAATGCTGGTCGAGTGGCAAAGTACCACAAGACTGGTGCAATTACTAGGGAATAATGCTCCTTCAAACGTGTCTACTTTCTTTTCCCATTTCTTCCAGAAATCTTGCCATACAAACGGGTTTAATTTGAACTATTCTGTTGGACAATAAAATTTATATTGTATTGTTCTTGTTTCTATCGCCCCTCTTGCTTGACGTACTGTTACATATTCATCAATCATATAGTTACTTGCCGTATATAGTATACAATTCTGTATGTCTTGTCTATCTTTATATTTTATATCAGTAGACATTGGTTGTCAATAATTTCCATTGTTCGAATTGATTGTCTGTTAATTTGCATTCATCCATGAAACATGCATTTTGTAATGCATAGCTACCAGACTTTCCATTGTCATCGTCTTTCCTGATCCCGGTGGTCCAGTGAAGAATAGATTGTCCATAGAAGAAGTCCATAAAAATGTTTCCTCGTACTGTTGCCAAATTCTTCTATATCGATGCTGTTTGTCATTAATAGTGTTTCTAGATAACCTACTCCTTTTCTTCGTACGCTGAAGTCTGCGGCATCGAGGTCTAGTTGTAATGCATATTGTTTTGCTCTTTCCATTCTTTTTCTTGTTGTTTCCGAAAATACCAACGTTTTGGCGATTGATAGTGCAGTCTTAAGTCTGTCATTAAATCCTCGTTGGAATTGAATTGCAATCCCTTGAGGTGTTGTGCATAGTAGTCGGATAGCTTCCCCTTCGTCAAGAGCCTTGTTTTCACATAGGTACAACACAAGTTCTTGGTTTTCTCGCATAGCTTTTGCACGTCTTCCACTATCGTTGAGTTGTTCCGATTGATGAAAGAAGTTCGGTTGATATCCAATGTCCAATGTTGATATTGGTGCTCATTTCGGAGAGGTATCTTCGATGCTCGCGCTCGTAATGATATGGTTTGCACAATACATTGCGATTTAACGCTTTCTACTGACTACTCCCCTTTCATACTGCCTTCGTTCATCGACATTCCCCAGCAACTTTTCACCGTCCAAACTGGTTAGTCTAGGTAGGTAGGTGTGTAGGTAGGTAGGTGTGTGGTCGGTAGGTGTGTAGGTCGGTAGGTGTTTAGGTGTGTAGGTAGGTAGGTGTGTAGGTCGGTAGGTGTTTAGGTCGGTAGGTGTTTAGGTCGGTAGGTGTTTAGGTCGGTAGGTGTGTAGGTCGGTAGGTGTTTAGGTGTGTAGGTAGGTAGGTGTGTAGGTCGGTAGGTGTTTAGGTCGGTAGGTGTGTAGGTCGGTAGGTGTTTAGGTGTGTAGGTAGGTAGGTGTGTAGGTCGGTAGGTGTTTAGGTCGGTAGGTGTTTAGGTCGGTAGGTGTGTAGGTAGGTAGGTGTGTAGGTCGGTGGGTCGGTAGGTGTGTAGGTCGTTACCTAAGTTGTACTTATGGATATAATTATATCGTGTAGTAGTGTAGTAGTACCATGTTCTAACTTAACCTAACCTAGCCCTTCACGTAACATATGGGACCTACGTACCTACTCGCAACATGACAACATAACAGGTAGTACCATGTTCTAACCTAACCCTTAACCTAATTTAGCCCTTAACGTAACCGTACTTAGGTTGAGTTTCAATTATTAAAACGAAAATATTATGATCACGCACTCGCAACGTGATAATCATGCGCGCTGTGCTCTTATCAGTGCGACGGGTCTAGAACTATTACGAATTCAGATTTTGGTACAGTAGGACGCAAGTGTATGTATGAATGTTTTTGTTACAGTAAGACACTTTGAACCCCTTGAAAGCCTCCTTATCATGATATTATACTGACTCATCATAATAATTTTGTAATCTTATTATTCGATGCTGTGCGTCGTCCGTCGCCATAAGATTACCCTTACTACACTACTACCTTGATTTACTACACCTACACACCTACACTAACCATATTTTCTCTCATTTGACCAGCCAATCGGTGTCCGAAAGGGCCCGAATGGATGTGCATGATGCTGTTCTTGTTCCTACGCTTATGTATGGCAGCGAATGTTGGGTGTGGCAGAAGAAGCATGAAAGCAGAGTGAATGCAGTAGAAATGAGGTACCTCAGAAAAGTTTGTAATGTAAGGTTATGTGATCGTGTGAGGAACGATGTGATTCGTGAAAGGTGTGTTGTAAAAGATGATATTGTAAGTAAGATAGAAAAGGGAATGTTGAGATGGTTTGGGCACATCGAGAGGATGGATGATAGGAAATTGGTAAAAGGTATCTATAAAGCTAATGTGGAAGGTAATGTAAGTAGAGGACGGCCACGAAAGACACACATGGACCAAATTGAAAGTGTGCACAAAAAGGCAGGCGTCCGAAGTATGAAGAATAAAAGAGCATGTATGAAAAGATTAATGGATGTAGACGAAGCAAGAGAGGTTTGACAGGATCGTACTAAGTGGCGATCGATAGTCTCTGCCTACCCCAATGGGAATTAACGGCGTGAGTATATGTAAGAAAGAAAGTCGGTGAGCAATTTCTCATACTAAACGCTGTAGTATGTTAAATAAAAACCAGATAACTGCCAAAATTGTTTTGAAATAAAGGAATCTCCTAGATAAGTATAATATACTTAAATAAAACATACATACCTATACTCACGGCTATAAATTCCTTAACGGGGTAGCCAGAGCCTTGGAATCAGAAATTCCTCGGCCACTTTTGGAAGTTGAGTGGGGAAAAGATGGTAATAATAAATGTTTGGGTGACGGGTCTCCAGCCACATCACACAAAAATCACTTAAAAAGCCCCTATACCCTTAGTCGCCTCTTACGATCACCCATGGGCAGAAATGGGGTAGTGCTATTCTAAGCCGACACTACATGGAATCTCCTAGACAAGTATAAAATACTTAAATAAAAGTTGACTACAATCCATAGATTCCGCTTACAGGGCACTCGATATCGGCAACAAGTTTGACTAATTGAGTAGACGTATAAAATTTCACCTACGCACTGTTTCAGTTGCGACCAGAACTAGGAACTGAGTGTTCGTGCACCAAAAATATTTATACATACTGTTTTATTTATTACTATTGCTTTGAAATGCCTACATGTTTAATAAAGTGGTGTGGGAAATAAACCACAAAATACAACTACCAAAAAGACGGTATTACATCCCATTACTAAGCATAAAATCATAATTAAATTGCAATTCAAGAGATCAATTTAAACTGGTCAACACCATAGTTCCGTCACGATTACGTCTTTTTCTAGCATAACGTCAAGGATGTCCAGAGATACTTTTAGAACGGAATGGTTTCGGAACGGGAACTACGAAGCCAATTCGGTCCGGAGGTTGCGGGTTCGATCCCGATTTCAGAGCAGTATTTATGTGATGAGCTTCAATGATTGTTTTTTAGTCTTAGAAATTATTCATATGTGTACTATATAATATTAAATATATCGTTAAGTTAGTATCCCATACTACAAGTCTTACTTAGTTTGGGACTAACTTAATCTGTGTATAATATGTCCGTATACAGATTATTTATTTCTTAAATAGAAGTACAAGTATATATTTATTATTTGTTTTATTTAATCATTTTGCAAAACCTAGCATCAAAATTAAAAGGAAGCAGACGAAGTCGCGGGTACCAGCAAGTATCTAAATATTTCAAATCTTTCTCTGATAGAATTTCGTTTATATTTGAGTTTTTCTAAATTACCCGAGATGAAAGCCAAATAGATTGAAGCTACTCATCGTTTCAACGACACCGGTTTTGTTTACCGGCCCACATATATGTATATCCATTTCTTTCTTTCTTTTCAATATAAATATGAATGTTAAAATCTATTATTCTTTCCTTATTAACTAATTTATCAATATCATTTCTCAAATGTGTCCCATCACTATTAAAGAGTTCAAGTATAGAGCGACCTTGAAGGAGCCAATCACAGGCATTGTGCGTTGTTCCCCGCTACCCGTGCTTTCCTCCAAGAGTTGCCAGTTTGGATTCATACAAATATATACTGTATGCGGAGTCTATTGGGGGTGGTCTGTGACTACAATCACTACTACTACCAACTAGTTATGAAAGTGATGATTGATAGACTGCCTACCCCAATGGGAACTAATATAAGTATACATACATACATATATTTATATATATTTCCCTAGAAAGTTTGCCAGAGCTAAGGAATTATAAATTCCTCAGCCACTTTTGGAAGTTGAGTGGGGAAAAGATGGTAAAGTAAAGGTTTTTGGTGATGGGTCTCCAACCACATCGCCCAAATATCCAATAAACAAACTCAATACCCTTAGTCGCCTCTTACGACATACGAAAATTATTAACTAACTTACATTTCGGCCAATAATTTCTACAACAACCTTAACATTTTAATTATTTAATTTTTACCTAAATCTTTTAGTTCTGTAAGTATTATGTAATTATTCTATAGGTGAAGATTTGTAAATGGCATTGTGTATTCATAATTAGTATTATATTGTTTGTATTGGTCTGTTAATCTTCCAAAGAAAATAAAATAAAATAGTGTTATTCTCACCCAACCCAGTTCCAATGGTCAGCAGATCTCCTCTGAAGCTAGCCGAGCGAACCCCACACCCGTTGTATCTCGAAGTGACTTTCCTCACAGGTTGTAAAGTTCGGCAGTCTAGTAGTAATGTATAGGATTTGCAACCTATGGCGTACATGCCACTTTCCTGGGGAAAAAGAAGAAGTGATTGTTAGGTAAAATTACTAATAAATAAATAATAATTATTTATTAGTAAAGTATTATAGGAAGGAAAAATTTCGACACAAGCGGGTATCGAACCCGCGACTTCGGGTATACGCCCCCTTTTCTTTCCTTTATTTACATAAACATAACATAAACATAAACGTTCACGCCGCATATCCCCGAAGCGGTTGGCAGAGGTACTAATACTTCTGAACATCACGTGACTTTGTCACCTGGTGTTCAGAGTACCCACGTTTTGCATGGACAGTGTACTCACGTGATAGGGGGCAGGCCTATCGCAGTTTTGTACGAATACACTGTCACATGACTAAGTACAACTCAGCCATGTGGGTTTCCTCACGATGTTTTCCCTCACCGTTAACAACTTTTCACCAAGCGGCTGATGTTCATAAATTTTTTGTCTTACAAAAGCGAGCTATCCGATCTATTTACATGTTGAGGTTGAGGTATTCATTACGCGAAAAATTTAAAGAAATTGGCATTTTAACTGTCCCTTGCCAATACATATTTGAGAATATAATGTATGCCAAAAATAATATAGGCCAATTTAGTAAAGTTAGTGATAGGCATACTATTGACACTCGAAATAAGGACAAACTTAACGTACCGAAGTGGAGACTTAATAAAGTAAGTAACTCCTTTATGGGACTATCCCTGAAAATGTTCAACAAACTTCCTTCTGACATATTGGAATTGCATGTGGCATCTTTTAAAAAGGCAATTAAAGCCATGCTTTTAAAGAAATCTTACTACAGTGTTCAAGATTTTTAAACGACAAGGACCCAACGCGCACATGACCGTGTCCGTAAAGCTATAAATCTTCCCTCGTTATTCCTAGGAATAATTGTCTGGTGAGGATTTTTCTTCTCTCGTTATGTGATTGGTTTTTTGTGATGGACAATTTATTTTAAATATGTCAAACTAGCGTTTGGTTTTGTCGCATAGAAAATCTTTTATAAAGTGAAAACATGTTTATAAACTGAAATTGTACAAACCATATTTTGAAAAAAGGAAAAAATGTGAATGTAAAGAGTTTCTTTGTTGCTTCTTCTCTTTACGAACACCTTCCAAAGCAACGGACTAATGATAAATTTAAAAAATTTGACGTTAAAAAAATTTTAGTTTTTAACTTATTTTGAAAAATAAACTTTTTGAATATATTTTTTTGAATTTTTTTTGGCTTGAGACTCAGGCGTAGTATACAATTTACACATATTTATTAAACTTTTGTCTGGCAGTAGTCACAATGAGAAAGAAAGAAAGAAAGACATTTATTCGCTGCATAAAAGGCACAAAAACTAACAATATGCAGATAATAAGAAATAAAAAAAAACACTAAAAAAATAAATACCCAGAACACATCAAAAATCTCTCTGTGCTCTCACAACACTGATTTTCAGTCAGCGCCAACAGTAACGACAACACAAGCGTCTCACCAGCAGCACATAATCTATTGTATATTCTTTGTCGTTTATATTAATTTATAGCAGAAATGTCTTTATAATGTTCGAACTCTATCACTGCACGACTACTTGTAACTTTAAAAATCACAGAAGTTCATACGGGAGTCCCTCTACCTATAGTTAAATTTATAAAATCTTATAATAGTAAGCTTACAATTATTTTGTCAGAATAGTAATTTTATAATCAAACAGTTATATTTCCCTTTTTTTGCTATTTATAGCCATAAGTATATAAATACATACATACATACATATACTCACGTCTATAAATCCTTCGAAGGGGTAGCCAGAGCTAAGGAATTAGAAATTCCTCAGCCACTTTTGGAAGTTGAGTGGGGAAAAGATGGTAAAGTAAAGGTTGTTGGTGATGGGTCTCCAACCACATCGCCCAAAAATCACTTAAAAAGCCCCTATACCCTTAGTCGCCTCTTACGATCACACACGGGCAAAAATGGGGTAGTGTTATTCTAAACCGACACTACACGGCAATAGCCATAAGTATATAAATACATGTAATATTATGATAATGCCTACCTGCGTCGCCTAACACACAAGATTCTGACAAGACGGCAATTTCCTCGATAACGTTTTTGGGAAGGTGTCGGCAGCGAACACTTGAATATGAATCTTTCCTAGGTATTCTTAGCCGTGAGTAAATGTATGATGTATGTATGTAACTTTTTCAACGCTATCTAGCCGTTAATTTCACAACTAAAAAAACTAATTAAATAAAAGTTTTTTATTTTCTATCTTTTCTTTGAAATACTTTCTGTATTACATTGTTTTTTCTATTATCATATATACATATTTTTTCCAGTGTTGTTTGTGTCAATGCTTCTATTTTTCTTTTTATGTTTAACTGTATTTTTCTTGCTCAACTGCGCAGCGAATAAATGCCTCTCTTTCTTTCTTTTTAATTACTAAATGTATGTAAAAAAACATATATCTACCTGCGTCGCCAAACACACAAGATCCTGACAGGACGGCAACTTGCGCGACAACGTTTGCCGGAAGGTGTCGGCAGCGAACACGTGGATGTATCCGTTGAGAGATAGTGCCGCTATTTCGCGCCAGCGATTGTTGAATGAAAGGGCGCGGACTTTTTGACCTGAGGGGGTAAGAAATATGGGGATGAATTTTAGGTCCTATATTTAAAGCAATAACGATAATTTTGACTACATTTTTTTCTTTAAAAATCATTTAAAAACATTAGTACATACATACATACATATACTCAAGGCTATAAATCCCAAGAAGGGGTAGCCAGAGCTGAGGAATAAAACATTCCTAAGCCACTTTTGGAAGTTGCGTGGGGAAAAAATGGTAAAAGTAAAGGTTGTTGGTGATGAGTCTCCAACCGCATCGCCCAAAAATCTCTTAAAAGCCCCAATACCGTTAGTCGCCTTTCACGTACACCCACCGGAAGAAATGGGGTAGTGCTGTTCTAAGCCGACACTACACAGCAAAAACATCAGTACAATAGGTATAATAGTTGATGAAACGAGCGATATAATTTCGTTATCATACATACAACTTTTTAACTCTAAGAAAATATACATTTTCTGATACCAACTACAAAAAAACGGACTTAGAATAAATATCTATTGTAAGTCAGTCAATATGTTTTCTGAAAAAATAACATTAAATATATTATGTTTTTACAAAGGTTATGCAAGTACCATGGATTTTTCCTCTTTATTTATTTACAAATATTTCCATAATCTATGATACTTTTTTTCATCCTATCCCAAGATATAACAATTCAATTTCAAACTAATTAAGACCAACAAATTGTATCCATACTATACAAAAAGTTGAAAAATTAAAAAAAACACTCACCAGCCCGACAATCTCTCAAGGCGGTAGGCTGTATATACCTCATCTGAGGCTCCTCGTCTTCCTGCGGAGCCTTCCACAGCGCCAGCATGGAGTCACGTGACCCCGTCACCACGAACTGGTCGTCCAGCCAGCACAGGTCCAGGATCTGGGGGGGAAAGGGGTAAGTTGGGGGTACTTTACTACTAATAAAGGAAAGAAAAATTTCGACACAGGCGGGAATCGAACCCGCGACCTCGGGTATACGCCCCCTTTATTTATTAGTAATAATCCCCACATGAGGTTTTCATGAACAAAAACATTCAAACTATTTTACTATTTGAAATAGCTAGGCTAAAAATCCAGATATTTACTTTAGCTAAAAGGACAAATATCATACTTATTTCGTAACTAAAGACGTTAAAATTTACCGGAAGAAAATTTAGCCATTATTTGAAATGTTACATAGTACTTATATACACAGAATTGTGCTGTCTGCTTTTAATTAAATACGTATAACCGGTAACGCATTTTTTTGTCTATTTGTGTTTTCGAGTAATTTCTTCGACTTTGACGGGAATTTTATTGGCAGATATCTGATTTTGGGTACATTTTTTACTATCCCCTAGTTATTAATAACATACATACATACATACACATACTCACGGCTATAAATCCCTAGAAGGCGTAGCCAGAGCTAAGAAACTAGAAGTTCCTCAGCCACTTTTGGAAAGTTGAGTGGGGAAAAGATGGCAAAATAAAGGTTGTTGGTGATGGGTCTCCAACCGTATCGCCCAAAAATCCCTTAAAAGCCCCAATACGTTAGTCGCCTCTTACGTACACCCACCGGCAGAAATGGGGTAAGCCGACACTACACAGAAGTTATTAATAAAAATGTGTAAATTCTTACCCAATCCTTATGAGCCTCCCCGACACACACAGGGTCTAACGTTGGCAAGCTATAGATCGCTAGCTCACAGGAGTTTCTTGCACCGGTCGCTAGTAACGTTCTGCAATTATCATTAATACGGTTAAATTACATAAAAAAATTATAACATTCGTTCACGCCGTTTATCCCCGAAGGGGTTGGCAGAGGTACCAATACTTCTGAACTCACATGGCAGCGCCATCTAGCGTCCAGAGAAGGTACCCACGTTTTGCTTAGACAGTGTACTCACGTGATAGGGGGCAGGCCTATCGCCGTTTTGTACGAATACACTGTCACATGACTAAGTACAATTCAGCCATGTGGGTTTCCTCACGATTTTTTCCCTCACCGTTAACAACCATGATAAATTAACCACACATATGACTTTAGAAAAGACAAATTGGTGTAGACCCGACCCAGGATTGGAACTCACGCCCTTCTGTTTACGGGCGGGTGTTCTACCCACTGGACTATCATGTCGTCCACGGATAAATTATTATTAGATTTAGGACATTTAGATGTATTTAATATAGTGTTGCTTGTTAAAATTGTGTTAAACATAAAAATATTTTACTTGATTTACTAACATGTAATGAAATGATGATGCAAAAGTTAAATCATCAAGAATATTACTTCATACGGCACATTAAGCCACGTTACGCGTAGAATTAACCATTTCCGGTTCAAGTTAGTTTTATTGAAAACCAAAAATCTGCTACAAAATAAATGGCCTCAAATCAAAGCTCATTCCCAGAGGACACTCATTGCCACCTAATTTAAGTGTACTTGTATTATGTAAGTGTTCTTTAATAATTAATTCCTCGCTTAACTTTGGTGGAATCGCAGCCTTAGTAAGATAACAGATGTTTCGAATGCTCCATTAAGAATATATAAGTGAGTATATGTTCGCATATTTTTACGTGTCTACTTAACCGATATAGCTCAATGGGTAGAAAATCGCCTTTCAGGCAGACAGGCGTGAGTTTAAACCTTGATCGTGGTTAACCCCATGAACCCCGATACGTGTGCTTAATTTACTATGGTTGTTAACGGGGTGGGAATGCATCGTGAGGAAACTTACGTGGCTAAGTTGTACTTGGCATGTGAAAGTAGATTCGTAAAAAAACGGCGAGACTTCCCCCCTATCACGTGAGTACACTGTCCAAGAAAAATGTGGGTATTTGGAACACCAGGTGATAACATGATGTGATGTTCAGAAATTTAGTACTTTTTGCTGGCGTTACATATTATACATATACATATACTCGCGGCTATAAATCCCTTGAAGGGATAGCCAGAGCTAAAGAATCAGAAATTCTTTAGCCACTTTTGGAAGTTGCGTGGGGAAAAGATGTTAGGATAAAGGTTGTTGGTGATGGGTCTCCAACCACATCGCCCAAAAATCCCTTAAAATCCCCACTCTTACGTACACCCACCGGAAGAAATGGGGTAGTGTTATTCTAAGCCGACACTACACAGCAATATGTATAATAATGCTAAGTTAGAGTGTGTATTTGGACGGGCTAGTATATTTTTATTAATATTATAAATGTCAGTGTAATTTTGTTTGTTCCACTTTCACGCAAAAATTGCTACTACTATCATGAATCTTTGTACACACATGCTTGGTATTAGAAATAAGATTTAAAAAATATTTTTTTTTGTTACGAAAATTTTGAACATCTTTCAAATGTGGTCAAGGAGTTTCTCGCTCTGAAGTTCAGATTACCCTTTTTTGGGATTTATAGCCGTGAGTATATAAAAACCAAATAGTATTTATTGGCATTCATCATTTACATTAAATTTTACAATTACAATATTAATTTCTACAGACAATTTACGAACTATAAAGCAATGTAGAATCTGGGGGCACGGCAGTGCCCCTGCCAAGTCTCGAGCAAAACGGGCTCGGCCGTACCATCTTTTCTCGAAGCGGTTCGCGGCTGTTTCGCCCCCCCTATATCTTCGACGTGGACAAAGCTAGGAGTTTAGGTTTTCGGTGAATAATAGTAGGCATTAGAACAAGCTTAAGTTCGAAATTACACGCCAAATGAATTAATAGTTTAGGAGTTACGGTCGATCAAAGTTACACCATTTTGTCACTCACTGACTCACTGACAGATCATCAAAAATCTAAAGTACTTCTAGCAGACTTAGAAACTTCAAATTTTGCACCAAGATAGGTCATTAGCCACATATAAAGGAAAAATTATAAAAACATTAAAAAATTATATGCCATAGAAAACAATTTTAAATTTGCGGTTTGGCAAGAACATTATGTATGGATTTTGACTGCATTGTTAACTTTGTTCGTTGTTCAAGTACCTATTCAATTGGATGAATACATACATAGAATAGAAAAGAATAATATAAATGTAATACATAGACTACCATTAATACAAATTAATACATAAAGTTCATTAAATTAATAAAGCTAAAACTCCATTGTATTGCGATAAATATTGTATGCGCGCTCGATAGATGGCGTTGTACCTGTCTGAATCGCGCTATGGTTTCGTTACAAAGCGCAGTGTAAGTAGTACTTCAAAATAATTAATTAGATAATTTTCATTTGATAGCGATCATCTGTCTATGAAAACCCATTTCGAAACTAAAAAATATTGTAGTGATAATTGATATTCGGAGAACTTTACGTGTTATTTAGTTTAGTTTAGTTATAGTTTGTAAGTTAGTAGATATATATTTATTTAGTTAGTTATTTGTTAGTTAGTTTAGTTCTATTTAGTTTGCATATATTTATAAGTTTAAGCCCTATTGTTATAGAAGTAATTGTAAATATAGTGTAATGGAACGTGAAATATTGTACATAAATGGCGACCTTTGTCCACACAGTCATCTCTATTCCTGGAGATGGGTCGTGTTTATTTCATTCGTTGTCATACAGCATGTATGGGAGTTTTCAGTCGTCAAACGATATTAGGCGTGCTGTCGTCCATTATGTAGTGGAGAATTGGGATGACATGCAAGTCTATAAGTCTATGTTTACTGAATATAATCGACTCCGAAGTATATATCGCCCAGACTTGTCTACCTTAGAAGTAACGAAGCCTCAGAGAAGAAACAAAAGAGATAGAGATAGAGAATGGGTTCTAAACAAAGCAGTAGCTGACGTCCAAGAAATTGTGAGGTCACCTAAAAGTAAAAGAAAGAAATACCCTTACAAAAAATAAATGAGATCCCACCAAAAACATTAAATGTAAAAAAATGCCAAGTCTCTCGATGCAGTCTTTCCATCGTAAAAAGTTTTGAGATCTCATAGAAGCCAAGTCCTATTCAAAATATTTCGTAGTTATAAATCAACATTTAGTAATTGTATCAATAGTTTTCTTTATATTATAATTAAAGTGACTTGGCAATGAGCACAAATTAAAAGCTGCTTGCTGCCTGGAATTATGTGCAAATGTTACTGACGAGACCAGTGATCAGATTATTTGTTATGTGTGAATCATGATGGTCACTACCGACTACATGCTCCAATACAATAATTAAGAATACCTTACGGGCCATCGCTTTATGAAAGTAAATGAATCGAGAGTGCACTAAGACTGACTGCCGTTGCCGAAATTCGGTTGGGACGACACGGATAAACCAAAAGAAAATTAATTTTGTGATATTAATGTTTACGCATGCGGTGTGTGTAACTTTCAACTCCTCCAAATATGCCGTTTTATTTGTTTCTTCCTGTGCTCATTGCCAAATCACTATAATTATAATATAAAGAAAACTATTGATACAATTACTAAATGTTGATTTATAACTACGAAATATTTTGAATAGGACTTGGCTTCTATGAGATCTCAAAACTTTTTACGATGGAAAGACTGCATCGAGAGACTTGGCATTTTTTTACATTTAATGTTTTTGGTGGGATATAATTGTCCAGTGGTCCCACACTAGGTAATATATCGCACTCTCAGAACGAAAGAGGCTCAGTCAAAAATTGCGATATTGAGTTACAATCATAGAGAGACATTAAAAAGTATGTTCTATCCGATGAAAAGTAAAACAAAGGCACTTATTGTAAAAAAAAACGGGATAGCGAATTTTCTGTCCCTATAACAATAAGTAAGTGCCTTTGTTTTAGAACATACTTTTTTATGCCTATCTATGTTTGCTACTCAATATCACTATTTTTGACTTGAGCCTCTTTCGTTCTGAGAGTGTGTGTGTGTGTGTGTGTGTGTGTGTCACCTGGAGGGGTTGAGCTGCAGCGCGTGTATGCCGGTCTGCGTGCCGGGGCCGGGCCAGGCGGCGCGCCCGCGTGTGTGTGTGTGTGTGTGTGTGTGTGTGTGTGTGTCACCTGGAGGGGTTGAGCTGCAGCGCGTGTATGCCGGTCTGCGTGCCGGGGCCGGGCCAGGCGGCGCGCCCGCGTGTGTGTGTGTGTGTGTGTGTGTGTGTGTGTGTGTGTGTGTGTGTGTGTGTGTGTGTGTGTGTGTGTCACCTGGAGGGGTTGAGCTGCAGCGCGTGTATGCCGGTCTGCGTGTCGGGGCCGGGCCAGGCGGCGCGCCCGCGTGTGTGTGTGTGTGTGTGTGTGTGTGTGTGTGTGTCACCTGGAGGGGTTGAGCTGCAGCGCGTGTATGCCGGTCTGCGTGTCGGGGCCGGGCCAGGCGGCGCGCCCGCGTGTGTGTGTGTGTGTGTCACCTGGAGGGGTTGAGCTGCAGCGCGTGTATGCCGGTCTGCGTGTCGGGGCCGGGCCAGGCGGCGCGCCCGCGTGTGTGTGTGTGTGTGTGTGTGTGTGTGTCACCTGGAGGGGTTGAGCTGCAGCGCGTGTATGCCGGTCTGCGTGTCGGGGCCGGGCCAGGCGGCGCGCCCGCGTGTGTGTGTGTGTGTGTGTGTGTGTGTGTGTGTGTGTGTGTCACCTGGAGGGGTTGAGCTGCAGCGCGTGTATGCCGGTCTGCGTGTCGGGGCCGGGCCAGGCGGCGCGCCCGCGTGTGTGTGTGTGTGTGTGTGTGTGTGTGTGTGTGTGTGTGTCACCTGGAGGGGTTGAGCTGCAGCGCGTGTATGCCGGTCTGCGTGTCGGGGCCGGGCCAGGCGGCGCGCCCGCGTGTGTGTGTGTGTGTGTGTGTGTGTGTGTGTGTGTGTGTGTCACCTGGAGGGGTTGAGCTGCAGCGCGTGTATGCCGGTCTGCGTGTCGGGGCCGGGCCAGGCGGCGCGCCCGCGTGTGTGTGTGTGTGTGTGTGTGTGTGTGTGTCACCTGGAGGGGTTGAGCTGCAGCGCGTGTATGCCGGTCTGCGTGTCGGGGCCGGGCCAGGCGGCGCGCCCGCGCAGCGTGGGGATGCTGTCCAGCGCGCGCGACCGCACGTCGTACACCATCAGCTGGGGGGGGAGAGTTAAATATATTTAGAAAAAAATACTGATATAAAAAGCCAAGATTCAACTTAAAACGTTAACGCTGTAAATCCCCACAGAGATGTCAGAGAAACTAATACTTCTTAACATCACGTGACATTAGAGTCAATATTTTATAACTGGCCAAATTAGGGCCCAGGGGATTTTTCTTATTTATTTCAAAGTAATGTTTGTAATAACATTAAAAAACCTGAAATCTCCTTTTCACAAGTTTTTAATTAAGTAAACACTTCTAAAATAAGGGTAAATAGTATTTTTTCTGTCTGGAGACATTCCAGATTCTCATGTTTATGCCAGCAAAATTATTAATATGAATATAAATATTATATTTGCGTTTTAACATTCTGGTGACAAAATATGTCATCTTAATTTCTGAGTATTTTTTATACAGTACTTAATATTTTTATTCAGTTTTTTTTTTAAAGTTCTGGCGACACTCTTCCGCGTCACTATCCTGTGTAAAGTTTGTTCGAAATTGACGCTTTATAATCAAAATGACAGTAAGCCTGCCATAGTGCATGGTGTAGTTGCTACTTCACTAACCCCCGCCATGCTCTTCTTCTTCGTCATTCTCGTCTTCTTCTCACGTTATGTGATTGGTTTTTGTGATGGACAATTTATTTTAAATATGTCAAACTAGCGTTTGGTTTTGTCGCATAGAAAATCTTTTATAAAGTAAAAACATGTTAATAAACTGAAATTGTACAAACCATGTTTTGAAAAAATGAAAAAATGTGAATGTAAAGAGTTTCTTTGTTGCTTCTTCTCTTTACGAACACCTTCCGAAGCAACGGACTAATGATAAATTTAAAAAAAATTGACGTTCAAAAAATGTTAATTTTTAACTTAATTTTGAAAAATAAACTTTTTGACTTTTTTTTTTATGCCAACAAGTTTCGCGTTTCCGCTTCCCTGTTGGCAATAATCTTACTGAACCATGTATTTTCTGCCGTGACCGGCATTTTAGTCATTAACTAGGTTGGCATGGGACCGTCGGATGCCAATAAAAGGAGCGAAGCGAGCAGTTGCCTGATTCTCAGATATTACTTATCGTTGAACGATTTATTCTACAAATATCTCAACACGCGTTGCTATGCAATTTGTTATGATTCTTTGAATATATTTGTTGGTTTACCTAAACGCGTGATTGATTCTACACAAAACTGCAAAGGAGTTAGAGTCCTGATTTTGTAAAACTTAAATTGTTAACAATTTTTACTGTTGAAAAAAACATATACATATGCGTTTATGGATCGGATAAATTTTGGAGGCGAGGCATTTCTCCACGTCGCACCATCAATCCTGAATGTTTGTTGATTGCCAAAATTCAAGTAATCGGAAATGGTGGATCAAGCATAAGCCCTTGATAAGAGCGAACTCTTGAGCAAGCAACGTAAGTTAATTCCAACCCGAAATCAGACGTACCAATATCAATCACTGGTCCCATCCCAATCGCCTCGTCTAAGCCTCGGCATAGTCTAAAAAATACTATTTGTCAATCCAGATAGGCTTAATTACGTCAAATTACCTTTAAAGCAGTTGGAATACAGCAAAGTAGTACGATACTATGCAAGAAATGAGCTTTTTTTATAATGTTAGTCTATGTAAAAAAGTTTTTAGGTAATAATAGAGCAAAACGTAGTCTAAATAGCTCAATACCTATTTTCTTTAAAAAAGAGTACGTTTAAGAAATTTTTCGTTAAAAAAATTTTTGGGAAAAATGTTCTAGAACTCGAGTATTAGCGTTCAAAAGTTCGAAAAATCACCAAGTGTCGGAGCGCAAACGGACGTGACTTGGGGACGATCGAATATATAAAAATTCTATTTTCACGCGCTGGCATTGTTTACGTAATTTTTCCATAGACTAACATTGTAATTTTTTAATGGTGATAATTCCTCCGTGGTACATCCGATTTTTATCAAAATTGACATAAACCATCTAGACATGGTCCTTGACCACCGTGCAAAATTTCAAGGTTCTGAGTTGAGCCGTTTGGGAGGAGTACGATCACAACGAAATGCAAAAGTCGGGGGTAAATGGAGCTTCGCTCCAATGAGTCATCAATTATTTTGATAAAAAAATAGGTTATTACATGACTATCCACATTTTGAGGTGTTTTTACTTAAGCAACCGTGATAGCCCAGTGGGTAGAACACTCGGTTATCGTGCAAACGACTAGTGTTCAAATCCTGGGTCGGGCCTACACCAATTTGTCTTTTCTAAGGACATATGTGTGGTTAATTTATCATGGTTGTTAACGGTGAGGGAAAACATCGTGAGGAAACCCACATGGCTGAGTTGTACTTAGTCATGTGACAGTGTATTCGTACAAAACGGCGATAGGCCTGCCCCCTATCACGTGAGTACACTGTCCAAGCAAAACGTGGGTACTCTGAACACCAGGTGACAAAGTCACGTGATGTTCAGAAGTATTAGTACCTCTGCCAACCCCTTCGGGGATATTCGGCGTGAACGTTTATGTTATGTTATGTTATTTTACTTAAACTACCCTATGCCTTATTTCATTTTCCTCGTAAACTAAACGTTTTACGTGTAAACTAAACTCAAATGTTAAATCCTCATTTGCCTGTCATATACCGTCACCATAGTCGCGAGTTCCAGTCATAGTGAAGTAGAAATCTTTTCATTCCGTGACTGAATACATAATCGTCTCTCTAAATTTTATGTAAGGACTTTTAGAATATGTTTTTAAAACTGTTTTAGAAATTTTGCAAGCTAAATGCATTATATTATATTCCTAACTCTTTGTTAAAAATATTTATTTTGTATATAATTTTTCTTTTACTAACTGACGGTATTTATGACAATAAATTATGTTATGAAATGTTATTTTTCCTCATATTTTCAACAGAATCCTAACCACAAATATAACATAACATAAAGAAAACATTAACACAAAATTATTCAACGCATATCACAACAAAACTTAAATATAAATAGACAATTTAATACCACCTTATTGCACTTGGTACCAAACAGCACCTGTCTATCAGACAGCCATTGCGAGCAGAACACTTTGTTCATGTTTCCGAGACTATTTATTTATTTACGAATACCTTTTTGTTAATGTAACCTTGTGTTGTTTTTGTAAATTATTGGTTATTGTATACATACATACATACATATGCTCACGGCTGTAAATCCCTAGAAGGGGTAGCCAGAGCTAAGGAATTAGAAATTCCTCAGCCACTTTTGGAAATGATAGTGGGGAAAAGATGGTAAAAATAAAGGTTATTGGTGATGGGTCTCAAACAGCATCGCCCAAAAATCCCTTAAAAGCGCCAATACCGTTAGTCGCCTCTTACATACACCCACCGGAAGAAATGGGGTAGTGCTATTCTAAGCCGACACTACACAGCTAATGTATCATCATTATTGTATAATGTAGGCCTTAACTCAAAACCAGTGTACTGCACTGACTTAGAACCTAGTTTGTGTTACTATAGCACTTTTTTATATTCTTCATATTGGTTTTCCATTGCTTTTGTTGTATGGTGTTATGTTGACATTAATAAATGCGCTATCTATCTATCTATCAATATAATCTCACCTTATTGCACTTGGTGCCAAACAGCACCTGTCTATCGGACAGCCATTGCGAGCAGAACACCTTGTTCATGTTTCCGAGACTGACCGGGGTTTCTCTGTACATGTCGTGGGTCAACATGTGGCGGGTGGCGTATGATGGGTCCACTGAGCGGGGCTGGAACATATACATATACATGCATACATAAACTCACGGCCTATCCCTTGAAGGGGTAGCCAGAGCTAGGGAATTAGAAATTCCCCAGCCACTTTTGGAAGTTGCGTGGGGGAAAAGATGTTGAAATAAAAGTTGTTGGTGATGGGTTTCCAACAGCATCGCCCAAAAATCCCTTGAAAGCCGCAATACCGTTAGTCGCCTCTTACGTACACCCACCGGAAGAAATGGGGTAGTGCAATTCTAAGCCGACATTACACAGCAATTATTATATATTATTGTATGTAAATATATATATGTTATAGGCCTTTTTGGTAATGAACAATATTTTTTTTAAATATATGTCATTGTCTTGTGTAAATTTTACCAAATAAACATTATTTCTTCTTCTTCTTCGTACTTATGATCTTAGATACTCACGACTATTAAACCCAAAAAAGCGATGTCCAGAGCTTCAGTGTTGAAAATACTACAAAGATTTTTTTAAAGAAATTAGTAATCTTTTATTTGAAAATTTGCCGTGTTTAGGATAGCCAATTTTTACTTGTAATCACTACTATTAATCCGAAAAAGGGTAACTAGAGCTTCAGCATTATAAATTCCACAGCCCGTTTTGAAAACTTTCAAATTATGATTGCGTGATTACAAGTAAAAAATTGGCTTTCCTAAACAAATATTTTAGTTCCTCATTCTTTGTGTAAAAGTGGTTAACAGATTTATATATAACTTTCAATATATAATTAAAAGGCCACCCTGATTGGGTAATAATAATCTCGAATTTGATTCAGCTGCGTATTTGTTTTGAAGCTATATCACGGTGTCAGCAGTTTTGTAAATCTATCGTATCGTAGTATAAAATTGTGATAAGACAATGTTTTTAAGATAACAAATGACGCCAATCTGGTCACTGACCGAAAATACACAAATATAAAACTTCGCTAATATTACTCGTATTGGTTTATATACATACATACATACATATACTCACGGCTATAAATCCCTAAAAGGGGTAGCCAGAGCTAAGGAATTAGAAATTCCCCAGCCACTTTTGGAAAATTGAGTGGGGAAAAGATGGTAAAGTAAAGGTTGTTGGTGATGGGTCTCCAACCGCATCACCCAAAAATCCCTTAAAAGCCCTAATACCGTTAGTCGCCTCTTACGTACACCCATCTAGGGTAGTGCTATTCTAAGCCGACACTACACGGCATATACATGACTTATATACATACAATAAAAGATGGTAAAATAACAGATGGCTTTTAAACGAACATGTCAAGAGCCTCGAAACGTTTTGTCTTATACCACACCAATGGGAGGAAAGGGGATTATGCTAATAAATGAAGAATAAATAAAGGAAAGAAATCCTTTATTTATTCTTCATTTATAAGAAATAATCCCCTTTCCTCCCATTGTTGTTCTATACCGACACTACACAGCATAAACCGAAGATATAAAATTAAATTGCCGTGTAGTGCCAGCTTAGAATGTCACTACCCCTTACTACCCAAGGGTGCCGTAAGAGACGACTAAGGGTGTGGCTTTTTAAGGGGTTTTTACCATACCAACCATACCTAATTTTTACCATATTCTCCCCTACTAACTTTCAAATATGGCTGAGGAGATTTTAACTCTGAAGCTCTGGCTACTCCTTTTTGGAATTTATGGCCTGAGTATATCGCACTCTCAGAACTAAAGAGGCTCAACTCAAAAATAGTGATATTGAGTTACAATCATAGAGAGGCATAATGCATATGCATGTAGAAAATAAATAAAAAGAACCCTCCACGACACAATATTATTTACCTCAGGCGCCAATATCTCCCTGGATCGCACATAATCTACAAAGTTGTAGGAGGTGGTGAGGATCCGATGCTGCTGCGATGGTGTCTCCTCATCGCTGTCACTGTCGGAGTAGCAGACGAAGTCTTCCGGCTTGTCTGGCTTGCGTTGCTGTTCTAGCCTGGAAATGAATGGAGATGGTTTAGTTGTATGTTAATGAGGATAGAATGTATTTTTTGTCATGTGCATTTTTTGTTCTATTTCAGAAAATATTTTTTTGATTAAGACTATGTCGTACAAAACGGCGATAGGCTTGCCCCCTATCACGTGAGTACACTGTCTTAGCAAAACGTGGGTACCTTCTCTGGAAACTAAATGGCGCTTGCCATGTGAGTTCAGGAGTATTGGTACCTCTGCCAACCCCTTCGGGGATAAACGGCGTGAACGTTTATGTTATGTTATGTTTATGCTATGTCTAGAGCACAAAACCAAGCCAAAATAGGCGATTGAAAGGGTACCTTTGTAATATAAGGGCTTTGACAAAAACAAAACAATTTTAAAAGCTAATTTAAATCTTTTTGTTCATGAAAACCTCATGTGGGGATTATTACTAATAAATAAAGAATAAATAAAGGAAAGATTTTTTTTTTCTTTTTTTTCGACCTCCCGCCTGAGACGAAAATTTTTCTTTCCTTTATTTATTAAACTAACAAGCTATCAAACTAAACGAAACGAAAAACTGTGTTATTCCAGGGTCCGCATGCGACATGGCATGATCAAGGAGCATTTGCTTATTTTGAAAACCACACAGACTTTTTCTGTTAAAATGTGCAGCCTAAGTTTGTGAGTAGATCAGGGATGAAGAAGATATCCCAATGATGCCTTGAGCCATCTCATTATCACAAGAAATAAGCACTCAAAATTTGCTAGAACTAAAAAAATTGTGCACCAGCAATTTTCAAGCAGAGCAGTGGGTACAAATCCTGAGATGGGACTAGGTTGAACTTAGTCATGTGATAGTGCATTCATACAAAAGAGGGAATAGTAGTAAATAAATATAAAAAACCTTTGAAGAATACAAGATTTAACATAACATAAACGTTTACACCGAATATCCCCGAAGGGGTTGGCAGACGTACTAATACTTCTGAACATCACATGACTTTGTAACCAGTGACAGTGACAGTGTACTCGCGTGCTAGGGGACAGGCGTGTCGCCATTTTGTACGCTTACACTGTCACATGACTTAGTAAAACTCAGCCATGTGTGTTTCCTCACGATGTTTTCCCTCACCGTTAACAACCGTGATAAATTAACCACACATATGTCTTTAGAAAGACAAATTGGTGTAGGCCCGACCCGGGATTTGAACACTAGCCGCTTGCACGTCAACCGGTGTTCTACCCACTGAGCTATCACGTCGTCACACAACATATAATATGCATAACCCAATTTATTGTATGTTCAGTCATGACGAATAATAATGTTCAGTGAAATGACAATCATGCTACCACTCAAACAGTGTGTGATATATGCATGGTAGCATAAAACTAGCACACTATTTTCTTTGCTTTATAAAAAATTGATAACATTTTTCATAATCTGCTTAAATACATAAGAAAGTTTACTCTAATTGTTTATCTGAATTATTTTATTTAATGTTATGTTGTTTTTACGATTTGTTGGAACTTACCAGATCGGACTTTTAGATTTTTATTATTATATTTCTTTTAAATTTTATTATGTAATGTATTCCAAGAAAATTAAGCATAAGCATAAGCATAAAGCATAAGCATAATCATAAAAGCATAAACGTTCACGCCGAATATCCCCGAAGGGGTTGGCAGAGGTACTAATACTTCTGAACATCACGTGAATTTGTCACCTGGTGTTCAGAGTACCCCCGTTTTGCATGGACAGTGTACTCACGTGATAGGGGGCAGGCCTATCGCCGTTTTGTACGAATACACTGTCACATGACTAAGTACAAATCAGCCATGTGGGTTTCCTCACGATGTTTTCCCTCACCGTTAACAACCATGATAAATTAACCACACATATGTCTTTAGAAAAGACAAATTGGTGTAGGCCCGACCCAGGATTTGAACACTAGTCGTTTGCACGATAACCGAGTGTTCTACCGACTGGGCTATCACGGTTATCCAAGAAAATTATTATGTAAAAAAATTTTTCGTTTAAAATAGGGGGAAGGGGTTGTGTCGTGTAGTGTCAGCGCCTCTTGTCCCCCTCTTGCCATTATATAATGGTAAGTGTTAATTCTTTTAGTAAGTAAAAAAGACATACTTAAGCAACAACCTCATTTTTAATTCTTACATTGCACAAGGTTTTTTTTATGTGCGCATTACTATACTGTATACTGTGCTACTTGAGTGTTACTGATATGTTGTGTGTAGCAATGAATAAATGTTTTCTTTTCTTTTCTTTTCAAAGTCATGGTACTCTTGAATAATTATATTTTGTAGAAGTTGAAACTTAAAGTCTGTAAGGAACTTGAGAAAAGAGATAATTATTAGTGGCTACCTTGGACAGTTCTTGCAAACCTCTTGAGGTTTGTTACACTAAGTTTTTAATGCATGTCCTTATATTATACAAAAGAGATGGGACAGATGTTAGGCGGCCTTAATGCTTTCTGTTTGAATTTGTTTATCACATGCATTTTGTATTAATGTGATAGAAAATGAATTAATTAGTACTCATACTGCACCAAACAGCTCATACGCGACCTGGATGGCCAAATAACCAAATAATTATAATGTTATAAATCTGATATACGGACAAACTCCATTGCATCATTTTTAAACACACTTCTGAACCCTGCTTTTAAGCACATTCTAATGTTAATGTTGTAGTAATCATACTTTTTTTTGAATGGAAGAAACCTGACTGAAGATCCCACGCCAAGACACTTGTTTGCGTTATTCTGAGATCTATACAATTCATTTTGCTATGTAGTGTCGGCGTAGAATAGCACTACCCCATTTCTTCCGGAGGGTGTACGTAAGAGGCGACTAACGGTATTGGGGCTATTAAGGGATTTTTGGCTATGCGGTTGGAGACCCATCACCAACAACCTTTATTTTACAATTAATGCATACATCCATTACTTAGTGATATATTCCAATGAAACCAATCAATCAGATTTTTGTATATTAATTCAATTGAGATTAATATTGCTTAAGCCTAAGTGACAAGTCTAAATAATCAAGAAATCAAATGAGATGGTTTCTACAGGCTCTATATTTGACTGTGTATAAGTGCATACAATAAATAGTACAATGTAATTCAGAGTTAAGGACTCATTAGCAAAATAAAGTTACTAATGATACTATTAGACAACAAAAATACTTAAAATGTAATCATACAAACTGAGGCCATTAAAATGCATGAGTTATAATGATTTATCTCAAAAATAGCTTCATCATATCCCCATAGTACCTAAAGGGGTATATAACGAGTTGTATTTTAACCCAGAATGTCGAAATGTACACGTGTCCAAGTCATATTTTCATAATACTGAGTCTGCTTACCGTAAGGCTCTGGCTTTGGCTCGTCTCTCCTTGATTCTGCTCGGAATATAGCACGACGGGTATCTGCCCTCAATAGCTCGGCGGACAGTTTGTGCCATTTTGCAAATTTTATGTTAGACACAAATAATTAGCACACGCATCCAGTAATCACGGTCAAATCCGCACTTTCGCTTTGTACGATTGTACAATAGTCCTTTTGCCAGCGACATTATTGTTCATCACACTTTAGAGGAATCCAACATCCAGTGGTGGCGGACATTTAACATATCACTAACGCTATAAGCACATTAATAAATAGAAAGTCAGTTGCCTAGAGGATACTGTCCTAAATAAAAGCCACTAAAATTGTTATTTTTTTGGAAGAAAAAGAAAGAACGCTAAAATAGTGACGGCTGATTGTCGTCATTCATTTTATTTTTATTTTCATAAATTTATGTCAAACAAAAAATATGATAATGTTGCCATACTAAAATATTAAAGCTACCGAAACAACAACCAAGAAGAAGAAGAAAGGTGTCGAATTTACTTTTATTTTTCATTTATTTCTGCAATGAGAATTTTTCACTGCCATTTAAAACAACAAACAGTTGTGATTTCTTATACCGTTAGATGGCAGTGGCACACATTATAGCACTGTGTGGTTTTTTCTACTGTAAGGTATGAAAGTATATAATGTTTCTAGTGTTTTTAAGTCCTTACTATAAAAGATATGGCAAACAGTAGTTTAAAGTATAGAACCAAGTAAGTTTCATTCATGACATAAGATAAATTGGACTAATGTGAATCAGTTTAATCAGCACCTCTTTCTTAAGCAGCGTAGGAAGCGCTTTTATTTTGCTTAAAAGCAAGACTGTGAAAATCCCTCCTTGCACTACTTGGTCTCAGCCCCGGATCTAGGGGGGGCAAGCCGGGGCCTATGCCCCGGGCGGCAAGTTCAGAGGGCGGCAAATTCATACTTTACAGACGAATGGCCAACTCATCATTTACTTAACTTTGACCACGGAATAAATAATAGTACAAGTACAGAAATTTCATGGCCATATCAACTCGACCGATACCCAGAGCGAGTAGTGAGATGTGCTGCACGAACATTTATTATTCGCCAGGCGCGTAGGCATAGTATAAAATATGCGCTCGCTTGCACGGAATGTAGAGTAAATTATATTTCTAATGTGGAAGTTTCAACTTCAGTCTTGCAATCTTAGCGATAGAAAGTCGAATTACACTCGTATTAAATTATGACAAGGCCATAAATTTATTTACTGAACAAAAAGCTCGAAGAGTAAAATTGTTATTTCAATTCACAAATGCAATAAAATTTGATTTTTATTATACATATTTTATTTTAAATTCTATCCTGTGTATAAAATATATACATATACTACACGTTTATGTTATTGTTTATTTGTATATTTGTGAATAAATAGGCTTAACATTATTTCCGGAAAGCCTGTGTAGACTATGTCAAAATGTCAATCAATTAGTGGACATCTGATAGTTGAAATAATTAAAGGTAAAAAAATAAATATAAATGGGCGGGGGCGGCATTTTTAGGTTTTTGCCCCGCCAAAAAAAAATTGAAGATCCGGGGTTGCTTGGTCTCAATGAGGAAGGCGCTGAACTGGCAATGTTTTTTTTTATAATCAACCTCTAGGTAGTTCGTACAACAGTCCTGCTGCTAATAATATCCTAATTTTCTCAAGTATATTAAATTGTCTTAATAAAATGAAAAGAAAAAATATTATAAATTGCCTCCGTGGCAAAACGCTAGAGCAATCAGCCTATAATCAACAGGTGGTACCGTGTTCGAATCCCAGTTGAGTTTAGTTCTGAGTTGTGTACTTGTATTTTTGGCATAAAATACTACTATCCTCTTTTTTACCATTTCTTGCGGCGATATGTATGGAGACCGATTGACTTCCTGTATTTCACGCACTTTTTTGATTTAAGTGTGAGAATAAATATGAATTAAGATGTTGGGAATAATTTTGTTCAATAACGTTTAAACTACAGGACAGGTAGTTGATGATACCAATTATAACATGAGAAACTTTATATTTTCGATATGTAAAAGGTTTCATCCAATTGGCCTAGACCTATGGTCAGATCACAAGATGTTTTATTTTAATTCCGTTGAGGCTGTAGGACTACGTTGGAGCGCACGCTACTGCGGACTCACTCGCACATATAGCAGCGTCTCACTCATATTCCTACATCGCGGAGTGTAAATGTTTTTCAAGTTAAGCATAGATACAAATTATAAGTTGACACCATGAAGCTACTAACTAAACAGGAGAGCGTACTCACAAAAATATGGTAAACAAAAATGCAATTTATTACCATGCAATAAAGTTAATTATCTTTTAAAGACTGTCAAGCAGAGAAACGTCCTAGAACGAGAGCCGTGTGAGAGAGAAGTGTGTCCCGCTCGCGCGGTTGCCAGTCGAGATTAAGTTCAAAGAAAAACAAATTGAAACTTATTTAAAGGGAATATTTTATAAAAAGCAGGTTATTAACTGTTCCTTTTTTGTATTTTATTTTAATTATTATTGTCGCCTATCGATTTGGAGATAAATAATTGGTTAAGTTTGGCAAAAGGGATATTAATATTTGTCACGGGTATCCCCATCGAAACAAGATAAATGTTGTGTCCACAATTTATCATCTGTTTGAGTGTTTTGGAGCTTTTATCATTTAATTAAGAAAATATAGTGATAAATATGGGTTCATGTTATGGAACAATAAATAAAATAACCTGTATCATCTCGAACTTTACCACATGAATGCATTAAACGATTTGAATTTGAATATAGCTGTGTGGTGTCAGCTTAGTATAGCACTACCCCATTTCTTCCGGTGGGTGTACGTAAGAGGCGACTAACGGTATTGGGGCTTTTAAGGGATTTTTTGACGCATTACTATAAAACAAAGAGTCTACGTAGATTAGGAAACAAAGTGGGATTGAGACAAAAACTACACAAAACTATTATATTTAGTAATGTATAAGTAAGACAAATAAGACTATGGCAGGTAGGTTGCTTTTGAAGTTGATTTATGACCCGTTTTGTAAAGTACTAAGATTGATAGATTATCCAATTATAATAACAACTTTTATATTTTTCTGTCTATCAATGGTTTTCTAATGTAGCATTGTTTTAACGGATTGTGAAAAAGACAATAAGCAATTGTAATTAAGTATGTCAATAAATGTTTTAAAATTTATTTCATTTTAATTTTTTTGGGGAAAAGATATGGTTTTGTGAATATAGAACCGTGACAAATATTTTAGTAAAGTTGTCAAATATCCATATAGAAAATTAGTATATCGCAACAATGCTAAATACTCTTAGCATTAAGTCAGCTTATTGTGACCTTTCTAGTTCAAATAAATAATAAAATAATACATGTAAGTGAAATAAAATGCTGTGTAGTGACGGCTTTAAATAGCACAAATCTTCTGCTACCTGCGTGCTTTGGAAAAGGTAACTGAGGGTTCTGGGGCTTTTGAAGTTTTTTATTAGATACTTTATCTTCCTTTTAATACCACCTTCCTTTGCTTACCATCTTTTCTCTACTCAACTTCAAAAAGGAGCTGAGGAAATTTTAATTCTCAAGCACTGGCTACCCATTCCTTTATAATCTATTAATTAAGAATAAATATGTATAAAAAACACGTTGATTTACCAAAAACAATGTATATATGTAAATATAAGTGTTTTTATAATATTTTTTATAATGTATGTATGTAAATATAACTAATAAATAAAGGATAAATAAAGGAAAGAAAAATTTCGACACAGGTGGGGATCAAACCCGCGACCTTGGGTATACGCCCCCGTCGCTCTGCCAATTGAGCTACCGTGTCAAAGGCTGCGAGTGCATCAGGTCCCCACATGAGGTTTTCATGAACAAAAACATTCAAAATATGTAAATATAAGTGGTTTTGTATCCTTTAGAGGAACTCTTATTAAAACACCAACAGATGGTCACCCTACTTAAAACGAGACACAGTTAGCTAGTTAGCCATCCTTTTTCAGGACACTTTAGGTCGCCAGCGCGCGTTCCTGTTTAAATAATACTTCCATGGTTGACACACAGCAGGGTGTACTGGCCAGTATATCTTTGCTGTTTCCACAAGGCTAAGAAACTCACCATACTTGCCCAGTTTGATCTAGGCAGTATAGTAGGTACAATCTTTTAAATAAGCATTCCATAGGCAAAGATGTTTAGTTTGATGTCTTTTATCAATTTAAAATATAAAAAGGTATGTTTTAAAAACGAGGTCAGGCCAATTGGATTTAAATTATTATTCTTAACTAGTGGATCGGCCCAGCTTCGCACGGGTAGCGTAGTTTTAAAAATATCTGAGGTTTCATCGATCAATGCTCAACCTTTGTGAAATTTAGCGCAACTTATAGCTTTCCTGAATAGTTTAGCTTTAGGATTGTGAAAGCGCTTTAATGAACGGTTCTGTGTCTCCGAAAATAAACCCATGCAAACCAACAATCAGAGTTACAAACTTTGCATACATCATACATATACTCACGGCTATGTTTTGCCCGCGCAAACATAACAAAAATATAAACTTATAAGGTAATAATGTAAACTTTTTTAAATGAGAGATGAATGAGAGAACTGTTAACGAAAGAGTAATCAAATATAATCAGGATGCTCCGAACTGCTAAGCTATCAGGAGTTACACTTGTTATTGTGAGTCAACCATAAAAGATAGACATATGTTTTCGGAGGATATTTTTCGTAGAATCTTGCCGTCATACATGATTTCTATGTAACTATAACCATTAAGGCTGCACACGCGACGGAAGCTTAAAAAATGGAGTAACTTCCCCCGTTTTCCCAAATTTTCCCAAAATTACCCTTCACTACTCTGCTGAAAAGTACACTATAACCTGCCCAGGAGTATGAAGAATAATCCTACTAAGTTTCGTTAAAATCCGTCGAGTAGGTTTAGTTTCCATAAGGAACATACAAACCGACAGACAGACAGACAGACAAAAATTTACTGATTGCTATTTCGGCATCAGTATCGATCACTTATCACCCCCTGATAGTTATTTTGAAAATATATTTAATGTACAGAATTGACCTCTCTATAGATTTATTATAAAATACATAGAAAAGTTTAGCTGTCCTGTCAAGTCATCGAGTCTCATACTTTTTACAATCTCAAAAAGTTCTAAATCCAAATTAATTTATTTGCTTTTTAGACCATGGTACATTACGATGACACAGATGGCACACATTCTCTTGATTTTTTATCTTTCCCCTCTAAACGTCTAGTAGCTCAGGTATTTCTAATTCTGTAGCTGTGGGATATTTGAAGTTCATATATTTTTCAAAGCAAATCAATGATATTATATTAAAGCAAATATAATAAAATAAATAAATAGTCCCACGTTTCTACAAAAAGATGTGAAAAACATTCTGTAAAAAACTAACCAAGTCTCGATGGAGTTGCTAGTTTATATCGTATATATCTATGTATCCCTACCTATCTATATACTCGAATGTATGAAGAATTCGAATGAAGAAGTCATTGTGTCAGCTTAGAAAGCGCTCACCCATTTTTTCTCGCGGGTGACGTAACATGACGTAAATGGTTGGGTGATGCGTTTGGAAAGCCATCACCAACAACCTATACCTATTCCTGGGCTTAAATTTGTTAACTGCCAAAACCTGCTTTACATAACCGAGTGCCTTATGCACACATATGTTATTTCTTTTGCTTATCTACATATAAACATGTATTAAACAGCTGAACATGAATGTAAGTTTAGTTTAGCAGAATTTCGAAGAAACACCCATCACTGGTAATTTGTTCCCAGCTAAATCATTCTGCGTTCAATAAAAAAACTGTAATTTCAAAGTCGCCTCAGACTTTACACGAGAAGAAAAGTTTTAAGATGTTACATAAAATGTCATAAACCACTTGAATTTTTCAAGATTCTTCACCTTTAGAGCCAATATGGCAGAGAGCCAATCTGTTAGATTGGGCATAAATTCAATTCAGAGAAGCGACGGTTCAATGGATCCTAATTCCTTCGTAAATATTTTCACATTTTGCCAAACACTACATAGATATTGTTAACATTTATATTTGCTCTAAATTCTAAATTAAGGGTTCTAGTCCTGAATTTTGGTGATATTTTGATAATTTACGTTTGGACAAGACAGATTACCGATGTGGTAGTCGTAAACAGAACCGTATTTACCATTACTATCATACATTTTACTTATTAGGGATTGTTAAGTATTTTATTGATTTAGGTATCTGACCTTTCTTATTTATTCATATAACTATTTTTATTCTCAAATATTAAGAAGGTTTTTTTTAATTTTATATAGCATAGTGGCGTTCTCTAACTATAAATGCAATCTCTTGAAGGAGTTGCCAGAGCTTTGGAATCCATAATATTTTAGCAACTTGCAAATTGGAATAGGGAATAATGGTCAAATGAGGGATCGTTAGTAATAATTTTCTGACCATTTAGGAAAAATACATTAAATTAAATAGCCTCCTATTTTAAAACTCCTCGTCGTCTTATTATTCAGAAATCTGTGGAAAGAGATGGGATAGTGTTGTTTTAAGCTAAGCTAGCTAATAACTTTCAGAGCTTGCATGAAAGCCAGTTAGACTAATCTCTGCGTTGCTAAATCTTCTAACTTGACAAGTGAAACCGCAGGCAACAGCTAGCTATTTACAAAGGTGGTAAACAACAAGTAAATTACTATTAAACCGATATATATTGCACTGGTGCGAGTAATCCCGTTCACACATAAATTTAGTTTAAAGCTATAGTATCAGAACACCGTGTGTTCAAAATAAGCCGCAAACTTCCTTTGTTCTCAAAATTATGTTATCCTGGAGCGAAATATTAATCAACAAAGCTTCACAGCAACTACATATAATTCATGACTATGATGCCCTTTTTGGCATTTGAAGTTTTTCCATGCATGCTCACGTTACAGATTCTAAGGGATTTTTGCGAGGGTGATGCCGTTGGAGATCTATCACCAATAATATTTATTTTATCATCTTATTCTCACTTAATTTCCAAAAGTATCTGAGAAATTTCTAGTAATTACCCCTTCTAGGAATTTATAGCCGTGAGTATATGTTTACTTTAACGATACAGATGGTATAAAGCTTTGACTTCGTAAAAAACTTAAGTAACTAGTCCACATAACCTGATTAGTCCACGTTTAAAGTTAAATAAGATCACATGACGTTCACAAGTTTAAGTATCTCTTCCCCACCTTCGGGGATATGCAGCGCAAACGTTTGAGTCTTTGAAACGTAATATACATCATAAGGACTATAAATTCCATAAAGGGTAGCCAGAATACAAAATAATAAATTCATTGGCCATTTTGGAAGTTAAATAGGTAAAAGAAAGTAAAATGAAGGATGACTAGGTGGTGGGTGAAGGGAGACCATCACTAACATAATTGTTATACATCCTTTAACCACATCGGCCAAAATAATCTTAAAAGCCCTAAAAACTTAGTTAAGATACCTACAAAGAATTAATGGGTTAGTGCTGCCTAAACCAACAGTAAACAGCCATTTTATTAATATACAGTAGAACCCGTTTAATACGATCACGCTCAATACGATTTCTCGCATAATACGCCGCTTTACGCCAGTCCCTACAACTTGAAACTCTCGGTCCGTGGGGCCCAGATGCGCGTCGTTTTTTCAAAGAAATTTCGACGCGCCTGATCGAGAAATGCGGAGATCCGAGGACTGGCGCATTCTTCGCTCAAAGAATCAGCTTAGCGATTCAAAGGGGTAATGCAGCCAGCGTTCTCGGAACCCTGCCACCAGGCGGCAGCGATTTCGAGAGTATTTTTTAGATAGGTTTTTCATATATTATAATTTTATTTTATTTTACCTGTATATATAGTTAAATGTGTAAATATATTTTAATTTATTGAATATGAATAAAAATTAAAAGATAAAAAAAACTTGAAACATATTTTCATACATTTCCTAACGCTTAATACGATCGTCTTCCCGTTTGATACGCTCGGCCCGATCTTCATTTCTTGACTTGTTGTGCATCATTTGTATGTTACAATATGACTACAATTAAGCAAAAGGCATTGTCACTTAAAAAATTTTTTTGATAAATTTCGATAAAAAGTTACAAACAACGAATCAAACTCAGTTGCTGAGCTTCTCTTACCTGCTTCTACGTTTTGTACCATTCTAGAGATGAAATTAAAGAAAGATACAGATTGGGACGTGTGCAGAGTAAAAAGCAAATGGTACAAAAGTTTGATAAATTGGAAAAAAAATTAGTGAAATGGCTTCATCAAGCACGAGCTTCAAAACTGTCCATAAGTGGCCCCATAACATGGGAGAAAGCGTACATACATACATACATATTCTCACGCCGTTAGTTCCCATTGGGGTAGGCAGAGACTATCGATCGCCACTTCGTACGATCCTGGCAAACCTCTCTGGCTTCGTTTATATCCATCAATCTTTTCATACATGATCTTTTATTCTTCATACTGCCTTTTTGAACACATTTTCTATTTGATCCAAATGTGTCCTCCGAGGTCGTCCTCTACTAACATTGGCTCTATATATCTCTTTCACCAATTTACTGTCATCCATCCTCTCTACGTGCCCAAGTTTTGTTTTGTTATGTTGAGATTCTTTAATTGCTAAAGCATCAAAGTCTTTCTGTTAAACCAAAATAAGATTGTATTAAATAATATACTGAATGTAAATATTGTACATAATTAAAATATAATATTTTGAAAATAAATATAAAAAAATAAATATTATGAACAAAATATATAATATGTAGTACGTTTGGTTTATTTTCCCTATCCCGCATAATGCGCTTTCTCGCTTAAGACGCGTTTTGGTAGGGTCCCTGAGAAATCGTCTTAAGCGGGTTATACTGTAGTAAAGTAAAACTCTAGGTTTTAGTACAAAACGTGGCATTGGGGCCTTTTAACTTATTGCTGGGCGATGTGGTTCGACCGCAATTGAAAATTCCCATCTTTACCCCATTTCAAACATAACATAACATAAACGTTCACGCCGTTTATCCCCGAAGGGGTTGGCAGAGGTACCAATACTCCTGAACTCACATGGCAAGCGCCATCTAGTTTCCAGAGAAGGTACCCACGTTTTGCTTAGATAGTGTACTCACGTGATAGGGGGCAGGCCTATCGCCGTTTTGTACGAATACACTGTCACATGACTAAGTACAACTCAGCCATGTGGGTTTCCTCACGATGTTTTCCCTCACCGTTAGCAACCATGATAAATTAACCACACATATGACTTTAGAAAAGACAAATTGGTGTAGGCCCGTCCCAGGATTGGAACTCACGCCCTTCTGTTTTTCGGGCGGGTGTTCTATCCACTGGACTATCATGTCGCTTTTTCAAAATGACATGATAATGAAATAATAATTCAAGTCCATTCATACCCACCATATACTCACGGCCATAAATCACAAAAAGGGGTAGCAAGAGCTTTAGAGCTAGAATCTCCTCAGCCACATTTGGAAGTTGATAGGGAACACGATAGTAGCAAAAATATTGTTAGTCTCCAATCGCATCGCACAAAAACCAGTTAAAAATGCCCCATACCCTTAGTCGCCTCGTACGACACCCGTGGGTAGAAAGGGGGAAATTCTAAGCCGGCACTACGGCAATACGCTGCACTGCAAGCTACACTTGTATCGGAATTTATACTCTTGAGTATACAGAAAGAGGGTAGTGAACTCGTCATATCTAATCTCATAAAAATTACATACATACATACATATACTCACGGCTGTAAATCCCTAGAAGGGGTAGCCAGAGCTAAGAATTTAGAAGTTCATCAGCCACTTTTGGAAAGTTGAGTGGGAAAAGATTGTGAAATAAAAGTTGTTGGTGATGGGTCTCCAATCGCATCGCCAAAAAATCCCTTACAAGCCCCAATACCGTTAGTCGCCTCTTACGTACACCCACCGAAAGAAATGGGGTAGTGCTATTCTAAGCCGACACTACACAGTTTACATACAATTGTTCTTGAGTATACTTGGACTAAATAACTTTCGGTATTAATGTGCAAAATAAGACTAGCAGAGTAAGACTATACTGTCAGCTGAAAAAACGGGGTTAATGTTGTTTGAGTTCACTCAGTGTATGTATGTACGGTCTCAGATGTTAGTATGTTTTGGAGGCGAGCCAAAGGACCTCGTTTTGATATTTACGAGAAATCTGATAGAGAATTTCAATGAATCGTATTTTTATGGTGTTAAGAAAACTTGAGGGAGAAAGTTTTCATAATGTGATGCACGATATTGGTGGAAATAATGGAGCAGGACTGTTAACTTTTATTTTATATTCAATCATACGGAGCTTTATACGGAGATATTAAATAACGGTTCAATAGAGAACGATCATAGAGGGCACATTTCAATCAAATGGAAAATGTGCTCACAAATGATTTGCAGGTATAAAAAGATTAATAATTGTAAATTAACAAGAGGTTTGCCAGCGTCTTACAAAATGGCAATCGATGGACTCTGCCTTCTCCAGTGAGAAATTGTATGTTTATATTAGGAAAGATATAAAACAAACAATTACTTTAATATCTTTACAACTACTACAAAAAATGGCTGAGGAATACTTGATACTATTTCTTTGGCTATCCGCATTACCGATTATAGTTGTGAATTTTTCCGAGAAGAGGAGCTGGATGATGTTTTTAGATTTAGAGTTTTTAGGTTTCTATTTTAGTGATATAAATATGTGTTATTTTTAATTTATATACATTTTTGAATCTTTTTGTTCATGAAAACCTCATGTGGGGATTATTACTAATAAATAAAGAAAAGAAAAATTTCGACACAGGCGGGAATCGAACCCGCGACCTCGGGTATGCGCCCCCGTCGCTCTGACAATTGAGCTACCGTGTCAATGGCTGCCAGCGCGAAATTCTTCTATCCTTTATTTCTTTTACACGTTTAAGTAGTAGTAGCTATGGCTAACCGGCGGTGTCGAAAATTTTTCTTTCCTTTATTTATTCTATATTTATTAGTTATAATCCCCACATGAGGTTTTCATGAACAAAAAGATTTAAATTATAATTATTGTGTTACTAATTGTAATATTTTTCTCTGTCATTCATTTCTTTGGCTGTTTAGTTTATATTGAGGTTGTGACTTGTTCATCACAACCAATAGCCATCTTTGCTTAGATCCAGGGTCAAGTCCTAATATTATCGTATTTACCTAGTTCGTCTATGCGGTTGGACAATAATCATAAACGATCCTTTGTACGATGGTCATAAACATTACTAACTTTTAAAAGAGCCGAGTGAGTTAACACTCAATAGTTTTGGCTACCCCATTTTGGCATTATAACCGTGAGCTTAGTTAGATAGATATTTAAAACAAATAACAGCGCATATTTATTCAGGTCAAAGTAAAGTTATCCCATTAGTAATTCAGTCATGTCTCATTTTCCTGTTTACTTCAGAATCAGAACCAACTTATCTTGATATTTATGGACGGTTCAGGAGTTTTGTTCCATTATGATAATGACATAGACATAACATTCACGCTGTATATCGTTTAGGGGTGGCAGAGGTACTAGTTGCTAGGTATTAGTAGCAACCGTGATAGCCCAGTGGGTAGAACACTCGGTTATCGTGCAAACGACTAGTGTTCAAATCCTGGGTCGGGCCTACACCAATTTGTCTTTTCTAAAGACATATGTGTGGTTAATTTATCATGGTTGTTAACGGTGAGGGAAAACATCGTGAGGAAACCCACATGGCTGAGTTGTACTTAGTCATGTGACAGTGTATTCGTACAAAACGGCGATAGGCCTGCCCCCTATCACGTGAGTACGCTGTCCATGCAAAACGTGGGTACTCTGAACACCAGATGACAGAGTCACGTGATGTTCAGAAGTATTAGTACCTCTGCCAACCCCTTCGGGGATATTCGGCGTGAACGTTTATGTTTATGTAGGTACTAGTTCTAAACATAACGTGGTAGTTGGTTTCATGTTGTAAAGAGTATCTGCTTTGTAAATGAATAGTGTGACGGCATAGTTTATATTTATACTCATTCTTATACTGCTGAATATGTGAAATGTACAAGGGTTGAAGGCTGCCTTGCCTGCTTAGTGGTAGTCGATACTTACATTCATATACTCAAACCATCAGCTCTCACTGGGGTAGACAAATACTATAGATCACCACTTTGTACGATCTTCTCCAGATTTATTTACATTCAAAAATATTTTTATACGTGCTCTTTAGTACTTATCTACCGACGTTGATCTAGCCAAGCGCTCAAAAAGGCAGCAAAGAATTATAGGATTTAGATGAAATTTACTGCTCTGAATCCGTCACTCAATAAAACGTTATACGTTTTGTATTTCCTTCATTCTAATAATGTTAGGTCAGCCTTCCCGCCCCCCTGACATGCATATTGCATCATTCATCATTCTCCTGCCCTTATCCCACTAGGTGGGGTCGGCACAACATGTGTTTCTCTTCCATTCGTCTATGTCTTTTTGCAAAAATCAAAATATTAATATTTTGTGACCGTTTATTGTGTTCTAGAAAGTCAGATTGTCGTAATCAATGTCATAAAGTTTGCGTTTTGAGTGCGTATTTTACTATAAAATTGCAACTTGCGATTGGGACAGGATCGCATCGATAATATAAAAGCACCTACCCCTATCAACGTTTGTGTAGCGACAATCTTATCTATAAACAACGATCTGCTATCTATTTCCATATATGTTAAAGTTACCGACCAACAAATCAGCCATCAGCGAGAAATGGCAGTCATAAACGTCCAAGCAAGAGCAGTACAATAGAGTTTGAATTCTGTGTATGAATGGTAGAGTCTACAATAGCTTGACAGGAATGCGTCGGAATGGCAAACAAAGGTTGGCCATCGATTGAACGCGGCTTCAACCAACTTCACGTCAATTCATCAATGTAGGGTGAGACTACAGATAAAGGAGGAAGCGTTTTATATCCCATGTGATACAGTATACTTAATAATAATTTTGTCTTTTCTAAGGACATATGTGTGGTTAATTTATCATGGTTGTTAACGGTGAGGGAAACCCACATGACTGAGTTGTACTTAGTCATGTGACAGTGTATTCGTACAAAACGGCGATAGGCCCCCTATCACGTGAGTACACTGTCCATGCAAAACGTGGGTACTCTGAACACCAGGTGACAAAGTCACGTGATGTTCAGAACTATTAGTACCTCTGCCAACCCCTTCGGGGATATTCGGCGTACATGTTTATGTTATGTTTGATGCAGTATACAAAAGCGGGTAGCCGGGCATCAAGGCATATTTATATGACTACCAAGTTATTCTATTGCTTTTTTTTATTAGAAAGAAAATTTCTAATTTTTTCTGTACACTGTGATAATGATCTTAAAAATTTACGATTTTACCGTAGCTATTTCTCTTCTATACCAAATGAGCACTCTTTTTCATGTACTAAAAATGAACTTTTTTATATTTCAAAAAATGGTGCAAGTTAGAACGAAAAATTTTATAGTCACAAGGCTACGAGTAAATGTCAAAAATTGTCTGGATTTTAGTAATATAGGCTAACGAAGTATATAATTTCGCTAACACAAAATCTTTGAATGCATGCATGAAAACGTTACAAGTGATTAAGACATCGGTCTAAGCTCTATTATTTATATATATTCACCATAACCAAAGCTGTGTAGTGTTGGAAAGCTTTGTAATGTCGGCTTAGAATAGCACTACCTCATTTCTTCCGGTGGGTGTACGTAAGAGGCGACTGACGGTATTGGGGATTCTAAGGGATATTTGGGCGATGCGGTTGGAGACCCATCACCATCAACCTTTATTTTACCAACTTTTCTCCACTCAACTTTCCAAAAGTGGCTGAGGAATTTCTAATTCTAAATTATTATTATTATGGGCATGACTTTTAGTTCCTCGCCTCTCCCATGGCCGAAAAAGAAAATATAAATTTTAAATGGGAGAGGCGGTATTCCCCGACAAAAGAACAGTCGGTCGGGGTCAGGGAGTCAGGTTCAAGAACCGACGGACGATCCGAGCCGTATCAAGCAGCACCGCTTTCTGCATTTGTGCTGGAACCGACACGCCACAGAAATCCAACCGCCTCAAGTTGGTCGCGAGGCTGGTTGGAATTAACCCGTTCGCGGACAAAACAATTGGGATTATTTCTGTCGAAGTCACACCCCACATGTCGGTGATCTCGTGAGCCAGATCGAGATATTTCCGACGCTTCTCGGTGTCGGCTTTCACGAGACCCTCGTCATGAGGGACAGTGATCCCATACCACGATATCAGGCTTATTCGCTAGAATAGTCCTGTCCGTGATAACGGATCGGTCCCAATAGATTTTGGCACGGTCGTTTTCTAGGATTGGCTCCGGCAGATACTTGTAATACGGCAGCCTCTGTTGCAAGAGTCCGTATTTCATGATGATTTTGCTGATGCAGGATTTTGGCTGCTTGGTTGTGCCTGTGCAAGTACTCAGTGTTAGCAAGAGCCGAACAACCGGAAATAACATGCCTAAGTGACTCTCCGGGACGGCCACATGCTCGACAAACGTCTGTGGTACCGTCCTTTAGGATGTATTTCCGATAGTTCCGCGTCTTGATTACCTGGTCTTGTATTGCACCGACAAAACCTTCGGTTTCCCCAAAAAGGTCCCCGAAACGCAGCCAATGCAGGGAGGCTTTACGGTCCACGAACGGTTCGTGAAGTACCTTGTAAAACCTCCCGTGCAGCTCCTTCTCGTTCTATACGGACTCCCGATCAGAGGTGCTAAGTACCTCCGGGGTTCGCCATTCCTGTGAGGCCAACGATAAGGGAGTCAGTCCTTTATCACTAGCGACCACCTCCCCCCGGATACTATCATCCGTCATCGTAAAAAAATAGTTTCTGAGGCTGCATACCTCGCGGTTGTGCATGGTTTTGGCACTCAAGAGGCCTCGACCACCACACTTCCGCGGGATATACAGTCTCATAACCGACGACCTCGGATGATGCATTAGATGAGAGGTCATCGTCGTGCGGACTCGTCTGTCCAGAGCATCTAGTTCGGACTGAGTCCATCTGAGCACGCCAAACGTGTACATCAGTACAGGCATGACCCAGGAGTTAATGGCTCGGATTTTACTAACGCCCGACAAGTAGCTATTAAGCACACTTTTCAGGCGTTCATAAAACTCCTCGCAAACACCCTGTTTCACGTCTGCCACCTTCACACCGATGGTTTGTGACATGCCCAGATACCGGTATGTTTCAGCCTCGGAGAGTGCCCTCAAATGACTGGTGCCGACATCGACACCATCAGAGTGCACGATATGCCCCTTCTCAACATGAATGACCGCACACTTATCGACCCCGAGCTCCATCTTGACGGAACCACTGAAATCATTAGTGATCGCCAGTAGCTCCGCCAATCTGTCAGCCGTGGGGGCGTAAAGCTTCAGGTCATCCATGTAAAGGAGATGAGGCAAGCGTGGTCCGCCTCTCCGAAACTGAAAGCCTGTCCCCGAATTCTCCAAGAGTGTACTTAGAGGATTCAGGGCCAAGCAAAACCAAACTGGACTCAGGCAATCGCCCTGGAAAATCCCTCGCCTTATATCAATTTGGTCATCCGCGTCCGTCATCCGCTGACCGTCTAAACTCAGAATCGTTCTCCAGCACCCCATACATTGCCCGAGGAAGTGTCGAACTGCACTATCAATTTTGTACAGCTCGAGGACCCTCATGAGCTATGAATGAGGTACCGAATCGAACGCCTTCCTGTAGTCTATCCAGCCAGCGGAGAAGTTCCGACGGTTGCGTTTGACCAGTTGGCCTACGACCGCGTCGATGAGGAGCAGCTCCTTGCTACCGCGACTACCGCCCCTACATCCGTTCTGAGCTCCAGAGATCACATTGTTATCAACAATGTGTTGAGTAATCTTGGAGCTCAGAACGGATGTCAAGGTCTTGTAAATTGTACAAAGACAAGTAATGGGGTGGTATTGTGATGGATCCGCGGTAGCATCGCTCTTTGGAGCTAAATGAGTGATCCCAGTAGTTAAGAAGTTCGGGAGCGTCCCACTCTCGAGGGCGCTTTGGAACTGACGGGCGAGGGTAGTGTGACAGCGCGTGAACCCCTTCAACCAGTAATGGTGCAATCCGTCCGGCCCCGGACTTTTCCAGTTCGGAGCCTTACGGACCGCAGCCACCACATCCTCCTCGGATATGTTGACGGGGTTCATGTGCGCTATGGGCTCGCACGCTCCCTCGACCGCCTCGAACCATCGGCCCTCTTCGTGATCAACAGGCAGCGACCAAAGCCCACGCCAGAAGGCAACTACATCAGCTTTTTCCGGTCGCTGACCCGTCGAAACCACATCGGGACGCTCCAAAGTTCTGTAGAACTTCTTCTGGTCACTCATGAAGAGACGATTCTGTTGGTACCTCTTTCCCTTTCAGAATATCGCCAACAGCAACCTAAACAATAGGCGGCCATTTGTAAAAAATAATAATAAGCTGTAAAAAAGTTTTTTCAATGTCTGAGTAACGTCAGTTTTATGAAATAGTTTTACAGCATTCTTGAAAATGATGATTTATGGTTGAAACCGGAATATGAATCTGCAGCCGTAGCATGAGATATTGAGATGATTTTTTGGTTGATGCCGTTCCTTTATGAATTGCTAGGTGTGCCCGCAGTTTTACCCGAGAATAAAGTTGACTTCGTTCCTCAGCACTTTTTGTGTAGGAAGTGGCGTCACCTGTTATGATCCCACAGGAGTCATATATTTTTACAAGATTTAAGCAAATAAGCAACCAACCGTGATAGCCCAGTGGGTAGAACACTCGGTTATCGTGCAAACGACTAGTGTTGAAATCCTGGGTCGGGCCTACACCAATTTGTCTTTTCTAAAGACATATGTGTGGTTAATTTAACATGGTTGTTAACGGTGAGGGAAAACATCGTGAGGAAACCCACATGGCTGAGTTGTACTTAGTCATGTGACAGTGTATTCGTACAAAAACGGCGATAGGCCTGCCCCCTATCACGTGAGTACACTGTCCATGCAAAACGTGGGTACTCTGAACACCAGGTGACAAAGTCACGTGATATTCAGAAGTATTAGTACCTCTGCCAACCCCTTCGGGGATATTCGGCGTGAACGTTTATGTATATGTTATGTAATATCGCCTAATTCGCTTACCCCAAGCAGCGATCTTCTGCTTCAGATCATCGATGCGCTCCACCAGTCTACAGGCAAACTTCGGTGAGTTGTCAAAGACATTCTCACCAGGGAATGCCCCCCTGACGAAGCGCACCACCCTCGGCCTATTGTTGCCTGATCTGAAGCTGGTCAGTTTGCCGATGAGGACCCTGGCCCTTGTGATACGGCTTTCAATCCGCCTCATCCAGGCTGGTCTAGTTCTAGTCCTGGGACTAGTACTGCCAGCCTGGCGGGAGTGACCAGCTCTTGCTGGCGGCATCCTGACGCCGACAAATTGACAAACTGTCATTGCGGCGCCAAAGAGAATTGAATCCGTATCAAAGGTCCACGCTGCTCTCTAAAAATGAGGGTAGCATGTTATTGACGGCCTCAACGACATCCCGAACCTTGATGCTGAGAGGAACTCGGGGCAGCCTTGGCATCCTTTCGAGAGGCACTTGGCGATATTCCAGGATCGTCTCTTCGAGTGCGCTCCTCACCAAATCCAAATCCAGGGAGACTGTTCCCCAATCGCTTTCCGCACCACCCACATCCGGCAGGTTAGCAATTGGCTCCCTCCGTACTTCCCGTTCAGGGACTGGAGGGAGAACCTGCAAAGGTGGCTCTTCGTCTAGCGGGGAACAGCCTCGCGTCGCAATTGTTCGAGTTCGGTAGTGCTAAAAAAATCTGAGCGCTGTATGTATCGAACTCGGTCCGCCAGGTTTTGTTCTGTGACGGTCAAATTGGGCTCCAGCCGCAGAAATTCGCGGTACATTGCTGCCCGATAAACCGTCCGCCCAGTTCTAGATCCTAAGGCCCTAAGGTAGGCCCGCATGGCATTTCTATTCATATCAACCGTCCATGCCATGCGGCGCCTAGCTCCACCAGCGGCGGGCACCGATTGCTGGGACTGAGTTGCCCCTGTCCCAACCGATGCCAAGCCATCTGGTGGCTGAGGTGGTCGCGCAGACCGGCCAGGTGGTCTGGCCGGTCTGCGGCGGCTGGGGGACCGCATGCTGCCACGTCCAGCCCCAGCTCCAGACGCGCCCCAGCGATAGCCCCTGGGGAGCGGCCCTATGCGCTCATCGTTTATATCTTCTTGCATTTTACGATGAGCGAAGATTCACCCGGGGTTTCGCTCAATTGCCCCGGGGAGACCGTTATTACTCTTTTTTGCGCTGAGACCAGTTTGTAGACACGGTCAACACCTACAAACTCAAGCGCTGACTATTTGCATTGCTGGAATGGCAAGCTGGTAAACATGTCATCCTGCCATTCCAACAATGGGCGGTGGGGTCGTCACATCCCTACGCCATATTATTATTATTATGTCTACCCATCACTAAAGCCTTCAACATACCTTTTCCTTCACCATAATTATTTACCCTATGAATATTAGTGCCTTTCAGAGGATGGATCTTTTTGCACGCACGAATATTTTATTATTTAATGTTAAACTATTTACATTTGTTTTATTTTATTTAAGCAAGAAAGAACTGTCATCTAGATAAAGTAAAATGTAAATTTCAATTACATACATACACATACTTACGGCTATAAATCCCTAGAAGGGGTAGCCAGAGCTGCAGAATAAGAAATTCATCATCTACTTTTGGAAGTTGAGTGGGGAAACAATACATACATACATACATATTCTCACGCCGTTAGTTCCCATTGGGGTAGGCGGAGACTATCGATCGCCACTTTGTACAATCCTGGCACACCTCTCTGGCTTCGTTTACATCCATCAATCTTTTCATACATGCTCTTTTATTCTTCATACTGCGGACACCTGCCTTTTTGAGCACATTTTCTATTTGATCCAAATGTGTCCTCCGAGGTCGTCCTCTACAAACATTACCTTCCACATTGGCTCTATTAACTCTTTCACCAATTTACTGTCATCCATCCTCTCTATGTGCCCAAACCATCTCAACATTCCTTTTTCTATCTTTCTTACAATATCATCTTTTACACCACACCTTTCACGAATCACATCATTCCTCACAGTGGGGAAAAGTGTGTGAAATAAGGATTTTTGGTGATGGGTGGCCTCTTACGCATACCCACGGGAAGAAATGGTTTAGTGCAATCCTAAGTAGACACTATACAGATAATATACACTCACACACACACATATACAGACACACATATATACATAGCCATGGTCCTATTTATTTTTTTTTAAAACACATTCGCTTCATATCCAAAAACTTATTTGTGGTTCCTCTTGGAAACTAGTGATGCAGTAGTTTTAGGAAAGGTTTTTTTTACGTATCTACATGAGTGATTATGCAATTTATAATACAAAGCCTATTAGTCAATACAAACTAATGTTTCTTTAACGTCTACAAAGTATGGAGTAAAGGGGCAGTGTTACGTTCACAGGAGATAGCGTTTTGTATACTTAGGATTTCATTTATATTATAATCGTTGTCTTTTTAATTTAAATAGCAACAAATATGATTAATAGATTTATATAAGTTTGATATGATATTATCAAAATCGACATCAAACATAAGTAAGGCTGGTGTTTTGGTTACAGTAGGAAGCGATTATAAATAGGATTACGGCATCACATAGACACTGGAAACATTAATAAAATAGTAAATTTGTGGAATACTTTAAAAATCATTAATAGAACTAAAATAAAACAAAAATTGACAAGGGGGTTTCGATCCAGCAGACATGTTATGCACTTTTTCCTAGACGGCCTTTAGGGCATACCCTTTACAAAATCGCTATCACAGTCACAGTAATCGCAGCTTTAAGGGCGGCAGGGGAGTCACCCTCAGCCCTGCGACCCAATTACAAAGGTCATTGCCCCCACAAGGTCATCAGCTGATCGATTGCGTCATGGCAACCTTAGTAAGGGCCGACAATAGAATGAATAAAAAACCTTAATGAAAATACATTGCTGTTTGAAAAGGGACTCGTCTGTACAGTACTTGCGAAGGAAATAAATTAGTTGAATGAAAATTTACTGCGGGATGTGGAAAGTTACTGTATGTGAGAATACAATTGAACTAGAAATAGTTCCTTTAATGTAGTTTTTTAGCTCAGTCGTAAAGCTAGGGTTTCTAAGGGGAAAAGCACAATTTCAAATCCGGAAGGTACGGAAGGGATTATCTTTATCACTTATTATTATTGTTACAATGCTTTTAATTCAACTTCAGAATATTTATAAAACTACCTTGATAACTAATAGCAACTTTGATTGGGAACATCACTGGATATAATTCAGGGGAGAGAGAGTTTGAATTCTGAGTGGGACCTATACCAATGTGTCTTTTCTTAAGTCGTACGTGTGGCTAATTTATTAATGCTATAACAGTGTTCTTTCGTACCTTTTGTACCTCGTAATGTGTACAATCTGCATTGCTCATTGCCTTTGCCATTGCTCGATTAGCGCTATATCTGTTATCCCTATACTTCTGTGTTCTTCTGTTATATTTTGTACTTTAGATAACTAACTAGGTTAAGACAAATATTATGTACTTTTGAAAACTGAATAAATTTTTATTATTATTATTATACGAATCTCCTCGTTGCAGATTCTGTCGCTTAGTGAAACTCTTAAAATACCCCCTATTACCCTCAATTGCCCTTTTGTTACCTCTGAGACTTCTTATAAGGCTTTTGTTTCAGGCAACATCTCTTGGTGTCATAACTGGCAGCACAGCTAAGTCAAAAGAGGGCTGATGATGAAATGATGATGATGAAAAAAAAGATTGCGCAGTTAAATAATAAATGGAACAACGTTATTCCTGTTCCACTACCAAAAAGGTCGTAATTTTTAATATTCACAGTTTAACTGCAGCTATAATATTACGGAGTACTTAAATTTATGTCCCCAGTAACTGCAAAGGATGTTAACAAGAAAATAACTAAAAGTTGACATCAAATCTGGCGCAAAAAGTGTGTGCTGTGAAACTTACTGATTTTAAGGTGCCGTTAGTGCAGCGAACAGAGTTTTTGAAACATTATAATGCGTATGTTTATAACAATATGGTTTTGAAAAAAATACATCAAAATCTTGAGGCTTTTCTGCTGTAAAATTGGCGATTCGAAACATGATTAATACATTTTCGCTCGATAGAAAAAAATCGCAAACATACCTCTAATTACACTCTTTAAAATGGTTTTATATTTTATTTATTTTACCTACTTACATATAACTTGCATCATAATTTGAGCATTTGTATTTCTAATAATAATTGGCGATTAGTTTTCTTTTTTAATAAATTCAATAAAACAAATATTTTAAAAACATCGATATTCGCAGTCCTACTCGTGCCCGAGAGCCGCCCGCCGCCCGCTCAGTGCTCGGCGAGCTGCTTTAGGGGATGGACCTATGTCGCGCGCGCCTTGTGTTACAGATCTTACAATTTGCGCGCGTGCGGCGCCGTTAGTGTGCGAGTGACCTATCTGTATACGATGCGCGTCAATGTAGGCGTGAGAGTGACCGTGCGTACGGTTAGCATTAGCAAATATAAAAGAATTCATTCAATTCATAGATTGCACTCATTTTTATATTTTATTGTTTAATTTATTAGGAATGGGAAAAAGAACAAAACCGTTAAAGTAACTTCTAATTTCAATTAATAATATTAAATAGTTACAGGTGTAAACTGAAAATTATATACATACATATACTCACGGCTATAAATTCCTTAACGGGATAGCCAGAGCTTTGGAATGAGAAATTCCTCAGCCACTTTTGGAAGTTGATTTGGGAAAAGATGGTAATAATATATGATTCATCGCCCACATCGCCCCAAAAATCACTTAAAAAGCCCCTATACCCTTAGTCGCCTCTTACGATCACGGGTAGAAATGGGGTAGTGTTATTCTAAGCCGACACGACACGACAAAAGTTATGAAATTATCACTGTAATAATTTTGTTAAACTGACAGGGGTAGACAAATCTATCGTATCATTATATTTTATACGACGACGACATGATAGTCCAGTGGGTAAAACACCCGCCCGAAAACAGAAGGGCGTGAGTTCCCCCTAGGACCCCTAGTACCCCTGACTTGTTCCCCCAGGGGTACAACTGGGGTAATTGTGCCCCTTTAGTACCCCTAGGTGTACATTTGGTACATACCATGTCCCAGAAGTACCACTTAATGTTTTTGTACGAATGTCCTTATGTTCATATCATTCTTATAAGATAAACCAACCTCCTTCCTTACACTTTGAAGTACCAGTAATGGGGAATGCACCGCTGTTACACCACGCTGTTCACCCAGTGTACCTACGGAGCATTTTTGTTCTTCGTAGTTACACCAACGTCTTTTTGACATGAATTTAACAGCTCTGCAGACATATCATGATAGACGAAACATATCGTGGACTCAATACCATATTTGGACTTGCGAAATTTTCGCGTGTTCAAAATCATCAAGAGGTAAAAACACTTAGATTATTTTTGCAAAATGTTGCTCATTTTAAACAAAATTCTTATTACTCGGCAAGTACTAGGAGTTCATAGGTTCATTAGAAATATCCCTAACGCAGGATTTATTTTGTATGCATATCTCAGATTTTCAATATTCATTGGACTGAGACACATATTAAACCATTGTTTTCAAATGAGAAATAAGAATCACTGTTAAATAGTGTAAACAAATGTAAGTGCGGATTGTAAATAAAGTAAATAAAAAAACCACTTATAATGTTTAATTATTAATTATTATACTGCGGAGCATTCCCCATTACTGGTACTTCAAAGTGTAAGGAAGGAGGTTGGTTTATCTTATAAGAATGATACGAACATAAGGACATTCGTACAAAAACATTAAGTGGTACTTCTGGGACATAGTATGTACCAAATGTACACCTAGGGGTACTAAAGGGGCACAATTACCCCAGTTGTACCCCTGGGGGAACAAGTCAGGGGTACTAGGGGTCCTAGGGGTGAGTTCCAATCCTAGGTCGGGCCTACACCAATTTGTCTTTTCTAAAGTCATATGTGTGGTTAATTTATCATGGTTGTTAACGGTGAGGGAAAACATCGTGAGAAAACCCACATGGCTGAGTTGTACTTAGTCATGTGACAGTGTATTCGTACAAAACGGCGATAGGCCTGCCCCCTATCACGTGAGTACACTGTCTAAGCAAAACGTGGGTACCTTTTCTGGACACTAGATGGCGCTGCCATGAGAGTTCAGAAGTATTTGGTACCTCTACCAACCCCTTCGGGGATAAACGGCGTGAACGTTTATGTTTATGTTATGTTATATTTTATATTGTAAACGGCCATGGTAGAAACTATTTTTGAAATTGATAACCTTGGGTAAGCGATACAGTTTTCGTCACCCTGACTGTTATAACCATTCGTAAATATTTTAGAAAGAAAATGTAAATAATCATAAACAAATGTCCGAACCCATACCATAGAAAATATTTGCGAGTGGCTAAAACTGTCGAGTTGACAATAACTGTATTGCTTACCCTACTGTATGTTTTTAAAACGCGCGCACGCGGCGTCGCGTCGAGGAGACGGCCGCTCGATCGGCGCGCAGGCGGTTCCCCGCGCCCGCGGGGGCAGCACCCCCTCAGATGATATTTTTCGCTGAACCAACGGCGCCTTAATGAATTTTTTCAGTTATTGTTGTTCATAAAAAAAGGGTGTTATTTAAACGGTTAGCAAAGTATTGGCAAATTTGTGAACAGAAATATTTAATTGGTAAGCTAAAATTGATAGTTGGACAGCAACTTGTGTTCAGCAAATATTAATAAATCAGTCTGCAATATATATCATTCTGAACAGCAGTATTTTTTTTTGTACAGCTGTGTATATATCAAAGCTGCAATGAGTGACCTGCAGTTAATTTAATTTTGGTAAGCACTCAGAGAATAAGCAAAAAAATCAGTTTAGTGCCGCTTACATTAGTCTAGCAAAAAGCACTAAATGGGCGCATCACTTACTGATGATTCATTTATTCATTCTTTCTCAGTAAGTAGGTTACTTTTAGTATTATAGCAGAGATGTTTTGGTGAAATAATAAAGAAGCCGTTTTAGTTTTATAATTATTATATTCAAGAAACAGTAACTTTCTTTTTTATTTATTGTATAATTAATGCTCGTTTTGATTTTGAAGGCCGGCCACGTTTCCTCTTTTCCCCTATGGGAATATTCTTTGCGTCAATTGGAGGCATGTTTTAAGCGGATCGCTAAGACAATCAGGTGTTTACATACGTAGAAATTAAAAAAAGCTGGACAGTCACATATTCCCTCTCTTCATTCCTTTGTTTCAATTGGCAGTGAGACGAGCCACTTACTGAAATTTTGTTTCTTGAAATCATTAAAATTTTCTTACTGTGCGTCGAAAACTTCACAATTAGTAGCTATTTTATAACTGATTTTTCAATAAATACGCAAAAAAATTATTTAAAATGCCATCCAAATTTAAAATATGCTATACAGTCAAATAAGTTGCGTGTAGAAATGTTTTCTCTGCTGACCTAATGTACAATCTTGCTGCCCAAGTAATTATTCTGCGGAGTGACTGTTTATTTTGCAGATACAAAATAAAACTCGCTACCAGTTTGTGTTTAAATTACAGACCATTGTCATGATTATTTGCAGAACACGAATTGCAGCCTGATTTTAATTATTGCTAAACAAAATCTTTGTATGCTGACCACATGATTTATTAGCGGTTATTTCTTGCAAACCTAATTTTTAAATGGCATACACAGTAATTACTTCTCATAAAAAAATTACATATTAAAATTACATACATACATACGTATACTCACGCCATTAGTTCCCATTGGGGTAGGCAGATACTATTGATCGCCACTTCTTACGATCCTGACAAACCTCTCTAGCTTCGTTTACATCCATCAATCTTTTCATACAAAAAAAAATTGTTTATAAAAAAAGTAAAGTAAAGTAAAAAGTAAAAGACATTTATTTGGCAAATTAACACACATACACACAAACGTAAACAGAATGACACATAATAGAAAACACATTGAAAACACAAAGATAAAAAAATATATAGTAAAAACATTAATTAACATTGCCAAAAGGGTGTCGTCTCAGCATGTGTGCCTGTTATATTCGTACTAAAAACGTAAATTGTGAACTAAAAACATACGGAACGATAGTAGCACAGATACCAAAAGTCGCAATATTGGCTAAAATTCAGCTAATGAGTTGCCAGACGAGTGTAATTTGACGACTTGGTGAAGGTCGCGGGAAGCCAATGGAAGGAAACATAGAGAAACATATCGTTGGAAAAATATGTAAGAGAGGATTATAAGCAATCGATCATCAACATCAAAAATTGTGTGTGGTGAAATAATAAATGATACATACATACATACATACATATACTCACGGCTATATTTCCCTAGAAGGGGTAACCAGAGCTAAGGAATTACAAATTCCTCAGCCACTTTTGGAAGTTGAGTGGGGAAAAGATGGTAAGAATTAAGGTTTTTGGTGATGAGTCTCCAACCGCATCGCCCAAAAATCCCTTAAAAGCCCCAATAACGTTAGTCGCCTATTCTAAGCCGACACTACACAGCAATAAATGATATTTAATCAAAGTCATATAACCTATATTAGTTCAATCTATGATAGTTCCACATTTGTTCTATTATTTTCTAATTTATAATTACAATTTTACACACACTTTATAGCCTACTTTACTCACTGCTTACTTATACTCACGCCATATCCAACCATGGTAAAATTCTCTCACATTACCTCGCCTCCTTCATTCTTCACAAAAAATATCTTTAAAGTATTTTTGGAATCAGTTTCAGAAAAATACTACCCCAAGCTCAGTGACACATTTTATCAATATCTAATTTACATTACAATCACATACATACATATACTCACGGCTATAAATCCCTGGAAGGAGTAGCCAGAGCTAAGGAATTAAAAAATCCTCAGCCACTTTTGGAAAGTTGCGTGGGGAAAAGATAATGAATAAAAAGGTTGTTGGTGATGGGTCTCCAACCGCATCGCCCGAAAATCCCTTAAAAGCCCCAATACCGTTAGTCGCCTCTTACTTATACCCACCGGAAGAAATGGGGTAGTGCTATTCTAAGCTGACACTACACAGCTAATGATTTATTTATGTAATGTTAGAATAGCACTACTCCATTTCTTTCGATTCGCTTTATTTTACCATCTTTTCCCCATTAAACTTTCCAAAAGTGGCTGAGGAATTTCTAATTCATTAGCTCTGGCTGCCTCTTCTAGGGATTTATAGCTGTGAGTGTGTAATAATTAATTAACATAACAATAATTTAAGTAAATAAGTGATATACCAATGTGAAAGTTCAAAAGCTAAGCATCGTTGGCTGTGCGCCACGCTGCAATGCCGTACGCCCACTGCATTATATTTTACTTAACTACGCTGTTTCCGGTCATTTACATCTGTGGTTTACACGAGTCCTACATTTCAATTTGTGCAAAAAATCTCGGTTATATTATCAATGGAAAGTCAGAGATACAACGTTATATACACAACTATCATGTGGTTAGTATCACATTATATTATTAATTTTGAAGCTCTGGTTTCCCCTATATATTACTGTAATAATCTTAAATTATATATTTTAATATATCTAACTAAAGGAAGATGGTAGCACCATGAGTGAAGATTAGATGTGCGGCAAAAATTCAATAATCTTAAATACTAACATAAACTTATAGTACTAAATACAATATTTACGTACTACATCATAAATAAGCAGTGACACTAACTTAACCCTCGCGACCGGAGGTTGAAGAATCCTTACAAAGTAAAAATACACTTGCCAGCTGCTATTCTGTGGTCGGCCATGTGCGTTCCTCATGATGTTTCGCTTATCCTTAACTAACTGTATTAATTGGAGAATCATAACTGGTAATTGAAAAATCAAACATTCAAAGAAGAATAATTTAAAAAAAATAACTTATAAACATGACATACATACATACATACATATACTCACGACTATAATTCCCTAGAAGCCAGCGCCATGGAATTATAAATTCCTCAGCCACTTTTGGAAGTTGAGTGGGGAAAAGATGGTAAAATAAAGGTTTTTGGTGATGGGTCTCCAATCGCATCGCCCAAAAATCCAATATAAAGCCCCAATACCCTTAGTCGCCTCATACGACACCCGTGCGTAGAAAGGGGTAGCGACATTCTAAGCCGGCACTACACGGCTATAAACATGACTGAGCAAAAAACAAAGAGTTGAAGTCTCGTTACAAAATATAAAGCCATGTTTATGCCATTTAGATGGAACCATTTCCTACTAAGCTTATAAGAATGCTTTTAATTTAATCTCAATAAATAGTTGTACACATTGTGTCTCTCTTATATTTAAAACAACTTTCATGCTCACACATTCTCAGGACAATACTTTCTATTGATGCAGGCAGGGACTATCGATCGCACCATTTATTATTTACCCATTTGCAATTTGTATGATCCTGCCAAACCCCTCTACACTACATACATACATATACTCACGGCTATAAATCCCTAGAAGTGGTAGCCAAAGCTAACGAATTAGAAATTCCTCAGCCACTTTTGGAAGTTGCGTGGGGAAAAGATGGTAAAATAAAGGTTGTTGGTGATGGGTCTCCAATCGCATCGCCCAAAAATCCCTTAAAAAGCCCCAATACCGTTAGTCGACTCTTACGTACACCCACCGGAAGAAAAGGGGTAGTGCTATTCTAAGCCGACACTACACAGCAAACACTATAGGCAACAAACCTCTACACTATAGGCACTTTACTTCCATGCATACATTTCATGTGCCCAAACCACCTTAAAAATAACATCTATATATTATCCTTTTTCTACCTCGCACACAACGTTATCTTTCACACAACATTGTTCACGAATCATACTTCTTCGACATAATACATTATTATTACATACTCTTCTTGGGGACTAGGACCTCCTCTCTATGGCTTTCACCATTTCTTCTGCCTAAAATAACATAAAAAAATAACAATTATTTAATTATTTTGTCTTCCTCGGGGGACTTTTAATCTACATACATACATTACATACATATACTCACGGCTATAAATCCCTTAACGGGGTAGCCAGAGCTTTGGAATGAGAAATTCCTCAGCCACTTTTGGAAGTTGATTGGGGAAAAGATGATAATAATAAATGTTTTTGGTGACGGGTCTCCAACCACATCGCCCAAAAATCACTTAAAAAGCCCCTAAACCCTTAGTCGCCTCTTACGATCACCCACGGGTAGAATTGGTGTAGTGTTATTCTAAGCCGACACTACACGGCAATTTTAATCTAGTCTATATTTCCATCAAAACTTTTCAAGGGGTTTCAAGAAATCATAATACCTATAAGTATAGCAATAATAAAATAAGTTTACTAGCTTCGAACTTGTCCTATCGGTGATATTAAAAGAGACATTTAATTCTCTGGTAATTGTACAAATAGTCTGCGAACCATTCCAGGCAATAGAGGTTTTCTACAGAATAAAACACTTAGATGTTAGCAAGAAGGTTTCTCGGAATAGTTTTGATAGATGTAGGTCTGGACACAGACTACACAGCTTGTTGAGTTAACGCGGTTTTTTTGCGTCAGTTATTAAAATATGGATTTGTGATATTCTTACTTACTTCAAAGTTGTAGTTTGATAGTTATTGAGTGTTTTGATCATTTAGCTTGTATGACATGTTTTTCTTTGCTGAACATGATATGTTTTCTTAATGCGAAATAGTTGTTATAGTCCTTATCAAACACATTTTTTTATTGCACTTCCATTGAGATACACAAAGAAGAAAATTATGTATCCTCATGAAAATGTAATGCAGTTAACAAGTTTCTATATGGGTATGAATTGTTTAAGCTTCAAATTTTTTTACATGCTATGGTACGTAACGGTAAGTTAATTATTAAACAAGTAATAAATACAGCCATTAGTTAGGAAAACGGCTGAAAAGGGTGACCACGGAAAACATATTGAAATCAAATAAAGAATGTGCTCAAAAAGGCGAGCTCCGGCGAGTTAAGATTCAAAGAACACCTTTTTTAAATACATACTCATACATACCTTTACTCACGGCTATAGATCCCTAGAAGGGGTAGCCAGAGCTAAGGAATTAAAACTTCCTCAGCCAATTTTGGAAATGTTAGTGGTGAAAAAATGGTAATAAAAAATCTCGAGCAGGGTTCGCAAGGATTGTACTGAGTGAGTATCGATAGCATATATATACATACATACTATACTCACGGCTATAAATTTCAAGAGGGGTAACAAGAGCTCAAGAGCTAGAATCTACATATATATCTTCATAGAACAGAACAGAAGTGATGATTCAGGATATAAACCCATTTATCTTACATATGAGGCCAGGCTTATTTACACGCAATATAATTCTTTTCATCATCAAAGTAATCGAAAAAATAGAATATCAACTAATTCCAAGAACGGACGCATGTTAAGTAAAAATCGTCTACGAGTGAACCAGTCACATAGATTCGTCTACGAAACTCGTAGCTAGGCGACTACACTGCGCTACGAGCACGCAGGGTGCGGGGCGGTGGGCGGTGGGCGGGCGCCGGACTTCAAGGGCGGAGATGGATGAAGATATGTATTCAATAGAAATCTGCCAGTTATTTTGTCACAGAAATCGGATTAAATGTATTCAGATTTAAACGAGTTATTCTGTGTCATGTCATGTTTAATAAAATGCAAAATATTTATTCACTTATAAAATTTGCATAATTTTTGACAAACCTATTTCTCTAAAAAGGAAACCTCATAGTAGTAGTAACGTCTTTTAAATGGAGTAATATTACCTTTATGCGAGAAAAACCGTCACCTTCTGCAAGCAAGAGCTCGTAGCCAGTGACGCATCTATCTCTCTTACTCTCCTTTAATGCTTCCAAGTAGAAGAGAGGCAGCAGCGATATAAAAACTATACATAACATAAACATAACATAACATTAACGTTCACGCTGAATATCCCCGAAGGGGTTGGCAGAGGTACTAATACTTCTGAACATCACGTGACTTTGTCACCTGGTGTTCAGAGTACCCACGTTTTGCATGGACAGTGTACTCACGTGATAGAGGGCAGGCCTATCGCCGTTTTGTACGAATACACTGCCACATGACTAAGTACAACTCAGCCATGTGGGTTTCCTCACGATGTTTTCCCTCACCGTTAACAACCATGATAAATTAACCACACATATGTCTTTAGAAAAGACAAATTGGTGTAGGCCCGACCCAGGATTTGAACACTAGTCGCTTGCACGATAACCGAGTGTTCTACCCACTGGGCTATCACGGTTACTAACTATATATATATAAACTATACATGAACTGTTATGACAACTTTCTTCTCTACTTATTTTTATGAAATTATTAATTATATAACGTCAAGGTTACGCTTTTTAAAGCGTTTTGTCAGACCATGTATACAAGTAGCCTCTGGACAAACTATACACAAAAAGCTTTTAATAAGCTCCGTGTGCAGTACAACAACACCTTCAGGATGCTGTTGCGGCTGTCACGCTTTTGTAGTGCATCTGGTATGTTCGCGAGAGAGCGAACCGATGACTTTTATGGGATAATTCGCAAACGAACTGCCTCGTTGATGGCACGGGTGCGAGCCAGCAGCAACAGCATCGTGAGGGCTGTTGTTGAACGTTTTGACTGTCCCATTTTGGCTCACTGGGTGCGGACCATTCACTGGAACAGGGAATGTACCGCGTACAGTGTGGCAAAGTGACGACACAATAAGATTTTATATAAATTACAATAATAATAATACTAACAATAGGTTTAAGTCATTTTCACTGTCTACTAACAAATATATGGATGTTGTAACGTCTGAAATAAATGAATAAATAAATAAATAACTTTTTCTACTGTAAACATTAAGTTTAACCCACTGCATAATAGATTTGTCGAGAAACCATTGAAGCTTTTAGTATATTGTGTTTCTGTGGGGCTAGTACAGTATTCATAAAATTTATTTTGTTTGTAAGCTCTTATAGCTATCCATTATTGTCACTTAGTTGACAGCGAATAAAATTGTTTTAGATATCAAATATGAAAATAAACTCTGATAACCGCACGCTTTTCATTATATGGGGTAGTTATAGTAATGTAATTTAGTAATGCTGTGCAGTGTTGGCTTAGAAAAGCACTACCTCATTTCTTCCTATGAGTGATCTAAAGAGGTGAAAAAGGATATCGGGGCTTTTAAAGTGATTTTCGGGCGATTTGGTTGGAGATTCATCACCGAAAACATTTATTTGACAATCTTTCCTGAACTTTCAAAGGTGGCTGAAGAGTTTTCTGATTCTGAAGCTCTGGCTACCCCCTTTTAGGGATTTATAGCTTAGAATATATATATGTGTGTTATAGTAATTTTCATAAGTTTTGCAGATTCCGACAAATATCTTTGTTCAATAATTTCATACTTGTTTTTTCTTTCAATATTCTCCGTTAAACTATTTACGACCTCATTTTTTACGATCTCTCACATTTATCTTACTTTATATGCTACTAATCCATTCAGCATTCTAGTATACGTTTGACATAAACCAACCTGTGTTGCGTCGGCTTAGAATAGCACTACCCCATATCTTCCCGGTGGCGTTCGTAAGAGGCGGCTAAGGGTACTGAGGTTTGTTAAGACATTTTTGAGCGATGCATTGAGTACGCATAACTAAAAACCTTTGTTTCACAATCCTTTCCCTACTAAACTTCCAAAAATGGCTGAGTATATTTTATTCCTCTGGCTACCCTTACTATTTTTATTTATATCTGGATTTATAGCCGTGAGTATATGTATTGTGTATGTACAAATAAAGTTTTATTCACTATCAGCGAAAGCTTAACCAATGATAGATGTTCACCTTTAGCCTTACAGTTATGTTTCGCGACTATTGTGCCGCACCTTTTGGCTTTCATGTTTCATAGTCTTTGATGCCTTTGACCTTTGTTTAAAAGATTGCTTCAGTACAAATATGGTTTTATGGACATAAATTACATAATAAATGTCTTTCTATTGAAAGCTATATTTAATTTAACTGTGTGATGATTAGATGTAAATATCAATAGAGGAGGACCACCCGCGACACATTTATAACAAAATAGAGAACGTGCTTAAAAAGGTAGGTGTCCAAAGAATGAAGATGAATATAAGAGTAATAATAAAAAGTTTAATTGCTGTGTAGTGTCGGCTTAGAATAGCACTACCCCATTTCTTCCGGTGGGTGTACGTAAGAGGCGACTAACGGTATTGGGGCTTTTAAGGGATTTTGGGCGATGCGGTTGGAGACCCATCACCAACAACCTTTATTTTTACCATCTTTTCCCCACTATCATTTCCAAAAGTGGCTGAGGAATTTCTAATTCCTTAGCTCTGGCTACCCCTTCTAGAGATTTACAGCCGTGAGTATATATATGTATGTATGTAATTAATGTAAATCCTTGTAAATCAAGCTGTTGGTCAGGATCGTACTTCAAAACCTCACGTGCCATGTTTTGAATCTAGTGTTCAGGATGCCCACGTTTATTATGGACAGTGCATTCTCGTGATTGGGGGCAGGTCTATCAGGGTAAAACTTAGTCATTTGGGTTTCCTGACGATGCATTGCAATCTTATCTCTCACCTTTGATAGCCTTGATTGAGAGAAATAAACCATACGACTTAAAAGGCACTTTCTTGTAGGCCTGACACAGAATTTTTCTCGCCTCTCTTACATAAGAAGCGGGGGTTGTCCCACTGAGCTATCACGGTGGTTCACGAAACACGATAACGTGAAATAACTTATTTAATTTATAATCAATCAAATCTAAATACAAGGCGTGTTAAAGTCTGATTGAAATTCCGAGCACTCCAAAACTAATCTTAGTAACATCTAGACTACAATATCATCTGAGGGGAGACTGGGGGACTACTTTATTGTATGACAATGTTTATTCCGTCTTTATCAACGAGTATTCTTAATCCTACTATCATTAATTTTGGTCGAGCTTTCATGGAACAAGATTCGGATTGTTCGGATTGGATTCGGGTGATATTAAAATAAACAACGAGACTACCTGTGTTGCTTTTCTTGGATTCGTCATATTATACATTTTGCTGGGTAGTGTCGGCATAGAATAGCACTACTCAATTTCTGTTATATGTGTGTCGTATGAGGATAATAAGGGTGTTTGGGGCTTTATATGTGATTTTTGAGCAATGTAGCATTGACAACTATCCTTTACTTAAAACAGTGGCTACTCAACTTTTGAAAATTGAATCAGGAATTTCGAAGTCTGAAACACTGTCCATCCTTTTTTGGGATTTATTGCCCTGATGATATGTTTGTCATATTTTACCTAAATACATAAATCACTTCAGTTTACCTGCAAGGCGTAGGCCAGTGCGGAACCAACATACTTTTTAACGAATTAAGAGACGATTAAAAAAGAAATACAGACAAAATCATCGCGTTCAGTAGTAGACCCCTGAAGGCCACGTCTGTCACTCACTACACGAGGTTTGCGTTCCATTACTGGCAGTGCTAAAGACGGAACGTGACATGGCTGCGACGGCACGCATTAGCCGAGACAACGGAACGTCGGCAAGGATACCAGGATGAGTGAGATGCTTTAATTCAATTATGATAGACAATAGAGATGTTGTTTTGTTTGGTTGATGTGTCATTGGTAGATCAGTGGTAAAGGAAGTGGATTTTGATACAGGAGATGCACATTCGAATCTGGTGTTGGGTTTAATTAAGATTTTATTGGATGTATAATATAGGAGACCTGTTACAGGTTGAATATAGTTTGGTGTTACACATAAGTTGAAGCAACCTTTGTAAGTTGAGACTGCAGTTATTGTACAATAATAGATATTTGGCATAGGGCTCTATGGAATTGCCCACCATTCGCTTAACAACTCTCTAAACATATAGTCACCCATCAGCCTCTTAAACTAACATAAAACTAATTTTAGCTTCGTTATCCGACCGATCTTTACAGAATGAAAGCCTAAAACTGTAATATTGTAACAAACCCAAAAGCTAATTGAAGTTGTAGAACCAGATAAACCCTGATCAATACCGAACTAAGTTGGATATTAATAAATCAGGCTGTCGCCGACTCTGCAGTAAAAAGCCTTATCCGAAATTACCGTAAATTACTGGTTGCCGAAAGGTCAGACTTCTACAACCAGCCGAATTCACTTCACGAAAACTGTAATCTTTGTGAATAAAAGTACTTGAAAAGTAAATTAGCTTAAGAGTTCTGTTATGGACGCCATTATGACATAGCTTCTGAAATATTTTTATATATAACATCAAATAGTGTATAATATATGTGTCGAAATTTTTCTTTCCTTTCCTTTATTCTTTATTTATTAGTAATAATCCCCACATGAGGTTTTCATGAACAAAAAAAGATTTAAAACATATACCTATATATTCACTAGTTAGTTATTTAGTTTACATTGGGGTAGGCAGTCAGTATAAAGACTCTCGATCGCTACTTTTTATGATCCCGGCAACCCTATATATATATAACCCTAGAATAAGCAATCGTTGCGTATACCTTTTAATCACATTGTGTATTTAAAAAAGGACGAAAGAGTTCTTTTTGTTGCCGACTCCAAATCTACAAATAACAATAACACAATTCACATAAGAATATAAAAATAAAACATATAAAAGTATTTAATCTCCTTTGTGTCCTCCGTAGTCGTTTCATAAATGTTAGTAATCTGATATTATGTGGTTTTTCTCTATTTCTAGCTGGTATGGCTAAGTAAATCGTAATTGAACCGATGATGTATTGGAACGGCGATAGGCCTGCCCCCTATCACGTGAGTACACTGTCCATGCAAAAACGTGGGTACTCTGAACACCAGATGACAAAATCACGTGATGTTCAGAAGTATTAGTACCTCTGCCAACCCCTTCGGGGATACATCGAAGATATAATAAAACAAAAGGTCATTTGTGTCCAATATCTTAAAAAAAACCCGAACCCCTTTGTTCAGCGTGAATTTTTATGTTATGTTATGTATTGAATGGTCACGAGAAGATACGTAGATAAACCTGGGCAAGTGATACAGCCCACAGTAAATGGGCAAACTGAAATGATAATACATTCTCAAAGTAAAATGTATATATGTGTAATATGACGTTGAAATCTGACAGTACCACTAACGAGGGAAGGATGTGTGCTGTCTTGTTATGCAAAACACAATGCATTTTTATTGCTTACGATTCTCACAATATTAAACTGCATATCTTTAATATAGTTTAGACAATAAGTGAGTTATTTTGAATGCTTTTGTTCATGAAAACCTCATGTGGGGGTTATTACCAATAAATAAAGAATAAATAAAGGAAAGAAAAATTTTGACACAGGCGGGAATCGAACCCGCGACCGTATATATATATATAGCCGAGCGTAGACCCGAGGTCGCGGGTTCGATTCCCGCCTGTGTCGAAATTTTTCTTTCCTTTATTTATTCTTTATTTATTAGAATAAGTGTGTTATTTGTGTATTGTAAGTAACGTGTATGAACGTGTCTGATTAAATATTTTATGACTACTTACGTCTTTCCTACGTAGCACCAAATTCTGTCACTAAATACCAAAGAGTATATAATCACTCCGTCTAAATACCTCCGAAATATTTTTTCCAAATAAACAATATTTTATTTTAATTATTTATGTATTTTTTATTACTCTTGATTCAAATAATTGTATTTTCTGTTCCAGTAAATGCCCCTAAGAAGATAAAGGATTGAGGTATTCTACTGCATTTCAGGGTTATATTTGTTATATTAAAATTCATATATATAACCTGTTAGGTTCTTGTTTTTCTTTTTATTTATAGACTATGATCGTTATTAAGGGATATTTATAACAGTATCATAATATCCGCAAATTCGCACCTATATACTGCGAAATTACTAAAAAATATTCACGATGACAGGGAGGATTAAACCACAAAAAAAGGTTTTTTTATTGTTCATGTTCATTAAATCATTAACTATAATATTGTTACTTAGAAACTCAGCTTAACTTAGCTGCGTAGTATCGGCTTAGAATATCACTACCCCATTTCTTCCGGTGGGTGTACGTAAAAGGTGACTAACGGTATTCGGGCTTTTAAGGGATTTTTGGGCGATGCGGTTGGAGACCCATCACCAAAAACCTTTATTTTAGCATCTTTTCCCCACTCAACTTCCAAAAGTGGCTGAGGAATTTCTAATTCCTTAGCTCTGGCTACCCCTTCAAGGGATTTATAGCCGTGAGTATATGTATGTATGTATGTTAGAAACTCAAAATCCATAAATAGCTTATACACAATACTCTACTCGTGTTAGTTGCCCCATCGTGTTTCAGTCAGCCGATGCACGCAGACTCGGTGGCGCGCGGATCGCGACGGCTGCCAAGTTCATGGAGAATGGTGAGGAAACGTGTACACTTGGGTTGAATAGGAATTAAAACTGATACTTATTATGAATCAATTCGTTGCTTCCGAAAGAAATGACAAAATAAAATACATAATGAATAAATTGTGCTTACAATAGCACTATTCCATTTCTTCCCATAGGTGATCATAATAGGCGACTAAGGGTTTGGGCTTATTAAGGGATTTTTGGGCAATGCGGTTGGAGACCCATCACTAACAACCTTTATTTACTATCTTTTCCTCTTTTCCCCCACACCTTCCAAAAGTGGCTCAGGAATTTCTAATTCTGCATCTCTGCATTCCTCTTTTAGGGTTTTATACTCCTGAGTATCTATTTATTCAATTATGAACAGTTCGTCCTAGAAATAAGTGGTTTTGTTTTTGGAGCCGACACTACACATCTTTTAAATCTTTTTGTTCATGAAAGCCTCATGTGGGGATTATTACTAACAAATAAAGAATAAATATAGGAAAGAAAAATTTCGACACAGGCGGGATTCGAACCCGCGATTTCGGGTGTACGCCCCAGTCGCTCTTGCCAATTGAGCTACCGTGTCAACACATCTACACTTCTGTAAAATATATTCGGAATAAAATGCACCGATAATAAATAATGTACCAACTCCTTAACAATCTGATGTCAGAGTAATACTTGGTATATTACTGTTGACTTAGCAAAATACATCGACTACCATAGCATCGACTGCCTTTATAGTTTTCAGTTCAACGGAGATGTTCGATAGATGCACCGAGTTTATTGGTTATGTATTATAGATGTATAGCTGTGTTGTGTGTTGCATATATACATATACTCACGGCTACGAATCTGAATAAGGGGTAAAAAAAGTAAATGTATATTTATTAAAGATTTCTCAATATCCAGGGGTTCCCAAACTAGGCTTAAACTGTATCTTGGGAAACCGATTTAATAATATATTATTAGGGAATCTGCGTTTCGATGAAAATGAAATGGGGGGGTAGTCAGAGTTAGATACGATATAATGATCACTTATAAGTCTCGATACCCTAAGTCACCTCGCGAAATAACTACGAGAAGAAATGGGTTATTGATATTCTAAGCTGACATTTCTCATAAATTTCCGGTTCTAATCTTGTAAACATAAGTTTCCCTTGCCTACTCACTAGCAGGCCCTCACTGCTTTTGTTAATCATTTACAGCGGAATTAAAACTTTTAAGTATAAATATTTATGACATATTAAAGAGTCAACTGTGCTAAGACTGCTCGACTGTGCCGTTTTCATCCATGAATAAAAATATCTATGGATAGAGCACAGGGCGGTATTTGTGAATATCTTTGGGGGTGGCTTAAGTCCAGCAGTGACCGCATATTAGCAAATAACGACAGAGTTCATTTATACATACATTCATATACTCACGGCTATACGACCCTAGAATAAGAACCTACTATAAGAAATTCCTTTGCAATTTCTGGAAAATGCGATATATATATTCGATATTACATTACTGCACACAGATGCTTCCTACAATGGGTCTCATAAGAAGACTCAGTGTGACCCAAAGGGTACTGGAGAAGGCAGGAGTTACACTTTGTGATGGAATTCGCGACAAGGAGGTCTAGTTAAGAACCGGGATGATCGACGTGAAAAGTGCCCTGTGGATTATTTAAGTTTTAAAACTATTGCCAACCAGTCTTATTCTCTCTACTCAAATAACTAAAATACCCGACGTAAGATGGTATAACTTTATACAAATCGCGGATTATGATTGCCTCATTCAATGTCAATCTCAGTAGGGTATCCAAGAAAGTATGTTTAACAACAAATGTTAGGGAACATTAAAATTCACTTGTTTAGTTTAAATTGCAATTCGGCATAAGAAAGTATAACATACATACATATATATGCTCATAGCTATTAATCCCTAGAAGGGGTAGCCAGAGCTTAGGAAAAGATTGTAAAGTTAATGTTATCGGTGGTAAATTTCTAACCGCATCGCCCAAAAATCACTTAAAAGCCCCAATACCCTTAGCTGCCTCTTACGAACACCAAATGGAAGACATAGGGTAGTGCTAATCTAAGCCGACATTAAACATCATATAATAAAATAAACAAACTTTTTGTAACAAATCACACAAAATTATTACATGAACTGATGAACTGTTCTTGTAACCCACTACTTGCTGCGAGTGCCCTAAAAGGCGATGAAGGTTATTGAGGCTTTTTAAATGATTGTAAGGCAATCTCATTGGAGCCTCATCGATCCTTTATGATCTACTTATCTTTTCCCCGCTAACTGATTTCTAGTTGTGGCCCTCTGGCTACTCCTCATTTTGATTTAAACCGTGAGTATATGTATGTATGAATACACGTATTCAGATAGTCTAGATGGCAAGTTAATATAAGGTCATCATGGTAGATAGATTACAAACAGAAAGACTAAATGTTCGCAAATACACATATTTGGGTGAACCAGTTAGTTAGACATACCTAACAGTAACCAATTAAAAACTTAACATTTGTTCAAACTTTCCAAACGTAAAATTCCTGTTGAATTGAAACTCAGCAAAATTTAGGTTAGCAATTATTTACTTTTCAGGCGCACGTTTAGATACACCGAGTAATTGGTAACCTGAATATAATACCTAATTTTTTACGTTGTTTAAAACATTTGTGTTAAAAAGAGATGCCTATATGTCTCTCATTACTACATATACGCAATCATAAATATATATACTCATTACATATATAAAGAGGGTAGCTAGAGGTTAAGAATAAGAAATTCTTCAGCTAGTTTTCATAGTTGAGTGGGGAACATGTTGTTTAATAACAGATAGTTGATAGTGGGTATCAAACACATCGCCTGAAATTTGTCTAATGGCTACCTAAACCTCCGTGTTAACCTTCTTTCATTCACAATTATTGTCTCCTTTACCTAGGAATAGGATTGCCAAATCTATAAAGCTCTGCAAAAATGAATCATAGGCGATGGGCCTGCCACTATTTCATGAGTATACTGTCCAAGCAAGCAAGCAAAACGTGGGTACTCTGAACACACCAGGTGACCATGTCACGGCATGCCACTTCGGGGATATACGACGTAAACTTTCGAGTGAAATTAATTAATTAACCACTTTTAGAAGTTGATAAGTGAAAAAATATTAAAATAAAAGTTGATACTGTATCCAATATCTTAAAAAATCCCAAACACCTTTTATATTTATTAAGGAGTAAGTTAAGTAGTAAGTTTATTATTTGATATACGTTTCTGTAAGTACTGCCGTGTAGTGTCGGCTTAGAATAACACTACCCCATTTATGCCCGTGGGTGATCGTAAGAGGCGACTAAGGGTATAGGGGGCTTTTTAAGTGATTTTTGGGCGATGTGATTGGAGACCCGTCACCAAAAACATTATTATGACCATCTTTTTCCAATCAACTTCCAAAAGTGGCTGAGGAATTTTCCATTCCAAAGCTCTGGCTACCCCGTCATGGGATTTTTAGCCGTGAGTATATGTATGTAGTACGTTTCAGTAAAACCTTATCCCAAACTTTTTAAATAAAAACAACTTAATCAAAAGAATTGGGTCATTATAGCAAAAAAGCATCATAAATAAAACCTTTCTTGTCCTTCCCAGAGTAGACGAGTATAATTTCTCACCCAATAAATCATTGGCGTAGACATTTTTAGGCCATCTCAAATACTATGTCCGCAGAAAATAGCTTAAGGCTCTGCTGGGAACATTAAGAGGCTTCATCTGAGAAATATATACTCGTAATGCTTCGAATAAGATGTCTGCGAGCTCATATTTATAAAATCTGGATGGAATTTGGTTAAGCTCTACGTAATACCGAATATGTATTTCGAATTTCTTTGCCTTTAAAGATGATGATGTCTTAAGAAGATTATTTATTCCGCGTTTTTTTCTACCATATGTTAAGAATTTAAATAACCTATGTGTTATTTAAATACGTATACGTACTCACGGCTATAAAATCTAAAACACAGTAAAAGAGCTTAGGAATAAGAAATTACTAAGCTTTTTTTAGAAGATTAATTGAGAAAATATGTCTTTACCCAGCGGGATCGCATGTCTGAGAGATTTATGTGCGATGCAGATAATTAGAACTGGATTTGTTCTATCGAATCATGCTGATAACATAATTTGTTATGATTTGTATAGTAGATTTATAAATGTTGTGCTTGAATTACATACATACATATACTCACGGCTATAATTCCCTAAAAGGGGTAGCCAGAGCCATGGAATTATAAATTCCTCAGCCACTTTTGGAAGTTGAGTGGGGAAGTGGCGGTAAACTAAAGGTTTTTGGTGATGGGTTTCCAACCGCATCGTCCAAAAATCCAATAAAAAGCCCCAACACCCTTAGTCGCCTCTTACGACACCCGTGGGTAGAAAGGGGTAGCGACATTCTAAGCCGGAACTACACGCTTGAATTACCTATTCAAATACTTGTGATAAAATAACAATAATAGAATCTGGAAGCAATAGTATCCGAAAGCAATACTTTGCAGCTTGGGTGGAGGTAAGAGCGTTAGAAAAATATTTTATTATTTTGATGAATAGAAGTAGTGCCCTTGCCACTTCTTTCGTGGAAATGGGGTCTTATTGCAATAAGAGATTTTCTTAGCCTCAAGGTCTATTTGCGTTTTATGATAATATAGTCTCAATCACAATTCTCTGTGATCTTAGCAAAGTAAAGAAATTTTGTGTTAATTTGTACTTAGTTTATAAAATAATTATAAGAATACGGTAGGCATTTAATAAATCAACTACTGATAAAAGTCAGGCTGTAAGAAACTGGAACATAAAAATCTACAAAGCCAATAATTAACCGCGCAACTCGAAGCCACTTTGTTACAATTACTCTTTTTAACCGACTTCAAAAAAAGGAGTGTTCTCAATTCGACCGTATATTTTTTTTTTTTTTTTTTTTTATGTATGTTCGGCGATTACTTCGCCATTTATGAACCGATTTTGATTATTATTTTTTTATTCGAAAGAAGATACTCCCGGATTGGTACCATGATGAGGATATTGGGGTCTGATGATGGGATCCTGGAGAAATCGAGGGGAACTCTCAAATTTTATAGGCAAATGTACTGCGTTTTACATATTTTCTGAACTTATATTGGCATTTGCTCCTAAAAATCATATTGTTATGCTGCTGAGCTGATGATGGAAGGTGCGGCTCCTCAATCACTAGGAGTTAGGAAACAGTTCTTTCAACATTCTATATGGATTTATACACCTCTTCGTAGCTTTTATGAAGAGAAGTACAGGTTCACTAAACATTTCTTTTGTTATGTTATTGTTACCGAGAAAGTACCATGAGACCAGGATCTGATGATGGCATCCCAGGAAATCGAAGGGACTGCCGAAACTCACAATCATGTGACAGTGTATTTGTTCAAAACGCCGATAGGCCTTCCCTGTATAACGTGAGAACACTACCTAAGCAAATCGTGGGTACTCTGAACAACAGGTGACTATGTCACGTGATATTCAGAAGTATTACTATCTCTGATAACCCCTTCAGGGATATTCGGCGTGAATGTTTGAATCTCTCTTGAGATGTAGAATTGTAGACCATCGCCTTTCGAAGGATTTTAAGAACAATGTAAGGTTACATATGGTTGAGCCTATTTAATATCATACTATAATAGAAATACCGGAAATACGATGAATAATACAGTAACCGTTGCTTCCTCATCCGAGAGGCATCTTTGCCTGGTCTATCCATCCCTAAAAATCGTAAAATAAAATAATTTTTAACAAAAAGAAAACCGACTTCATAGTTGGAAAAACAACCGAAAATAAACAATCTAGTCCTAAAAAGTACAAAATAAGTTTTTTATTTGAATATGAGTACTGTGATTAATACCTTAGCAATTTCTTTATAACACACGCGTCAGTTCAACCTTCCTAAATCTTAAAATTCTCTTAAATTAATTTTTGAGTCGGTGCCAGTCAAACAAAAGTAAATTCGCCCTACTATCTATCTCTGAGTATTACAATCTAAACAATATATATCTATCGCCTAACGTTTTAAATGGTAATACGTACAAAAATCAATTTGTCCTACAACTACAAGGTACCCTACATTTCACATATATATGAAGTGCGAAATACACACTTCTTATTATCAATAATCATCGAGGCTGGCACCGGCTCACAAATTAATTTAAGAGAATTTTAAGATTTAGGAAGGTTGAACTGATGCGTGTGTTATAAAGAAATTGCTAAGGTATTAATCACAGTACTCATATTCAAATAAAAAACTTATTTTGTACTTTTTAGGACTAGATTGTTTATTTTCGGTTGTTTTTCCAACTATGAAGTCGGTTTTCTTTTTGTAAAAGGAACCAAAGGCTTGGATATCGATCTCATTCAGCCAACGACGCTTACCTGCCTTTTATATTTTTATTATCAAAGGAGTTCGAGTGCAAACTCCTTGGCGAAACGGAGCACTTAACGGCCTTTTTCTCCGAAACGTAATACTTAGCGTAAGAAGGCTCATTATTTTACCTTCTTATCTTTTAATTTAACGAACCACTTTCTTTGACTTGAATATTTAATAAGTATAATGTCGTTTTAGAAGATATTAAATACTATTATTTAAATATATTATTATTACATACATACATATACTCCTGGCTATAAACCCCTTGAAGGTGAAGCCAGAGCTAGGGAATTAGAAATTCCTCAGCCACTTTTGGATGTTGCGTGGGGAAAAAATGGTGAAATAAATGTTCCTGGTGATGGCTCTCCAACCACATTTTGGATACAGCTATATAGTGATCATTCAACCATATACATTCGATTGTTATAGTACATACATACATACATACATATACTCACGGCTATAATTCCCTAGAAGGGGTAGCCAGAGCTAAGGAATTATAAATTCTTCAGCCACTTTTGGAAGTTGAGCGGGGAAAAGATCGTAAAATAAAGGTTTTTGGTGATGGGTCTCCAACCGCATCGCCCAAAAATCCAATAAAAAGCACCATTACCCTTAGTCGCCTCTTACGACACCCGTGGGTAGAAAGGGGCAGCGAAATTCTAAGCCGGCACTACACGGCATAGAGTAACAGTATATGTTTAATTTTAAATGTATTTGTAACCGTATAGTTTCGTTTTAACTTGTCAAATTACTTAGCCATAACAATACAAAGCAACACAGTTTTTTTAAGTATTTGATGTGATTATTGCATAACACAACCTATGTTTATATCTTTTATTTTTCCATCTTTTCTTCTGACAACTTTTAAAAGTGGTAATAAAAGTTCTCAGAACTTCTCAATGCTGGGACTTTAGCCAGAAAAGTAAGAAAAATTTAAGCAACCTTGTGTGCAAACTTATTTTTAGCATGGCATAGGCAAAAATAATACGAATCTACACATCTTTAAGCAGAAAGGAAAATAAACTGTTATTATTGACTATTAGTGGGCCGCCCATTCAATGACAGAGTTGACCAATATTCACCCCATATGTCGTGTAGCGTGATATTTGATAACTAAATACATGTTACTTCTGGAAGTTAGCTGTGTAGTGTCGGCTTAGAATAGCACTACTCCATTTCTTCCGGTGGGTGTACGTCAGAGGCGACTAACGGACTTGGGACTTTTTAATGGATTTTTGGGCGATGCGTTTGGAGACCCATCATCAACAACCTTCATTCTACCTTCTTTCCTCACTCAACTTCCAAAAGTGGATGTGGAACTTATAATTTCTCAGCTCTGGCTACTCCTTTTAGGGATCTATAGCCGTGAGTATATGTATGTATGTTCTGGAAGTTGCTTTTAATACAATTTCTACATGATAAGCATTTTCGAATATTACTGATAACGAACACATTACATATTTATGTATATAGAAGTATGGATATTAAATAGAATGAAAATAAATAAAAGATGTTATTAAAGGAAAGAAAAATTTCGACACTGGCGGGGTTCGAACCCGATTTAGGCTTTTCCAACATTTGCGTTCTATCTGAAAAGGTAGACAAGTGGCCGTCCGAATTAGTTAAAATTCGGAGGTAGGAAACGCAATCACTACTTGAACGTGTAAAAAAGAAACAAAGGATAGAGAAATTTCGCGCTGGATGCCAACTGACACTGTAGCTCAGTTGGCAGAGCGACGGGGGCGTATACCCGAAGGTCGCGGGTTCGAACCCCGCCAGTGTCGAAATTTTTCTTTCCTTTAATAACATCTTTTATTTATGAGTAATAATCCCCACATGAGGAATTCATGTCAAAAACATTAAATTATGTAATAGTTAGGTGTTTCCAACATTTGCGTTCTATCTGAAAAGGTAGACAAGTGGCCGTCCGAATTAGTTAAGGGCCTCCCCGCATTTGCAGCTATTGCGCTCACTCTTACGTCAAATTTACTGAGAGTGACAGGGACGGAAAAAACGCGCGCGCAGGATAAATGTAGTTTATTTAGTTTTATTGAATAACTATAATATTTAAATGAAAAGTTAAACATCAAAGTTACAGATCTTAAAGTTGCGCGTATATAGACACATAATGAGTTCACGTGTATGTTATGCCAGTGGAGCCTATACGGTTTTTATGAAAACAAAGCATGTTCCAACTCAATTTTTTTCATCATATTATTCAACAAATTATTAAAATGTTAAACATCAAACTTTAACATCATGAACTAATCACCAACATATATTTTATTCATGTCATATCAATATCATCAAATCAGACTTTATAGAATTTCAAAACAATCAATATTAACCTATTTTTCCGGGGACGCCCTTAAAATTCGGAGGTAGGAAACGCAAACACTACTTGAACGTGTAAAAAAGAAACAAAGGATAGAGAAATTTCGCGCTGGATGCCAACTGACACTGTGTAGCTCAGTTGGCAGAGCGACGGGGGCGTATACCCGAAGGTCGCGGGTTCGAACCCCGCCAGTGTCGAAATTTTTCTTTCCTTTAATAACATCTTTTATTTATGAGTAATAATCCCCACATGAGGAATTCATGTCAAAAACATTAAATTATGTAATAGTTAGGCGTTTCCAACATTTGCGTTCTATCTGAAAAGGTAGACAAGTGGCCGTCCGAATTAGTTAAAATTCGGAGGTAAGAAACGCAAACACTACTTGAACGTGTAAAAAAGAAACAATGTCAAAAACATTTAAAAAGAATTCATGTCAAAAACATTAAATTATGGAATGAAAATAAGTTAATTTGTTTAACTAAACATAGAAAATTAATTAAGGTAAACTTATAAAAGTATGTACTTATAAACGCTTTCCTAACGTTGTTGAACGGGGCGTAGCTGTGGTTGCTAACTCACCACTAACCATACCTGATTTAATCATCTTATTCTCTCTTAACTTCCATAAGTGACTGTTTTTTATATATTTCTTAGCTCTGAATTCGCCTTTTGGACGTTATAGCCTAGATTATAGATAGGAGCGTTATCATCGCATCATCGCTCTCGCTTTGACTACGCAACATTTTAAACACGTCATGTTCTCCGTAGTCCGCTACGAGTTTCATTTCTACGCCATGTCTCGTATCTATATCATATAGAGAGGATGGATGACAGTTAATTGGTGAAAGAGATCTTTAGAGCCAATGTGGAAGGTAATATTAGTAGAGGACGACCTCAGAGGACACATTTGGATCATATCGAAAATGTGCTCAAAAAGGCCGGAGTATGAAGAATAAAAGAGCATGTATGAAAAGATTGATGGATGTGAATAAAGCTAGAGAGGTTTGTCAGGATCGTACGAAGTGGCGATTGATAGTCTTTGCCTACCCAAATGGGAACTTACGGCGTGAGAATATGTATGTATGTATGTCTTGTATCTCATATCATTGTCAATCGATTGAATAACTCTGCCGCTACCTTAACATACATACCCGGCTATAAATCCCTAAAAGGGGTAGCCAGAGCTGAGAAATTAGAAATTTCTCAGCCACTTTTGGAAGTTGAGTGGGGAAAAGGTGGTAGAATAAAGGTTGTCAGTGATGGGTCTCCAACCGCATCGCCCAAAAATCCCTTAAAAAGCCCCAATACCGTTAGTCGCCTCTTACGTACACCCACCGGAAGAAATGGGGTAGTGCTATTCTAAGCCGACACTACACAGCTAATACCTCAAGTAATCGTATATGGAGCATTGACCTGTATTCTCTAGCTCAGCAATATTTCGTTGAAATGTTTTGATAATAAAAATTGTAGCTAACTTTTAATCAGATACGATACATGGTGATGTAATCTGGTGAGATTTAATCATCGAAGCTCTATTTCCCCTTTTTTAAATTTTAGTTGAAAGTATATGTAGGTTGGTTAAATATTAGAGATGTGCCGATTATGACTTTCGCCGACTAGCGGACTAGTCGATTAGTCGGTCGTAATAAGACCGACTAGTCGGCCGACTAGTCGGCTAAGCCGATTACGGTTTCGGGGATAATTATGTTTTCTTTACAAGCAAGTAATTTTAAAAACTGATTACCAATGGAAAGATTGCTTTACATTTTTTATTGTATAATACTGGTTGATTATAAAATAAAAAAATAATATATAATCAAGGTTTGTATTTTTATTTCATGTAGTTCCCCGCATTCATATTATTGAGAAATACATACAATACACCGTAAGAAGCCGGATAGTCGACTTTGCCGATTAGTCGCCGACTAATCGACGACTACAATAGAGGCCGGATAGTCGGCTTTACCGACTAGTCGCCGACTAGTCGGGACATCTCTATTAAATATTTATATCAATGTTGCTTGACTACGCGACATTTCGAACAAGCCAAATTCTCCGTAGTCCGCTACGAGTTTCATTTCTACGCCATGTTTCATGCTATCTCACATCATTGTCAGTATTTCCAGTGACTCTGCCACTACCTCAAGTATATGGAGCATTGACCTGTAATCTCGAACCCAAGAATATTTCGTTGGAATGTTTTGATATTAAAAACTGTAGCTAGCTATTGATCAGATACGATACCTGATATTATCATCTTATAGTCTCTTATCTTCTACAAGTGGCAGAGATTTTATCTCTCAAAGCTCTACCTGCCCTTTTTGAAATTTCAGCCGAAGTGTACGTACATACATACATATACTCACGGCTATAAATTCCTAAAAGGGGTTGCCAGAGCTGTGAAATTATAAATTCCTCAGCCACTTTTGGAAGTCGAGTGGGGAAAAGATGGTAGAATAAAGGTTGTTGGTGATGGGTCTCCAATCGTATCACTCAAAAATCCCTTAAAAAGCCCCAAGTCCGTTAGTCGCCTCTTACGTACATCCACCGGATGGCTATACCGGATAATAGCACTAAGAAATGGGGTAGTGCTATTCTAAGCCGATATTACACAGCTTAAGTGTATGTAGGTTGGTTAAATATTTATATTAGAGTCGCTTGACTACACGAGACTTTTCAAACACGTCATGTTCTTCATAGCCCGAGACGACATTCATTTCTACGCCATATCTCATCATTGGCAATAGATTCGGTGACTCAGCCACTACCTTTAGGTACTACTATTAGGCACTTAAGTATATGGAGCATTGACCTGTATTCTCTAGCCCAGTCATATTTCGTTGGAATGTTTTGATAATAAAAACTGTGGCTGGCTATTGATCAGTCCGCAATGCGGCGGTTTGCCGTTCTCACCTGATTACCATTTGCGTTTTATAACACTGCCATTATTTTGGGAACCTTCGGAGTTTGGTAGTAAGAGGTTTACTTTGAAGAAAGAAAAATCTTTATTCTCCTCTTGAGGACACAAACAATATGATAAAAATAATCTTAAACAACTAATACAACAACAAAATAGAACTTATATACTAGAAAAAAATTAAATAATAACACTTTATGTGCTGAAAGGGGTTTAAAAGTGATTTCAAAGAGACATCAATTAAATATGAAAAAAGATTCCCAGCAGGAAAATTATTATATGTCAGCAAAGGTGGCATTCCAGCCTAATAATACTGGTTCTAAAATTGATCCGGTTGTATCCTAATGTAGATGGAATTGTCAGTTAAGGAGGAATTTAGAAAAACAACTTTGATCGCAAGAAAAAACTTCAATCGTGGCTATTAAATCTTAGATACACGGAATCAGAGGAATTGCTTAATATAATAAGTTAATATAAGATGTTTTTATTTATTTTTTATCATAATAATACAATTATTTAGATACAATCGATTCTAATAAAAGTTTATTCACTACTTACCAATACCATTATATGAAAACTGATAGTTTAAGCCTTTTTTGTTTATTGTTGCCTGAAATACAGGTAAATTACCTAGCTCAGGAACAGGAAAATGTTATATTTTGTACTTTAAATAACTAACTAGGTTAAGACGAATATTAGGTACTTTTGAAAACTGAATAAATATATATATATTTTTTTTAATTCCACGGAGGGCCCATTTAGATCAAACAAAGATATGCTCAAAGAGACCGGTCCGAAGTGTGAAGGATAAAATGGCATGTGTGAAAAGGCTGATGAAGCTCGAGAGGTATTCTAGGATCGTAGAAAGTAACGATCTATTTATACCTACTCTATGAACGAATGGCTTGAGTATATGTATGTATGTATTCTTATTGCCAAGTGATCAGTAAATTGTCTCAAATATGTTACAATATTGAAGAAAGTGGGATGACTTGTTACATTTGCGAGATCGAACTCGAGAGCGCCCCGTAAATATGGTTTTTTTGTCGTCAATCTGTCAGTTTTTAGTTCCTAAGCCACTTTTGGAAGTTGAGTGGAGAAAAGATGGTAAAAATAAAGGTTTTTGGTGATGGGTCTCAAACCGCATCGCCCAAAAATCCAATAAAAAGCCCCTATACCCTTAGTCGCCCCTTACGACACCCGTGGATAGAAAGGGGTAGTGACATTCTAAGCCGGCACTACACGGCATTTTACATGGTTTAAATCAGCCGTGATAAAATATTGTCACGATTATTTAGTGCATGACAATGATAAATATAGAATTAGGTAATTAAACTTTGAACGTTATCTAACCATTCAAGTTGGCTGGCTTTGAAACACTGTTAAGCTTAACGACTTTCTAAGTTATTCATACATACATACGATCACGACCTCATTTAGTAATGTTATGAGTAACGAGGTGTAGAATACATACATATATATACTAACGGCCATAAATCCGAAAAAAGAGTAGCCAGAGCTACTCTGCTTGAGGGCACTTGCTGTGTAGTGTTTTTAAAAAGGGGCTTAGGGTTATGGGGCTATTTAAGTGCTTGATGGACGATGTGTGAGAGTCCCATCAACAATCATCCTTTACTTTATTATATTTTCCTAATTCAACTTCTAAAAGATTTATAGCCGTGAGTATTTGTATGAATATATCGGTAATCGTAACAGTCTTTCCGCCATGCGCATATTTTCACAGAATCACTCAAATAAAAAAATCTCCTTATCTCATAACGAAGACAAAACCCAAATTGAAATTGGTAAAGTGATTGAATTAAATAAAGCCAGACCCTCAATTTGGACTGGAGCCAGTAGACTCGCATAAAAACTAGGTTCAGCATCATCTGATTAGCCTGTCTCACTATTCTGTTTACAGACACGAGTAGGGAATAAGTATGATGTAATGGACCTACATATTTATTAGTATAAGGCGGCCGCCGGCGTTTTTATAGATAATTTTCTTGTCATACAAAGTTACGTTCTAGATTTTTTGAGATATCATAATTTTTCAAGCTTTTATTAAAGTGGGATAACTAAGTTTATTTCCTTCTCTGAACTGTATCATTACTCTTAAATGCGAGTAGGCCACTTCTTTGTAATCGAACTATTCTTCAACGGCTTGACCGATTACAACCTTGGCCCGTGCCGTGTAGTGCTGGCTTAGAATGTCGCTACCCATTCCTACCTTCGGGTGTCGTAAGAGGCGACTAAGGGTATAGGGGCTTTTTATTGGATTTTGGGCGATGCGGTTGGAGACCCATCACTAAAAGGGCCGTTTTCAAAAAAAATGGCTCGTTACTTAAGTGGAAGCAAAAAATATAATACGCAAAATCTGCACAACATTGATGATAAACTCGAAGATTATTAAATATATTATCTAAATTTAATAAATAAAACATACATTTATTATAAAATTTAACGAAAAAATTAATCTATTTTCAGAAGTAGTCTTTGATTCTTTCCATTAAGTAACTTTTTGGTTTGGGGTTTATACAAACAATACATTGTTTTTTTTTATAATTATTTATTTATTAATTAAAATAATCAAACCTTGTTTTTAAATTAGTATAAATCTTAAAATATATCACAAACATTATTGAGAATTTTTCAGTTAAACATCCGTTACGTCACTTTGTGCCAGTAACAGTATAACAAAATATCTTATTCTAAGTTTAATAGTCAAGTTAACGTCATTTTGAGGTAAAACAAAGTAAAGTTTATATAATCTTAACAAAAATGTAGCGCTTAAACTACTATAAACTAATATAATTTAAAGAAAACTTAAATTTTAAATCACATTTTAATAGGACAGTTACTTAGGTGGAACACAATGTTACTAATAGGCTACGTGTACTATGTACGTTAAAAAAATATTTCCCTCTTTTTAGTAGAAGTCGGTATAATTCTTTAAAATTACTTTTTTTATTTCATTTTTTTAACTTCAGAAGAAGGTAGTAGTAGATTGATACTTGGAACTTGTATTACGATTAAGAACTACTGAATCGATTTTGATAAGAATTGCAGTGTACCTATGTATGAACTGAAAAAGAATATTGAATAGACGTAGCAAACGTAGTAAACGTTAAGCAAAGACAAATATTGCTCTAATATACATAATATATATTTAACTCTCTCAAAAACTAATTAACTCATTTTGATGAAACTTGAGCTGTTCTTCAATATGAGTATACCTTGTTCAAAAAACTAAAAACTAATCACATTGTTCACTACACACACACACACATACACCAATGATCCATATTTATCTCTCTATTTCAAAAACTACAGAACCGATTTTGATGAAACTTGTACTGTACCCTAAGTTAGAGTATACCTCGTTCAACAAAAAAAAATATTCTGAAATCCGACTTTTACTTTAGGAGATATGAGCGGACAAACATACAAACATACATACAAGAAATTTTTCACACGTATTTAGGAGCTAATATAGACTAACATATCCAAAAATTGTGCAAATCCGACAATATTACATACATACAGGTCAAATTGATAATCTCCTTTTTTTTGAAGTTGGTTAAAAATATCTCCTTGCAGACACGTCCTTATGATTCCATTAAGTAATGTCCACGGTCCACCTATATGTAACGTTCCTTAATGGATGTTACGAATCCTAACCTCAAATTATTACTAATTATTGTTTGACTATTAAAAAACAAAAGATTCGTAATTACTTATACAAAAAATAATCAGGGATAACTAAACTGCAACTTCTGATAAGTATGTATATACTAAATTCATTACTTACCAATTAATGGGCCGTTCTTAATGGAACAATTTTTTGGCACTATGTCACCCCAACAAACAACGTAACGAAATGCGGCAAAACAAGCGGGAACAAGATGGCGGGACGATTCAAAATAGAATCCATGTTACCATGGCTAAAAAACAATAACCATCAGAAGTTTTTTACCCGTCTTCCTTTTATTTGTATTGCCAATTTTTATCGTTACTTAGCCGGAAATTCCGCCATTCCAGTTTTAAAGGACAAACTTTAAACTCAGTTTATTAATTCAATAACTATTAACACATATAATATTTACTAAGAAATAAAAAACGAAACAGTTTTGTTTGGACTGAAAACCATACATTATATTTAAAATTATTTTTGGGTCATTTTAATGCGCTGTAAACATAACAGAATGTTAGGTGGACATATAAATTTGCGTGTACCTTTAATACATTTTTGCCAATATTTTATTATAACAGATATATCTTTAGAAATGTATTATATTTAATTATAATAATTAATGCTTTTTCTTTTAGAAATATTTATCTAAATAGTGAAATGTGAAAAGGTTGCTGAGATATTAATTATCAAAGTTGGTGGACAACTCATTTTCGGAGTGCCATTTTTTTTGAAAAACGCTCAAAAACCTTTATTTTTATCATCTTTTCCCCACTCAATTTCCAAAAGTGGCTGAGCAATTTATAATTCCTTAGCTCTGGTTACCCCTTCTAGGGAAATATAGCCGTGAGTATATATATGTATATGTTGGCACTGTGATCAAGTGGACATTGCTAAGAGTTCTAAGGGGTCGCATGTCTTCATTGAATCTACCATTGAGGAATAATCACCGAAAAACTACTTCACGATTAAAGTCAATGAAAAAAAGTTAACGGTGTCTTATTTAGAGCGCGGCTTAAATCTTAAGACCGACTGCACAGATATCTAACTAACTCAGCTCAATTCATTTTCATCGCAATTTGCATTGAATACTCATACATATACTCACGGCTATAAATCCCTTGAAGGGGTAGCCAGAGCTAAGGAATTACAAAATTCCTCAGCCACTATTGGAAGTTGAGTGGGGAAAAGATGGTAAAATAAAGGGTTTTGGTGATGGGTTCCAACCGCATCGCCCAAAAATCTAATAAAAAGCCCCAATACCCTTAGTCGCCTCTTACGACACCCGTGGGTAGAAAGGGGTAGCGACATTCTAAGCCAGCACTACACGGCATTGAAGTCCTAGTTTTATAAAGTTTCCTAATCAACATCAAAATTGAATCTCAACAAAAAGTGTATTATATATGCTCTCTAATATAATTTTATAATTTGTTGGGAGTTTTAAATATAATAAGCCTTGTAATAAACACCATTAATATTTTCAGTATTTTTCTTTTTCAGGCATAAAAACCTAAATCCGAAAATGCGTTAAATAAAACTTTAAAAAAGGTATAATCACATCTACATACATACATACATATACTCACGGCTATATTTCCCTAGAAGGGGTAGCCATTAATTATAAATATAATTATAAATTCCTCAGCCACTTTTGGAAGTTGAGTGGGGAAAATATGGTAAAAATAAAGGTTTTTAGTGATGGGTCTCCAACCGCATCGCCCAAAAATCCAATATAAAGCCCCGATACCCTTAGTCGCTTCTTACGACACCCGTGGGAAGAAAGGGGTAGCGACATTCTAAGCCGGCACTACACGGCAACTCTACACTCACATCTGTCAATCCATAATTCAAAGATGCTAAGATTTCTTATTCCGAAGCTCTACCTACCCCGTCTAGGGATATATATAGCCTTGAGTATACGAAAGACTTACAAGGCATGAAAGTTACACGTGCCGCCAGACACGGGCACAGCAAATAGGTTTTAATTGGGAAGTGAAAATTTGCATCTAAACTAAGTTGACGAAACTCAGTTTACCAATTTAGTTACATCGAAATGTTTGTTACATAACATACATAAACATTCACGCCGAATATCCCCGAAGGGGTTGGCAGAGGTACTAATACTTCTGAACATCACCTGACTTTGTCACCTGGTGTTCAGAGTACCCACGTTTTGCATGGACAGTGTACTCGCGTGATAGGGGGCAGGCCTATCGCCGTTTTGTACGAATACACTGTCACATGACTAAGTACAACTCAGCCATGTGGGTTTCCTCACGATGTTTTCCCTTACCGTTAACAACCATGATAAGTTAACCACACAAATGTCTTTAGAAAAGACAAATTGGTGTAGGCCCGACCCTTGTAAATGTTTGTTACTTATATTATAAATATACTTTATATATAAATACTGCTATTATATAGCTAAAGAGATTGCGTCAACGTGCTTAGGAATAAAGAGTAAAAGTGGACTGATTTAAAGAAAAGTTTCAGTGTCGGACAGCATATTTAATAAAGAAGATTAAAGGTAAAGGCTGTTGTATAGTAACGACTTAGAATAGCACTACCGTTTTTCCAGTGGTTGTTTGGAAGAGGCGATTAAGTAATTAAGATTAACTAACGCCCGATTTCTGAATTGAGTATTCCAGCTGAGAACAACTTAAGTATGGTCGCATTGAAATCTTAACCACTTAATGAGAAAAAACTATACTTAAGTCGTTCTCAGCTTGAATACTCAATTCAGAAATCGGGCGTAAGGCTATTAAGGCTAATAAAAAAATGGATGATCATAGACATTATAAATAGGAATTTATCATTCCAAAGCTCTGGCTACCCCGTTAAGGGATTTATAGCCGTGAGTATATGTATATGTATGCATGTAGTTAAGGTTAGACATCCATCACCGACAACCTTTATTTTATAGTCTTTTTCCCACTCAACTTCCAAAACTGGAAAAGGAATATCGAATTCTGAGGCTCTGGCTACAGTTATAAACTGGAATAAGATGGAAATTGAATGCCAAAATAAGTAAATAGAAAGCGAGCACATAAAAAGTTGCAAGACGAGGTGAAAAACTAAAAACAAAACAAAGATACCGAAGTTTGAAATAGGTGATCAGGTGATAACACAACATGTGTCTATGACAGGATAAATAAAAGAGTTTGTTTGAATCGTACAAATAGATATTACGAGTATAAACACGTGATAAGAACTATTTGTTCGAATACAGCTGACTAACTTCTCAAATAATACTCATTGCTGAATGCGATAAATAATTGAGTATTGATTATTAATTAAAGCTGATTAAAACTGATTAATCATTTTCATACTTCTAATTTACGTTCTGAACGCATTATAATTATATATATATATTATATTATATATATATATATATACTTGAGACACCACCCGACTTTTATGAGTCATAGCCTTTCTCAAACAATACAGACAGACGAGAGCAAAGTTTGCTAACATTAACAAGAGTCTACGTTACTGCGAAATAATTTAATCTCTTTTTCTTTTTGAAAACTAGACTTCTTGACTTTGGAAAGAAACAGAATAACTTAATCTACTCGTGCGGACAAAAATTAATATGAATAATTGTAAGAAGCAGAAGGGCAAGCACGAGCCGTGTTTAAACTAGATATCGCGTGGGATAAAGCAGCCATCTCTTACGCACTTACTTAGTATCGTATACTGCCATCTCATTCTAACCGTTATCGTGTCGATAAAATAGTGCTCGTGCTTGCCCTACAGGTATTAAATAATATTTACAGTAAACTCTAAAACTAAACTCAAACTCGAACGTTCACGCCTCTTATATGAGTAAGTGGTAGTTATTTTCTGTGACAGAGTTTCTAACACTTCTGAACATCACGTGATATCATTGTCACCTAATGTTCAAAGTGTGAAAGTGTGAGTGTGAGTGACAGTGTACTTATCTGATAGGGGAAAAATTGCCGCTTTGTACGAGTACAGTATTTTAATTTATCACATGGCTAACTTGTGACTCACTCATGAAAAAAATGATCACGTTATTATGTAGAAAATTAAAAAATAAATGTAGAAATATTTTTATACCTAACTTATGGTTAAGTTTTTATACTGGTTAGTAGCGTAGTAGTATAGTTATTAATTAGTATTAAAAAAAACGGCAAAAAAGTTACCTTGCTCGGTGTTTCGCTACTGTCGCAAATATCGACCACAGCGCCGATTTTCAGCCAGTGCCTCGTTAAAAATAAACGCTTGACTTACAGGATTGATGAATGATTACACATCAATATTTTTTAAATGAATATGTGCAACTACAACCTTCATAACTCAGTCGGAATACAACCACTTTTGATGCAGAGACGCGTGCATGGTTCAGAATTCAGCCAGGGCCTGCACCAATTTGTCTTTTTGAAGTCATATTTGTGGCTAACTCATGATAGAAAAATTTTTTGGCTTAGAAAACACAGTCATGTGACAGTGTATTCTTACAAAGAGGTGTTAAGCATGATACTGTTACGTGAACACACTGCGAAGCAAAATGTAGTTACATATAATATACTCTTTGGTAGTTACCCTAGCCACCAGGTTACAAGAAATACGGTACCACGTGATTTTCAATAGTATTAGTACCTCTGCAATCCTTGTTAGGATATACGACATATTCTTTTCAAATTTCACTTTGAGCGGTACAGAACAAGTTTCATATTAACATAAACATAAACATACATACATATACTCGCGGCTATAAATCCCTTAACGGGGTAGCCAGAGCTTTGGAATTATAAATTCCTCAGCCACTTTTGGAAGTTGATTGGGGAAAAGATGGTAATAATAAATGTTTTTGGTGATGGGTCTCCAACCACATCGCCCAAAAATCACTTAAAAAGCCTCTAGACCCTTAGTCGCCTCTTACGATCACCCACGGGTAGAAATGGGGTAGTGTTATTCTAAGCCGACACTACACGGCAAATTGATATTGATATTGATTTGATATTAAATATAATAAAAATAACTTTTCATTACATTTATTATAACATAAGTAGGGTAAAAGGGCAAATATAATTCCTTTTCAGATTTCAAGTGGGGTAATCAGATTTTATAAGTATTATATGACATGAAAACAATCTTGACATATATAAAAATAAAGCAGGTGTTCATCTTTTCTTGAGAAAGCAGCAAAGTGAGCTAACTTAATGAGCAAATTAAGTAAATGAATCGTTATACCTCGTTTCAGACTAGCTCCTCTCATTACCAGGGCTACAGTAGGTGGATATATTTCATAAGATTTCATAATTTTAATAGTATATTTCACCGTTGATAAATTACACACTAAAGAACTTGCCACACTTTGGCATTGGGGTAGGCAGAGAATCGATACGAGGTACTTTATGATCCTGGCAAAGTTTGCTTACATTTAAATACATACTTTTTATCATTTCACTTTCTAGGCCTGTCTTTTTTAACCTCTATCCAATCGATTTCAATCTGTCTCAAATAATAAAGTCATAAATTACTATCCTCTATTACATACATACATACATATACTCACGGCTATAAATCCCAGGAAAGGGTAGCCAGAGCTAAAGAATTAGACATTCCTAAGCCACTTTTGGAAAGTTGAGAGGGGAAAAGATTGTAAAAATAAAGGTTGTTGGTGATGGGTCTCCAATCGCATCGCTCAAAAATCCCTTAATAGCCCCATACCGTTAGTCGCCTCTTACGTACACCCACCTGAAGAAATAGGGTAGTGCTATTCTAAACCGACACTACACGGCAAATTCTCTATTGTTATTACATTACATTATTACATGGGCTCGAGTCATGTTTTTACAACTTTATCTTGCAAATTTAGTCAAGTGTTTCCACATATATACGTATCGCGAAAAATCGTATCATATATTATTTAAAATGACTCTTAAATAAGTTATTAAACTATTTAAATTGTCTACCAATCATTATTGGCCTCATAGATCGCGCCATATATGGTATTATTCCTAAAACAATGGCCTAAAACTATAAAAGTCTACTACTATTAAAATTTGCTCGGAAACAAAACAGTCCCCACGCAACTTCCAAAAGTGGCTGAGGAGTTTCTAATCCCCTAGCTCTGGCTACCCCTTCATGGGATTTATAGCTGTGAGTATATGTATGTATGTACAAAACAGCAAAAATTAAACTAAAACAAAATTCTGACCATCTCAATAAAAAAGTCATGATATTATTTGAATATGCTATGAAATTTTGACCCATAAGTTTTCGTGTATATCAACTCAGTATTTTCGTACAAAACGGCCATATGTCTGCCCCTTATCACGTGAGTACACTGTCCAAGCAAAACGTGGGTACTCTGAACACCAGGTGACAAAGTCACGTGATGTTTAGAAGTATTAGTACTTCTAATAAATAAAGAATAAATAAAGGAAAGAAAAATTTCGACACAGGCGGTATTCGAACCCGCGACCTCGCGTATACGCCCCCGTCGCTCTTGCCAATTGAGCTACCGTGTCAATGGCTGCCAGCGCGAAATTCTTCTATCCTTTATTTCTTTTACACGTTTTAGTAGTGTTTGCGTTTCTACCTCCGAATTTTTTACTAATTCGGAAGGCCACTTGTCTATCTTTTCAGATAGAATGCAAATGTTGAAAACGCCTAACTGTCACATAATTTAAATCTTTTTGTTCATGACGACGACGACATGATACCACGGGGGCGTATACCCGAGGTCGCGGGTTCGAATCCCGCCTGTGTCGAAATTTTTCTTTCCCTCATTTATTCTTTATTTATTAGTAACTAGTGGATCGTCCCAGCTTCGCACGGGTAGCGTTGTTTTTTTAAATATCTGAGGTTTCTTTCTTCAGTCACTGCTCAAGCATTGTGAAATTCAGCGCAATGTTTTCAATTTATTAAATTTATAGCACTCCCTAAACAGTGTAGTTTGGTGATTTTAAATGCGCTTTGATGAACGGTTCAGTATTTCCGTTTAATAGCAATTTTTGAAATAAAACGCTATGAAGTATTTATAACAATCTAAAAAATAAATCATTACGTGATGTAGGATGCAACTACTGGCGCCATCTAGTATGTTATATGTAAATTAGTAAAGATTTGGTTTTGATCACGGGCGCGATGGCTTATTTTATGTATAATTTCGGTGTTTGTCTACCGATTTCTATGATTTTTTTTTTATTGAATAGGTAATAATGTGACCTTTTTTAAATTTGGGATACGTGAGACGTTTACAAACGTAAGAGTAAACAAATATAATCAGAATGATCCGAACTGCTAAGCTATCAGGAATTACACGTGTTATTGTGAGTCAACCGTAAAAGATAGACATAAACTGCTGAGGATTTTTATTTAGATAATTTTATGACGAATATTTCCGTCACACATGATTTCTATGTAAGTTTAACCATTGAGGCTGCACACGCGACGGAAGCTTAAAAAATGGATTAACTTCTCCCGTTTTCCCAAAATTTCCCAAAATTCCCCTTTACTACTCTGCTGGAAAGTCTACAAAAACCTGCGCAGGTGTATGAAGAATAATTGTACCAAGTTTCGTTAAAATCCGTCGAGTAGTTTTTGTTTCCATAAGGAACATACAAACCGACAGACAGACAGACAGACAGACAGACAAAAATTTTACTGATTGCATTTTTGGCATCAGTATCGATCCCTAATCACCACCTGATGGTTATTTTGAAAATATATTTCATGTACAGAATTGACCTCTCTACAGATTTATTATAAGTATAGATTAAATGCGCTTTGATGAACGGTTCAGTATTTCCGTTTAATAGCAATTTTTGAAATAAAACGCTATGAAGTATTTATAACAATCTAAAAAATAAATCATTACGTGTTGTAGGATGCAACTACTGGCGCAATCTAGTATGTTATATGTAAATTAGTAAAGATTTGGTTTTGATCACGGGCGCGATGGCTTATTTTATGTATAATTTCGGTGTTTGTCTACCGATTTCTATGATTCTTTTTTTATTGAATAGGTAATAATGTGACCTTTTTTAAATTTGGGATACGTGAGACGTTTACAAACGTAAGAGTAAACAAATATAATCAGAATGATCCGAACTGCTAAGCTATCAGGAATTACACGTGTTATTGTGAGTCAACCGTAAAAGATAGACATAAACTGCTGAGGATTTTTATTTAGATAATTTTATGAAGAATATTTCCGTCACACATGATTTCTATGTAAGTTTAACCATTGAGGCTGCACACGCCACGGAAGCTTAAAAAATGGATTAACTTCTCCCGTTTTCCCAAAATTTCCCAAAATTCCCCTTTACTACTCTGCTGGAAAGTCTACAAAAACCTGCGCAGGTGTATGAAGAATAATTGTACCAAGTTTCGTTAAAATCCGTCGAGTAGTTTTTGTTTCCATAAGGAACATACAAACCGACAGACAGACAGACAGACAGACAGACAGACAGACAGACAGACAGACAGACAAAAATTTTACTGATTGCATTTTTGGCATCAGTATCGATCCCTAATCACCACCTGATGGTTATTTTGAAAATATATTTCATGTACAGAATTGACCTCTCTACAGATTTATTATAAGTATAGATAATCCCCACATGAGGTTTTCATGAACAAAAAGATTTAAATTATTAGTACTTCTGCCAACCCCTTCGGAGATATACGGTGTGAACGTTTGAATGTTAAAGGCGTTTAAATATATTCACACTGTACCGTGGTCGGGATACCTTACCTGTCAAATCATACCAAGGTTTCCAGGTTGGTCCAATCAGTGTCTATTACGATAGCTGGATTTGATCTGTTGGCAAATGTTGTTGGATCTGTTTGGTTTAAAAGAAGCATATTGTATTATATTTAAAGAAAACCATGTTGAAATATTGAACTATTTAATGTGAACTGATGACAAATTAAAAAAATAATTATTTTCAACAGTGAGAAAAATCTCCCAAAAACTGAAAAGCAGAAGATATTCCTTTAATAAATAAGTTCTAAAAGTAAAGTCAGTAGTTTTGAGTAAGCGAATGATAAATAATATAAAAAGCGGTAGCCTATATAAAAAGTAATGCTTTGTAAACGTATTTTGTTAATAGTTATAAACGCTTTTCGAAATTTAGGCGGTAAATTTAGTGATATTTTAATCGCGTATTATTACATTATTTTTTTTAAAGCCCGACGTTTCGAAAACTTTTCAGTTATCATGGTCACGGGAAGACTGAGGTGTTATTTGTCATTATACAGTACTATAAAATTATTAATACTAACTACCTTCCACCTTACCTTCTACCTTCTTTATAATGTGCAATCGTGAAAATCTTAGAAAATACTACGGTAAATTTAGGTTTAAATTCAATGAAATCTTAGAATTCCTTACAAAACATACTAAATATAGGTACTACACGATGAAAAACGTTGCAACTGCGCAACTCCTATGATTTATAAAGTGTTTGTATGCCTGGAAAACGAATGCAGGCAAATGGTGATAGGCTTGCCGCAATGTAGCCTTTTTACGGAAACAGCTGTCACACAGAGCTCGAGAGAACATAAACCTAGACGGTTTCTTAGCCATGACATAGAAATAAAAGTCCCACATTCGATTCTAACGTAGACTTCTTGCAACAAATAGGTCTTGAGCACGCCTTTGTATTTTTTCTCAAGTGTTGGGTTAGTCTTCTGGAAAGGTTGTTAAAGAAACATACATACATGTACTCACGCCATTAATGCCCATCGGGTTAGGCAGAGACTATCGTTCGCCACTTTGTACGATCCTGGCAAACCTAGACGCAAGCTAGCGAGGTAGTTAAAGTCAAAGAAAAACTCAACTATAGAGTTATTTATGTGGTATATATATTGTATATATATTTATGTGGTATATATATTGCTGTGTAGTGTCGGCTTAGAATAGCACTACCCCATTTCTTCCGGTGGGTATACGTAAAAGGAGACCAACGGTATTGGGGCTTTGTAGGGATTTTTGGGCGATGCGGTTGGAGACCCATCACCGAGAACCTTTATCTCACCATCTATTCCCCACGCACCTTCCAAAAGTGGCTGAGGAATTTCTAATTCCTTAGCTCTGGCTACCCCTTTCTTGGGATTTATAGCCGTGAGTATATGTATGTATGTATGTTATGTGGTATACTATTCGTAAAAAGCCTTGCCATTAAGTGGAAAAACTTTACAGACTATAAAAGACTACACCGAATACCAGGCGCCAAAAATTTTACATAATAAAATTACTCGCAGGCAAATCCTTAAAAAAGAGGAAAGGCAGAGCTTTAATACTGGAAATTCATCTGGGAATATGGGAAATTGAGTGGGGAAAGATTGTAAAACAGCCCTCCCTTTGAAGCAGTCGGGAAATAAATACTTATTGGTGACGGGTCTTCAAAAATCATTTAAAAAGGCCATTTAACCCTCATTCACCGCTATTTCGTGAGAAGAGATGGATTAGTGTTATTGTAATCCTACACTACTCAGTTAACTAATTTCTAACTTTTAATTAACTGATTAAATAGGTTGGAAACTCGCTACAAATTATTAAATTATCCTTAATTTTCCTCACTGAAGATATTCAATTCCGAAGTTATGCCTACTCTTTCTAGGGATTTCAGGAGTGAGTATGTAAAGTAAAGTATAACCTCTCCTCACCTTTCCAGTGCGTTACCTCAAATAAGTCTATGTCATAAAATAATTAACAGTCTACAATCCATAACAGACAGTATTGATTTTATACAGTGAGCCATTTAAGTCAGCTGATGACACTGAGTTAGTACGGAAAATCGATTTCCGTGCCTTCTATCAATCCACAGCTGTTTTAACACACTGTAGAGACATTTACTCTTGCCTTCTGATAGCTAAATATATTACAATCACGAAACTTATCCTGAAATATGAATATGTATCGAAAATATGAAGTCCCAAGAAGTCGTATATCGATTATCCTAATTTTCCCTTGAACAGCTGACATTAGTTCTAGGTTGATCAGCCGGGTAGACGCAATGCAGCTCACATGTGCGTCCAAAAGCCTAGCAGACATACACGCCCACTATTCCCTATCTCTTTCTATATTTTACACATCAATATGTATAGAAAGAGATGGTGGTATAAAGAATTGACGCCGGCGCGTCTGGCGATCGCGCAGAATAGTCTCGGTCGATGGCGTTGCGCGCGCATCGCGAGTTTCTAACACCGGGAGCGGTGAGGCATTCCTCGTTCAGTCGTCGGTTGGGTCGGTCGCGGTTTCTCGTTCGTCTGCGCCGGTACAGCCCGGTATAGCCCGGGTATGGAGCCGGAGGATGAGCGGTCGCTGTCGCTGACCACGGAGCTGTCGGTCGCGCCGCCGCCGTCGCCGCTCACCGGCTGCTATCTGCTCGCCGTCATCGGGGAGCCCCACGCAGCTGAGCACAAGGAAATTATACTGCAACGACTTGTCAAAGGTATGTCATATGTTTTGTTTCATTATTTTTTGTTATAAAAGTTTTGGGGCTTTTTGTTTTTGACACTGGTGGAAATAGGGGATAATGCCATGGAAATCAAAAGTTTATTAAATGTAGATAAAGACCGATAAACCCCTTTCTCTACATTTAATGTTTTGTGATACTTTATTTTATATTGTTTAACTTTGTTTTACTTTTCCTGATTCATAATTAAGTTGCGGTAAAAACTTTTTTTCTATTAAGTTGGTAAAATGTTTAGTCAGTTTTATTACGCTTTTTTTATTATATTAAGCAAACTTTTCAGTTCTTCTATAAAAAATGATTTTCCATCTGATTAAATTGGCTGTCATATTTTATATTTTTAAGTGTTAAATTAGTGTGAAAAATAAAATAGTTACCAATATTTATTAGCGGCATATCGGCGCCGAGAAAGTGAAATGTTTTACTACATTTTCCTTACAGCATACTTATGCATGCTTACGTCATCTGCAGTAATATACAGAGCTGCGTGCCGGCTTAAAAAAAACAAAACGGTTTTACGGTTTTATTAACTACATGATTAGAATAATTGTATGCAGTAACCAGCAACTATTGTTTTATATTTCATTATGGTAACTTTAGTTTCAAGTTAAAATCAATTCAGTACCGCGCCTTTTAATTACAAAATCTAAAATTATAACGGACTAAAATATCGATTTAATTAGTAATTGATTATCTGCACTGATTTTAGTCTGATAAAATTATATCATGAAAAATGTACCTAGCACACTTTCATTTAACTTTCTTTGTTGAAGATTGTCGAAATTGTTATGTAAAGTTAGACGAATGCATGTAAGAATGCAACTGAATATCGGCGGTCTTCACATATTTCTTAATTGTCCGAACACAACGAAAATTGTACATTATATAAAGTCGTTTCTTGATAAAGTGTTTCCGATAGATTTTGCTAAACGACCAATAAAATTTTACGAATAAAAACACAACGTAGTAATAAAAAAAACTTGGTTTTGAATGATAATTTTAAAACCGAATATTTGTAAGCTACACGAAAGATACATATTGATTAAAATTTTGCTTTATTGACATAATATATTACTTAATTGCGGACAGAAAAAAAGAGGCTTACTGTTCAAATCATCTTTAACAACAATACAATTCAGAAAGCACCTTCTTTTCACATTAAAACTGAGTACCTAATATTGAACATAACATAAACATTCACGCCGAATATCCCCGAAGGGGTTGGCAGAGGTACTAATACTTTTGAACTAATATTGAACTTTTAATACATATCATAAACATAAAAAGTAAAACACAAAACTTGGAAAACATCTCCAAAAAGTTTTGGAACGCTGTCAAAAGTTATTACCGAATTTTTCCACGAAAAAGGTTTTAGTTTTTCTTTGCCAAAAGAAGGTCGAGCAATAAGTAGAGAGTGTAACTAATCTATCTTCAGGGTCGCGTGATGTTTGAGATTAAGATTGAATACTTGGACTAAGAAAAGATGATTTTCTACCTCATTGAGATGAAGTTTAATGATGTGTTTGATCGACAGGAAATCGGATTATAACTTGACGCATCTTTGGCTTTCGGAAATCGGAAATCGGACATTTCAGATATGAAATTTACGTGATAGTAGCAATTACTGCTTGAAACTAGACTTTTAAGATATTTTTTATAAAAGCGGGTTAGCTACTACTTAAATCTCGTTTAGTTACTTACTTATATTCGAATTGGGGTATACCTAGACTATTGATTGTCGATTCTTACTATTCTGACGGAATTCTCTTGCTTCTCTCAGATTCATCATTCTTTGGACTCCCGCCTTTTCAAGATCGTTTTCAATCTTGTTTTGAAACGTCTCTTAAGAAAATTTCACGGGCAAGGCTGTAACTTTAACATATATTTGCGCGAATAATGTGTTTTCTTAAAGTACCATTATAATCGCTTCATTTACCAATGCTGAAGTCAGGGTGGTAAATGGAGGGCCACGCCCATCTCTGGTGAAGTTATACGAAGACTTCAAAGTAAACTTACTAAACATAATCAATTGGATGCCATGTAATGTCGTCTTAGTATAGCGCAACCTTTTACTGTTGTTTCTAACCGTTGGGATGACTACAGCCGGATTTATATATTATCCAAGTAAAATTCAACCACGAAGGGGTGACACTATAGTTTAAAATCATTTGGATGTTACTCGGGTAGTGTAGACACTTATGATGTTTTAGTTTAAGGTTATTATGGCAATGTAGATTTGTATCATGACATAACAATCGACCAATTACAAATCAGTCATTTTTTGCATAGGTAACAACGCGGCTTAAGGCTTCTTTTGATTATTGGTTATGATTGGGAACGTATTTGTATATAAATAGAGAACGTCACTAAGAAACAATACAATCAACTGTGATTTACAATGTAAGAGCGGGGGACGGTGGTCACAATTAAACCTTAGTAGAGGATTAAGTTGCCACTGTATATTCATTGTATAATGTAATTTTTCTTTATAATGTATAAATAATTAAAAAAATAATAATACCAAGGATACTTTTTAAGCGATCTATAGAGCTAGTGTGGATGGTAATGTTAGTAGAGGACGACCACGGAAAACACACTTGGACCAAATTGAGAGTGTGCTCAAAAAGGCTGGCGTCCGAAGTATGAAGAATAAAAGAGCATGTATGAAAAGATTGATGGATGTAAACGAAGCTAGAGAGGTTTGTCAGGATCGTACGAAGTGGCGATCGATAGTCTCTGCCTACCCCAATGGGAATTAATGGCGTGAGTATATGTATGTATGTATGTATGTACTTTATTATACCATCTTTACCACATTAACCTTCTAAGAGATTTTGTTATGAGTACTTATGGAAAGGTAGGTGATATATAACAAATAGAGTTTTACATCATGAAAGGGTTTTAGACACAGACTCGTTTTAACATTACTTTATGAGTGTTTTAAAGGGAGTTCCTAATAATTTAAACGTACTAAAGAATCACTTCAATAAAAAAAAGTTATTTTGTCCGATGCGTAGTTAATATTCCTTCTAGTTCAATTCAATTATTTATAGATTTTTAAATGGAAAATATTGTAAAATACAAAAGAAAATAAGTCTGTTCAAAGAGTTCAAGTTTTTATATTTTTCAATATAAAAGAGGCAACCCTGTTAGTTCGAAGCCTTATTCGATTATAGAATAACTTTCTGCTACAAGAAACTTTTCTTGGAAAAAGATAATTTATCAATTTTCCGTCGGCAAAGAAATAGTCTTCTACTCTTGTTTAGAGTTTTTATTATAAAAAGGATATTTCATATCTCAGAGAAATAACAGCCGGTAGGCGCTCTACTTTTTAATATTGATTTTACATACATACATATACTCACGGCTATCAATCCCTAGAATGTGGAGCCAGAGCTAAGGAATGAGAAATTTATCAGCCACTTTTGGAAGTTGCGTGGGAAAAAGATGTTAAAATAAAGGTTGTGGTGATGGGTCTCCAACCGCATCGCCCAATAATCCCTTTAAAGCCCCAATACCGTTAGTCGCCTCTCACGACACCCGTGGGTAGAAATGGGGTAGTGTTATTCTAAGCCGACATTACAGGGCTATTGCTTTTACTATTAGAAAATAAGGTGCTACTCTTGCTATGACAAGATAGTTATTTTTCCGAGTAAAATATCGATAATTTGTTATCGATGTGAGTTATTGACGTGGATTACTCGTAGTAGCGTACTAAATTAATGAAACACCTAGTATTTTCTATGATTTTCACGATCGCACATTATAATTAAAACAACTATTGATTTTCGGATATTTTAATCGCGTGAAGACCCGTGACCATGATAACTGAAAAGTTTTCGAAACGTCGGGCTTTAAAAACAATGTAATAACACGCGATTAAAATAACCGAAAATCAATAGTTGTTTTAATTATAACAAAAAACCTTGTCGTTGGACGGTATATAATTTTTATTATATTTGATAATTAAAATTTGAAATATTGAGCCTGAAAAAAGGCTCGATATTATATAGAACGATAATACGAACTCAACCTCAATATTGTCGGTTACTACTAATATTATTTATTATTAACAACTACCCCTTCATCCACTAAACTCAAACGTTTACGGCGAATATCCCCGAAGGAGTTGGCGGAGGTCATAGATAACCTTACATTGGGGGTGGTTTGTGGCGGAGGTACTGGGTCCGGTGATATTGTCACCTGCCGTTCAGAGTATCACCGTTTTGTACGAATACTCTGTCACATGACTAAGTACAACTCAGCCATGTAAGTTTCCTCAAAATGTTTTCCCTCACTGTTAACAAATATGACAAATTAACCACACATATGTTTTTAGAAAAGACAAATTGGTGTTGGCCCGTCTCTGAATTTGAACCCTCGTCTATCTGCATGAAGGACTTCTTATTCATTGAGCGATCATGGTTGTTTATACTTAGGTTTCTTATTATTTGTGTGGAAAAAACAATAGGAATTATTAAACTTATTCCGTAAAATCTAATTTACGATTAACCTGCTAAAGTTGTTGTGAAAAGAAACTCGGAAAGATCTTAAGAAAGTTCTGGAAATCTGACAATTAGTATAACCCTTTTTGAGCCGAAGTGGTTTTGCTTGTTTGTCCTAAAAAAAGGTTGAATATTATTGTGTAAAGAAATTTTGTGCTTTCAAATCATCAAAAACACACCTCTTCGGATAAGTTTTAGGATTTGGCAGGTTAATCGTATAAAATAAAGCTCTTGTAGATTTGTCTTGTCATATTCAAAACCATTTTATTGTTAAAACTATAAGTAACAAGACTTTATGGTTTTATACACATATATATAAATAAAGCTGTGCCGGCTTAGAATTGCGCTACCCCATTTCTACCGGCGGGTGTACGTAAGAGGTGACTAACAGTATCGGGGCTTTAAAGGGAACATTGGGCGATGCGGTTGGAGACCCATCACCAACAACCTTACCCATCTTTTCCCCACTCAACTTTCCAAAAGTGGCTGAAGAATTTCTTATTCCTTAGCTCCGGCTACCCCTTCCTGGGAATCATAGCAGTGAGTATATGTATGTATGTAATTATGTTAATAGTTTATTTAAGCAGACTTTGTGCGATGCTTCTATTTTTTAAAAGTGCCAAGACAAAACCGATAAAATCAATAAAAGACAACGTAAAATGCACATTCAGTATTTAGAATACATAATAAGTATTTACTTATAAGATTTACTGTAAGGGAATCTTGTATTAGTAGTCTGACAAATACTAGATTCCCTTACATACATACATATACTCACGGCTGTAAATCTCTATAAGGGGTAGCCAGAGCTGAGGAACTAGAAGTTCCTCGGCCACTTTTGGAAAGTAGAGTGGGGAAAAGATGGTAAAAATAAAGGTTGTAGGTGATTATTCCCTTACAGTAAATCTTATAGTAGTGGCAAGCTAATTTTTAATGAGATATTTTAACTTAATGCATTAATTTATAATAATGTTCATCGTCCTAACAAAACTTAAATAAAATAGGCCAAATCGATCTTTATTTTTAAATTATAAACATACTCATACATACATATACTCACGGCTATAAATCCCTAGAAAGGGTAGCCAGAGCTAAGGGATTAGGCATTCCTCAGCCACTTTTGGAAATTTGAGTGGGGAAAAGATGGTAAAATAAAGGTTGTTGGTGATGGGTCTCCAACTGCATCGCCCATGACTCCCTTAAAAACCCCAATACCGTTAGTCGCCTCTTACGTACACGCGTCGGAAGAAATGTGGTAGTGTTATTCTAAGCCGACACTACACAGCTAAATAATAAAATTATAAACAATCCACAAATTATAACACTAACCACATACCAAAACCTTAATGATGTAAAAATGTATAGAATATAAACCAGCGAGCGAAATTAAGCCGGCGGGCGTTCGGTATTATCATGTAATAGAAACCTTACGAAGGTCGGAAAGGTCAGGCTTCGGGCGAACTCTCATGTAACGGCTATATAGGCTGGACGGACGATCAATCAATTCAGCGAATGGATTTAGCATATCAATATAATACTTTTTTACATACTAGATTATATAACAATCAATGAAACAGAGGTTTTTTTAGCAGAACATGTACACTCTTTACATAAATACATACTTACATATACTCACGGCTATAAATCCCTCGAAGGGGTAGCCAGAGCTAACGAATTAGAAATTCCTCAGCCACTTTTGGAAGTTGCCTGGGGAAAAGATGGTAAAATAAAGGTTGTTGGTGATGGGTCTCCAACCGCATCGCCCAAAAATCCATTAAAAAGCCCCAATACCGTTAGTCGCCTCTTACGTACACCCACCGGAAGAAAATGGGTAGTGCTGTTCTAAGCCGACACTACACAGCAACCTTTACCTTAAGAACCTTATATTAGAAATTTATACAGTTGGAGTGTGGAAAGTATAAAATATTCAGAAACCGAAAATTATGTTTTCATATAAGTGTGAAGGGTTGGCTAAGAAATATTTTTTTTTTCGCGTGGGTATAGTAAGTGGAGAATTTTCGGGCAAAACGGCTTCACCTTTCACCAACCATCCTTACTATCTTTTTTCCGTTTAACAAATGTGGCCGAAGACTATAACAATTCCGAAACTATGCTTACCCCTTCCTTGAGATATAGCCGTGAGTTATGTAAATATGTTATATAGCAAAGGTCAGGTATTGGTCGCGCAAAATCTTAATTAACTTGATACAGACGGACGATCAATCAATTCAGCGGAGGGATTTAGAATATAATCCGATTTTAGGTCTGAGCCTCTTTCGTACATGTTTGAAGTCCTAAACTATGTATTACCTAGATTATTGACTTAACATATTTCTTTCTCACTTATTGAAGACAAGTTTTAGGACCTTGTGGTTTCATAATTATTATATTTTGGATGTGGTATAATATAAAACCGTTGTAAAATTTTAGAATTACGCTATTAGTTCTATAAGCGAGTGGTAACAATTGGGTGTAAAATAAATTAATACTAATTCTCTGAATCACTATATTTTTTTGCATACATATACTCACGGCTATAAATCCCTAGAAGGGGTAGCCAGAGCTAAGGAATTGGAAATTCCTAAGCCACTTTTGGAGAGTTGAGAGGGGAAAAGATGGTGAGATAAAGGTTGTTGGTGATGGGTCTCCAACCACATCGCCCAAAAACCCCTTACCCCAAAAAGCCTCTTATGTACACCCACCGGAAGAAATGGGGTAGTGCTATTCTAAGCGACACTACACAGCTACATTCTTTTGTCAAATTTCTATATATAGCTTTTAAATTATTCGAGTGAACTGATGCTGAATTGTCCATGGTATTTTTTTCGATAGTAAATTCAAGTGTCGAGAACCAAAAGAAACCATTGGAATTACTTTTTATACCTGTCTAAAAATATTCATATATAGACGTCGAGATCAGACTTGAGTTTATTTTTTATGATGACTTGCCTGTCGTAATCACCTTCTCCTTTTCATCGGTTTAACTTCGGAGGTTTTTTAGACCCGGTCCAAAACTTGAACCTATGCTACTGAGCTTCATAGGTGATGCTTTTCCAAAAGGGCTACCAAGGTTTCATAAACTAATAGTTGCGTAATGGCCCATACTGAATGTATCAATACTTTCACTGAAACGTAAAATTTTGCAAACGTATATAAACTAATAGCTTTACTAGCTTTTAGAATTTTCCTTTGCTTAGGGCGTGGCCTTCTAGTAAATTTCCATCGTGCCTTATGCAAAGAACACCTATTTATAACCCGACATTAGCTTACGTTACGTAGCTTAGTTAGGGCTTGTTTAATATGCGTTAAAATATGAAATATTACGCTTCGTCTTCGAGTCTGTATACTCAGTATTTTGATATGTTTTATAATTATATGTTCTTCTGAACAGCACTTAACATTAACATCACCTTAGCCTTGTTAGAGGGCAGGCCGTTTTTGTACGCTGTTACATGACTTAGTTCAACTTACAACCACAACTTAACCATTACGGTTTCCTATCGATGTTTTCGCTCACTGTAACAACCATTAAAAATTCACATTGGAGAAGGCCTGATTCAGGATTCGAACCCACGCATCAGAAAGGCTTTAAGCGCTAAATATACTCCCCCGCGGAGCTATCATTACAAACTCCTTATTTAACCTACAAACATATAATTAAACTACTATTTCTCATTGGGTCAACAAAGAGCGTCGATAGCAATTTTGTAGGATCTTGGCAATCACTCATGCTCTATTTATATGTTTTAAATGTCTTTTGTTCTTGAATTTTCTGCTTTTAATCACATTTTTATATGATATAAATTTCTCAGCCGCGGTCGCGCTTTACGCATCTAAATATTCTCAATATAGCTCTTTAATATGATTCGTATTTAGAAAAACTCACATTATTCATGTATATTTTAACTAAACTTGCAAATAATATTATACCATTTATTCAAGAATAATTCAAAATATTTACATAGACAATTTACAACCTAAATTTAAACATAAAACTAAATAAATACCTACTATAGATGGAAAATTTCATGAAATTCATCGCTCTCGCAGAACGGTATCGTGCCTAAAATACTGGTAGCATTTCCTCTTTGATTGGCTATACTAATCCGTTGGCCGAGGTAGCTGCCAGCCCTAGGATCACCACTGACTTCCACCATGCGGGCTGAGAGACCTTTTAAGAAAACCCGCGCCTCGTTGCCTCATGTGCCGAGAGTTTCGACGGCGAATGGAATAAAGTGATAATCATTCAACAAACCAGAATATTTTCGACGTTTGAACTCTCGGCATTGTCGGCGACGCTGACCCTGATAAATGGCAAGGCGCTAGGGTATCAACACAAGTTGCAGCCTATATTAACGCCCTGTCATTCCTCCAAGGCAACAAAATCATACCGTTCGGTCTCTTGCCTTCGTCTCGCGTCAAACCAGGGGGATCCAAAACAGCTGGTACATAGACGCTGACAAGAGTCCAACGGATAATATCGTTGAGGGCAGAATGGCGTGACAAGCGACCTGCACTACGGGGGCATGAAAGACCGTGGTGGCCCTGTTGATCGACTTGCACTCCACAGCGGCAGCGATAAATTTCATTGGTTTGGGCACCGATTCTCAGACAGACCCCCAAACAAAAAGTAGACCTTTCGAGAAGAGTACCAATCGCCTCAGATGGTAATGCATTCAACTAATAACTAAGTCAATATATTTTGACATAAATAAGTGTGTATTCTGTATTATCAATCACTACGAGTTCGCTGCACTGATCTCCGTTTGTTTGAAATATTTCCTAGAAACATTTTTTTGAAACATACGAATACATATTGCAATGTTTTTATTCTTTTGAAATTACTTTGGAACGTTTGTTTAAGTTACATTCTTTCCTGCTGTTTATTTTCTTACTGTATTTCAATTTTCGTGCGCTGATTTATATGATTGTGTTGTCAAAATTTGTGTTTTATATTTTAAATATATAATCCAAATGTTCTGATCAAACTTTAGTAATAATATATGTTCAAATATGTTTTATTTTGTATCCAAAAAATCCAAAATAAAATCTATAAAACTTTACACTAAAACGTCTATAAAATGCTCATAACTTTAACGCTTGAGTGCAACATAGAAATTCAGTTTCTGATAAAAATCGTCACGTCTGTCCACCCCTTGCGCGCTGTCAAGCTTGGTCAGCCTCGTTAGTGTAAAACGGAACAGAGCTAGAAAGTGGTGATTATAATTAAGACCGGTATACCGTGATTGAACTGAGTCTGTTTCCTTTGTCTCACGATTTTTATAAACAACGGAAGATGGCGAAAATTAATAAAATAATGTAAGGGGAAAGAGGAGAAGGGGGAAAAAGAGAAAAATGAGTTTTCTTTTACTCCCTAAATATTTTCATAAAAACGACTATAATTTAAGTGTATACGTCTGTAATAAGATATAAATCGTTAGATTGTACGCTTATTAATTTGTTCGTAAACAATTAATTAATCAGCAAAACTAAAAAGATAAAATAAAACTGCTGGTGCTCTCAATATTTTTTAAAACTTTATATAACGTCGCATGGAGATCGAAAATGTTTCACATAACAAAGTACACTGTACAACACTGTTAAAAACATTGTAAAGATCGTAGCTTAAAACCTCCCGAAATCATTATAAAAAATGTACAATGTTTATATAGCTCTACAAAACTGAGGATAGCAAGAATAAGCATAGCGTTTGATAAACTTAAAAAAGTAGAGTTAAGACAGATATACGTAGCAATAACGATACAAATAAATATATCGGATTACTGTCTGCCAAAGTTTCCATTATCAGTTACATAAATTTGTGATATAATAAAATAAAATAAAAAAGTTTGACGAGAACAAACCAAAAGGGGAGCATGCATACCATATTATTTAATATATATACCGTAATATTGAATATAAGTCATTAATTCTATTAAATGAACCATTATTTTATCATTATATTTTACATAATTTTATTTGATAAAGTAGTTAAAATTTACAGCTCTCAGAAAAATTTAATAAAAATTTTCAAATAAAATGCAGTCATGTTTTGGCGGTAACAGACAACATTAAGTAGCATTACTATATTTTGTTATTAACAACAGTTTTTAAACAGTCCTATAAGTACTTTAAGGTTGCTTTATACAATTTAAATTTTAATGATTGTAAAACTTAATAATAATTTTAAATACAGAGAAAATTAGTAGCATTAATTGCAAACTGCCGATAAATAAAACACAAGAAACCAAATTGAAACGGTGCATACTCAATTTAAACAACATGGCATGACCTATGAGCGGGGGCGGAGGACACAAGAAAATATCAACATGCAAAATAGTTAATAAAGGATTCTTCCAGTACTCAGACGCCTAAGAAAGCATCTTAAACAAAAATCCAAACAGACTGTCAACATCCCTATTATTAAAAAACTAACATACATCTCCCGTCTCTATCGTCATCAAATGAAAACAGTCGCTACAGTGACCATGCTTTACGAAAAATTCCGGACAAATTATTTGACTCATATTTCTGCTCGCGTGACGCATCTGACTAATTAATGAAGACAAACCACAGTTTGATTCTGAAACATTTTTATTGCATATTACGGTTACTAGTAATGAGTTTATTGACGACTAAAAATAAATTCGCGCGTCGCGTAACTGTTTGAGTGACAATATAATTGCATCACGTGAGTTTAAGATCGAAAGTTTGATAATTTTCATCAAAGTTTGTTGTTGAATAGTTTTTAAACTAATAAAAGGTAAGTTTGTGTCGCAAAGTGGTTCCTGAACAGTTAAACTTATAATTTTATTTGTAATAAGTTAGGTTGAAGTTTAGTAATATCATTATAAACAAACAGTTTCGGAAGTGTAGTTAAATAGATTTAGCCGTGAAAATGAAAAAGTTTGGACTTAAGTATTTTTTTATTTTTTTCTTATCCGAAATTAATAATAAAAAACTACTCCATAACCAATTTGAAATATAGCATTGTATATTTTTATCTAACGAGTAATTTTATGGCATGGTAATATTAAACAATCGTTAATTAGTTATTGCAAAAACTCAACTCAACTCAAAACAAGCATAAACAACGTAAATAATTGAATGAAAATATGAGATTTGCTGTGTAGTGTCGGCTTAGAATAGCACTACCCCATTTTTTTCCGGTGGGTGTACGTCAGAGGTGACTAACGGTAGTATTGTTTCTTTTAAGGGGTTTTTGGGCGATGCGGTTGGAGACCCATAACCAATAACCTTTATTTTGCCATCTTTTCCCCACTCAACTTTCCAAAAGTGGCTGAGGAATTTCGAATCACTAAGCTCTGGCTACCCCTTCTAGGGATTTATAACCGTGAGTATATGTATGTGTATGTAAAATATGAGGTCGCAACCCGAAAATCTTTAATACGTATAATTGGAAATTATTAAAGAGCTGATTATATATTTTTTTAACCTAGCCAACCATACTTGAGATTAACATTAAGAAAGAACGTGAAAAAATAATAATAAATAAATATGAAGTCAAAATAAAATAAAAAAAAAGGTTTTCTTAATATGAAATTCCTAGTGAACTTTATTTGAACCATATCAATAAGTGATGTTTTGATTTTTATTTATGTTCTATATCAATTAAGTAAAAATTTGCAGTCAAAATTAATTATATTAGACTTTTTCTAAGAAAACTTTATGTACCTATTTGTGTCAATGACAAAGGCACTGCTTTTTTTGGAAAAAGTGTGAAACATACATAATACATGGTGAAATAGTTGGGGTTTCAGAATTTATAATCTTCTTAGGCAGTTTTCAAAGTTTTACTTTTTATTTTCTAAATGCTGTGTAGTGTCGGCTTAGAATAGCGCTACCCCATTTCTCCCGGTGGGTGTGTGTAAGAGGCGACTAACGGTATTGGGGATTTTAAGGGATTTTCGGGCGAAGCGGTTGGAGACTCATCACCAAAAACCTTTATTTTACCATTTTTCCCACTCAACTTTCCAGAAGTGGCTGAGGAATTTTGGATTCCCTAGCTCTGGCTACCCCTTCTAGGGATTTATAGCCGTGAGTATATGTATGTATGTATGTTTTTTTTCTAAATCTCCTCTTACGACGCCCGCGAGAAGAAATAGATAAGTACTATCTTAAGCCGACACTATACATCTGCAAAGCTGTTTTAGTGCAAAATTATACTTTAAATTAAAAAGATTATTAGACTAAAGAAAACAGATTTCACGGTTCGACAAATTTCTATGGAACATGCAATTAATCATGATAAACGATATAATTTATTTTATACATAAACTTTTTACTCTGTATGATGGTTACGTTTTCTTCCGGTACTTATTAGTTTTTACGATACAAAGAAAGAAAGCAAGTTTTATTATAATTTCACTTATACTTTTACTACCAGTTATTTATTTACACAATATACTAGATGCACTGACTCTGAGAAATAAGAACAGGATATATTTTTACTGTCATTACGGTTTGCTGCTAAAAACAATAACAAAAAAAATAATAACATAAAATATTTTTTCCATTCAATACGACGAGTATAGGCCAATCAAATCATTGATTCCAAACATTAGTTAATAAATATGTTCTCAAGAATTAATTAAATTAATAATTACCAATACGAACAATATTATAATTATTATATTGATCATGCGATGAATTAAGTTAATATTACTGTAAAATACTTGAAATACCCACATATTACTTAACTTATCTTATATTTCTTTTAAACTGACACCTTAGATAAGCAAACACTACATATTTTCTATATCAGCGCCTCCTAGTAAATATCAAAGTGTATGTATGTAGTCATAATTAAACAAATCACTCAATCGAATATCTAACGAACCATGGCGCAGTAAAATTCACCTTGACCGTTCGAATCTCGAGTCACACTTGGTTGGTTCAATATCCCATGTTTCTGCTCACACCATCTGGTTACCGGAGCGTGACGGCGACAGTATGCTTCTTAGCAACAATTTTATATAGTGTTCTTCATTCGATACTAAAACTAGGTGAATATTCATGGTTATGTTTTCACTTCCATTGATGAAGAAATACTTGACGAAAAACTCATAGTTATTACTGTAAAAGATGCTTAAAATCTTTTTAAAGAAATATTTAGGTATATTTTGTTAATTTTGTTTTTTAAATACTAATCAAATACTCTGGCTTTATCCATACTAATATTATAAATCGGAAAGTGAGTTTGTTTGTTTGTTTATTTGTGCCGCTTTCACGCCGTAACTACTGAACCGATTGCTTTGAAATTTTGCAGACGTATAGTTAGAAGTTCAGATTAAATAATAGAGTACTTTTTATCCCGGAAAAAATGATATTCCCGAGGGAAAACTAAAATATTGTTTAAATATTGCTGGATGGATTGGAGATGGCGCTGTGTGTCGTATAAAACAAGGTCATATATTGCAAACGAATATAAACATGTAAATTTAGAAGCTAAATGATACGATAATGTATCCTTGAAAATGAGGAATTCCCGAGGGATGACGGAAAATTTGTTTTATCTTCTAAACTGTTTTTCACACATGTTTCATCACTATTTTTCGTACTTACCATTTTATTGAATTGTGGATTTTGGCGCTTGATATCGGTAGGGTATAAAAATGTGGGATTATACAGCGGGAGCCGGAGTAAATTTAATTGTTAGTCAATAGTAAGACTATTAGAAAATAAAGGGTATTAAAAATTTGTCATCAAAGTGAGCGTCTCTGTGGCGTAGCGATAAATCTAACCTCTATGAACATTCGAGAGACCCGGGATCGAAACTCAAGGGACACAAGCTTTTTGTGAAAATAAGTTTGTTGTGCTATCTTAGAATAATAGCAAGAACTATCGCAACATGTGTAAATCATTAATCTCGGACAATCCCCATATTCCCGAACAATCTATGCTACAAACTCACCCACCATCACCAACGGTCAGTGTAGGGGGCAGCACCCACCGGGCTTCCGCCCCGCAGTGCCAAACTACTATCCGTACTTAGTATTTTCTAAGACTTTCGCACAAAAACATTACAATTGAAACAACTATTATAAAACTAAACCCATGTTATAACCCGCAATTAAAGATCCGAAAATCAATAGTTACTATCCGTACTTATACGAACATAATAACTCGAACATAGAAACTAGGTACAAAATGGTTAGTTTCATGATTCTTATCATATATTTTATGGAACTAAGGGGTTGAAATAGCAAATGAAAGTTAGTATAGAGATTTTTGACATTTCTGTATTTAGAAACTCAAAACTTGGTGCGATTGATTGTTATAACTACTACAAAACGGAATTTATGAAATTCATCCATCAATTTCATGAGTATATATATAGTATGTAGTGTAGTATAGTGTAGCCATAGCTTCGGAGATAGTAATTCTTTATCCACTTTTGGAAGTTGACTGGAGAAAAGGTAGTCAAATAAAGGATTTTAGTGATGGGTCTCCAACTGCATCGCCCAACAATCACTTAAAAAGCCTCAATGTTCTTTATATCCTTTGCATCGCCCGCGGGAATATAAATATAAAAAACAAGAAGTTGAGATAGTGTTTCGGTAGTTTGGATGTAAACTGGATGCAAAAAATGTAGTCCACGCGGACATAGTCGCGGGCAAAAAGCTAGTAACAAATAAATTTAACTATTATCATTTCATATCAAAGAAAATAGACTAAAGCTGAAATAGATTACTATATTGATATCGGTATTATGTATATTTACTTTTCTTGTTGGTCAGTCACTAGTTGATTCAGAATTTATTAACTTCTTTTATTCATACATAACACCGTTGAAGTAGCAAGCACAGCATACAATGTTGCATTCATTCGACGTGTTATTGTCTTATTTCTTTACCGTTTAGGAGATAACCCTTGTTTTATAATTACGTTGTAGAACAACCGTGTAGTGCCGGCTTAGAATGTCACTACAGCTTTCTACCCACGGGAGTCGTAAGAGGCGACTAATGGCATGGGTCTTTTTAAGTGGTTTTTGGGCGACGCGATTGGAAATCTATCACCAACGCAATTACACTTTATTTCTACCAACTTGTCCCGTATCAACTTCCAATTGTGGCTGAAGAGTTTCCAGCTCTGAAGCTCTGGCTACCTCTTTTTGGGATTTATGACCGTGATTATATAATAAAAATAATAAAACATTTATTTAGCATTCAAACATAAGTACAATACAGTTTGCTAGCGAGCCCAACACTAGGTAAAAACCTGTATTGCAGGAACTCTAACATAAATTATACAATATTAATTAATTTAACATTTAAGCTCTAATCAAATTCAGTTTACATATTATTATATTCTTGTCGATTTAAGTCAACAATTTTTATCTTTTCATAAACTTTGTTATAAAGATACCTAAGAAGCACGTGAATCTGCCAATGAAAGTCGTCTTAAAAGTTGGATAATTAAACCTGATGATTAAGATGGCTGGATGTATCTTTAATTTGGCGATGCATTTTCATGTATGTTTGTTGGAGAACAATCAACGTTGTGGAATTAAAATCACATTTTGGTAAAACGTGTCATCTTCTAATTGTTGGTTAAATAAATAAATTACATAATGATTTAGATTTCCAAAATCATGGTCACCGAATCAAGCGATGCCCAACTAACATGATGACTCACAGCAGTTCGCGCGCAATTTTAGACACAATTTAGTGTCGGAAGTAAAATGGCGGTGAGTCCTAATATGGGAGCATTTTATACGGCTCTTGACTTTGCATTGTTGCGGGCGATATCAATCTTTTACTTTGCATACATATACTCACGGCCGTAAATCCCAAAAAGGGGTAGCCAGAGCTTCAGAGCTAGAAACTCCTCAGCCACATTTGGAAATTATTTGGGGAGAAGATGGAAAAAAAAAGATCGTTGGTGATGGGTCTCCAACCGCATCGCCCAAAAACCACTTATAAAGCCCCACACCCTTAGTCGCCTCTTACGACACCCTCGGGTAGAAAGGGGTAGTGATATTCTAAGCCAGCACTACACGGCTATCTTTTACTTTGATTTAAATATATACATACATTCGCGCTATTAGTTCCTATTGGGGTAGGCAGAGACTATCGATCATCACTTAGATCATGGCACACCTCTCTCGATTTTTATGCATTCCACAATATTTGCATCATACATTGTTTTTATTTCGTTCTGCTTAGGCTTTTGGCCTAATCGCAGGAGAAATTTATCTCTCGCATTTTTCAATACATACATACATATACTCACGGCTATAAATCCCTTAACGGGGTAGCCAGAGCTTTGGAATGAAAAAATCCTCAGCCACTTTTGGAAGTTGATTGGGGAAAAGATGGTTATTATTATTATTTTTCAATACAGTGATACCTTAACCCTATTTATTCCAGAAAAGGTTAGCCAGAGCTTTAAAAGAAGCCATTTCTTATTCGATTTTGAAGAATAACGCAATCTCTATTGCCACTCCGCGGAAAAATGACATACGCAAAAACCCAAAAACGATGAGTGGGCTTACAACCTATTTTCATTTGATTGCCGTGATGTTAAATAAAAACCTGATCAAATTACTGTAGGAACGGATGCATAAACAATATTGTTATAAACATTGTAAAAACTGTGATTTTCCATCCCATTAACATAGTAAGTGCTAATTAGTTTTAGCCATGTTAAGTGTGTTACGCTTTTGCATAAGGAACTCGTATCATCACAGCTAATAAATACAGTAAGGGTGGTACATACATACATACATATACTCACGGTATAAATCCCTAGAAGGGGTAGCCAGAGCTAACGAATTAGAAATTCCTCAGCCACTTTTGGAAGTTGCGTGGGGAAAAGATAGTAAAATAAAGGTAGTTGGTGATGGGTCTCCAACCGCATCGCCCAAAAATAAGGGTGGTACTAAATGTTGTTGTCGTGTAGTGCCGGCTTAGAATGTCACTACCCACGGGTATCGTAAGAGGCGACTAAGGGTAGCAAGCTATTTTTAAGTGGTTTTGGGCGATGCCTTTGGAGACCCATCAACAACGATACTTTATTTCTACCATCTTTTCCTTATCATTTTCCAAATGTGGCTGAGGAGTTTCTAGCTCTAAAGCTCTCGCTACCCCTGTTTGGTTTATGGCCGTGAGTATATGTATGTATATTTCCTAGGAAAGTCTGCTAATTGTTCCTTTTATGTAACCATGCTTTTATGCTATAATGGCTGTTTGAGTATTAACATGAAGGTATTAAAGCACCAACGAAAATGGTTGTTAACAGCCTGCGACCATTGTATAACGAGATAAAAGGCTTAAATCGACATTATATATTATTATAAATGTATATATTTCATATATATAGGAATTATTATTTAAATTATGTATAAATTTTATTATTAATCTCATATTTTTTTATTCTACATATATATATATATATATATATATATATATATATATATATTATATACTTTCATTATTATGTGTACATATATCTATTTACATTTATTTAAGTATATAAACATTAGTTAACTCTACAAAACAAAAAAGGTTTGTTAGTAAATTGGTGAAAACTAAAGGCTTCGAAATGTATACATTTTATTTAATATTATTATTTTTTGTAAAAGCTGTTGTTTTCCATAAATAAATAAATAAATAAATAAATAAATAAATTATAAGGCTTCGGAGGAATTTGGGTGTGACTTGTATTCTTACTTGAATATGGGCGATGAAAATTATTTTAATGGTTATGTACGCAAGTTTTATTTACAGTATGCAAATATGGGCCAATATACAGTTGATGATTGATAATTTATAATTTACATTATTATTTAAAATCTAAAGCAAAAGGTTTGTGTATTTTTATACCTGCCTATAATCACGGCTATATATCCACCAATGGTAAAGGTGTAGCCAGCTGTTCTGAATCAGAAATTTTTCAGCCGCTTTAGGAAGAACAAGTTGCCGGTCGCATTGCCAATAATTATTTAGCCCCAATACTTAGTCGCCTCAAACAACACCCGAAAAAAGAAATGGTCTTATGCTGTTCTAAGCCGACACTACAAAACAAAACACATATTATCAAACAATTTATAGTATAAATAGATTCATTCATATACTTACGCCTATCATAAAGTACAGGTACTTTAGGCGACCTTGTTTTTTTGAAATTTTCTTTCCTCGAAATTTTGAAAATGAAGTTATGAAATATAGTACCGATAATCTTTTAACGATGTTTGCCAAATTTTATCTTTATTGCAAGCTTACTGACATTAACAAGTGACATTGAAATACCACTTAACAAATTTTTTAGGTCATTTACAGTGATGATGCAATGAATAAGTGATGACTCATAATGGTTACAGACTTTTTGTAGACTAAAGATTTGAGAACAAATAACGCACCTAGATACGTACCTATATTATTAATAGCCCGTATTTTTTTCCAATTTCCAAGCTTTATAATTTCTTATTTTGATTTTTCCTAGCTTTATTGCTGTGTAGTGTCGGCTTAGAATAACACTATCCCATTTCTTCCGGTGGGTGTACGTAAGAGGCGACTAACGGTATTGGGGCTTTTAAGGGATTTTTGGGTGACCCATCACCAACAACCTTTATTTCACCATCTTTTCCCCACGCGAATTCCAAAGGTGGCTGAGGAATGTCTCATTCCCTAGCTCTGGCTACCCCTACAAGGGATTTATTGCCGTGAGTATATGTATGTATGATTTTTCCTAGTGTAGTTAGAGAGAGACTTACAACTTGTCACCGTACACGAAGGTATGGTTGTGGTAAATCATGCAAATACATTTTAAATACCAGGAGGAATCCTTGCGTCGTTTTTACAGATATCTGGAAACCCTGCTGTGTACCAACTTATAATTTGTATTTATGCTTAACTCGAAAAATATTTACATATCGCTAAGTAGGAATATGAGTGACACGCTGCTATATGTGCTAGTGTGCGCTCTAACAGACCAATGACACTTTACTCATTTTAAACTCAGTCTTGTAGATTTCCTCACAACATTGTCCCTCACTGTTAACTACCCTGATGAATGCACTTAATTCAAATTATAAGAGTCTACGCCCAGTTCAGGATACCTTTTCTTCACAGAACTTTTAACATACATAGTAAACTCACAGCTGAAAATCCCTAGAAGGGGTAGCCAGAACTTTGCAATAAAAACATCCTCAGCTACTTTTAGAAGTTGAGTAAGGAAAATATTGTAAAACAAAACTTATTGGTGCTAGGTCTCCAACCAGATCGCCCAACCACTTCTAAATCCCAAAACCCTTTATCGCATTTTACGAACACTCACGTGAAGAAATGGGGTAGTGCTATTCTAAGCCGACACTACACAGCACAACAAGATACAATACTTTTAACATACATACATATACTCACGGCTGTAAATCCCTACAAGGGGTAGCCAGAGCTGAGGAACTAGAAGTTCCTCGGCCACTTTTGGAAAGTAGAGTGGGGAAAAGATGGTAAAAATAAAGGTTGTTGGTGATGGGTCTCCAACCGCATCGCCCAAAAATCCCTTAATAGCCCTAATACGAAGAAATGGGGTAGTGCTATTCTTAGCCAACACTACACAGCAAATACTATTAAATGTATGAAATTCAACCATGTACATATTAGCGACGGAAGTCTGACAGATCTCGCTGTCTATCCAGCTCTTTATGAACCATTTCACCTCTTTTATGATTCTAGGCAGACCATGACTCAGGAAAATTGCCATTAAACATTTTATCTACTATTTTACGAGATTTACAAACATACTTAGTTTTAATGTAGTTTTATTTTTATAGCTTACACTAAGGGAGATGTGATACCATTTATAGGGTTCAGAATACAGAGTACAATTTAAAAACTTTGAAAGTTCAGTGGGATAAAGATTGAAAATAAAGACGGTTGGTGACGGGTCTCAGGCCAAATATACGAAAAAAGGCTAAAAAAACCCAAAATATAATATTCAGATAACTTGCTTTCGAATTTAAATGCATAATGAATATTTTAAACTTCGTACTACGTTAAATTGCTTTTTACAAGTACTGCAGTAAGAAATGAAAAAATAAGAAGATATACATACATACATACATATTCTCACGACGTTAGTTCCCATTGGGGTAGGCAGAGACTATCGATCGCCACTTTGTACGTTCCTGGCAAACCTCTCTAGCTTCATTCACATCCATCAATCTTTTCATACATGTTCTTTTATTCTTCGTACTTCGGACACCTGCCTTTTTGAGAAGATATCTTTGTAATTTTCCTTTTTATCACATCTCTCTTTACTTTCTTGATTTTCGCTTCGATAGCTCAACTTATCCTTTAGCACCTTAATAGGAAATTCACACAATCCTCAGCGCTTACTCAGCACAAAAATATTTGAAACGCCTGTATGACGTCATTGTCTTACCCCAATAAAAGAGTTCCACGAATAAACCATTCCAAATCACATTGAGCTCCGCCTATACACGAAACTTCCCTTCGATTAATACATTTCAGCACCAAACGAAGGGGGAGGGGGAGGTCGTGTTAAACTGGTGTTTTGCGTGACTCATGCGGGTACAGAATAAATTACAGTGTCGCTTAGAATTGTACCGAAATTCGAAATTGGAACGTCGATATGGCAACCGTGTCGAAAAGAGGTTTTTACATCGCGTTCTGAGGTTGGAAACTTATTTTAAAACAACGACTAAGTAAGAAAGCTTATTTTATGGTTTTTTTACTAACTAATACTTAACAAAACCCTGTAATGCTAATATATCGAAAATATAGAGGAAACCTACTTGACTGGCGATTAAATTATGTAGGAAACATAGTTTCTCTAAAAAACAAAGACATAGAGATATATATTATGTTTAATTTATTTAACACCTTCTTCCAATCCAACTTTGTTCTAGGTGCCCATAATTTAGAATCTTATTTTGTTATTTTATTTCCCGTATATAAAGACAGTTACCTATTTTACTGCCATGTTTTCCCCTGTCATCTTATTATACTTTCTTTGAAAGGGGAAGGCACTTATAATATCAAGTGACCAAAAGCCTTAATGCACTATCCTTTGTTTAAAAAGCTCTTTATTTATATCTGACTTTTATATGACTTTGACAGCCTGTCAAGGTTTTCTTAAAAAAAATTACTAAGAATACTTATATACTTTTCAAACATACATACGTATACTAACGGCTAGAAATCCCAATAGGGGGTAGCCAGAGTTTCGATACTGAAAATTCTTCAGCCCCTTTACAAAAGGATTGAAGAATGAATGTTGTTGGTGATGGGTCTCCAACCGTATCGCTCAATAATCATTTAAAAAAATCAAATACTCTGAGTCGCCTCTTGCGACACCCTTGGAAAAAATATATGCTATTCTAAGCCAACACTCACAACCAACGATAACTATGTTAAATACTATTATAAGATAATTTTAGTTTAGATATTTATGTGAAACAGAAGCGGAATAAATATATTGTTCTTCTTTAACTGTTAAAGCTCTTTAGCTGTAAAAGCTCTTTAGCTTTTTAGTTGCCCATCTCTTCTCAGCATAGTAGAAAATAAAGAATAAAGCTATTTATATAAATAAAAATCATTAATGTTTTACTGAGTGTTTGAAATTACCTTTACAACGACAGTCACTCATTTTGCTGCCATTTTCGCCCTGTCATCTTATTGTACTAACTTGGAAAGAAGAAGGCACTTATAATATCAAGTGACAAAAAGCTTTTCTTAATGTATTGTCCTTTGATTATATTATAGAGCTATTGATTTGTATACGACTTTAATGTGACTTTGATGTGTTGTCAAGGTATTCTAAGAAACATTTTTGTTGAAAATTTTCTTTTAAAACAACCGTGATAGCTCAGTGGATAGAACACCGCTTATCATTCAGACGATAAAGTTTCAAATCCCGGGTCAGGCTTGTACCAATTAGTGTTTTCTAAAGTCATATATGTGGGTAAATTTATCATGGTTGTTAAAGGTGAGCGAAAACACCGTAAGGAAAAGCACAGGGTTAAATTGTACTCAATCATGTGACAGTGTCTTCGTACAAAACGGCGAAAGGCCTGCCCCCTATCACGTGAGTACACTGTCCATGCATAACGTGAGTACTCTGAACATCAGGTGAAATGTCACGTGATGTTCAGAAGTATAATTACCTCTGCCAACCCCTTCGGGGACAAACGGCGTGAACGTTTTCACAGCAATAACAAAACATACTTGTCCAAATACCTAAAAGATAAAATTTGCTACGGAATATTCATATCCGGCCCACAACTATCATATATACAAAAAAGCAGAGTTCTCGTTTTCATCCTAGATAACACCACATGAACAATATGAGCCCCATAACAAACTTGTCCGGCCAACACTTAACTGAGGGCAACTGAGGGTACTCGTAAACTGGCTAACAACAGCAAACTCGTTGCATACTCGTTCAATAATAACTCCGGCTGTATTTCCCAGCGGACGAAAAAGCTTTTGAACTTGAAACGACGGAAATTATTCATCTGCTATTACACTGGCTTGCTCGCACATGTAACGATATATTGGGGAAGTTTAAGCAAAAAAATATTAGCATATCACGCCTCTGGTTTTTGAAAAGGGGTATGCGTATTTATAGTATTTAAATTCCATGTAATATCGACGCTAAGGCGCAAATTAGTGTTTGTTGGTCTTCGATAAGAAATAAATAAAATAGCATGTGTTTGATGAAAATGATGATGAACAAGAATATTGATGAATTATATATGATTATAATTCACATACATCATACATATACTCACGGCTATAAATCCCAAGATGGGGTAGCCAGAGCTAAGGAATGAGAAATTCCTCAGCCACCTTTGGAAAGTTGAGTGGGGAAAAGTTGGTAAAATAAAGGTTGTTGGTGATGGGTCTCCAACCGCATCGCCCAAAAATCCCTTTAAAGACCCAACCGTTAGTCGCCTCTTACGTATACCCAACCGAAGAAATGGGGTAGTGCTATTCTAAGCCGACACTATAGCTTATATGACTATAATTCAACATCGTACAAATGACGATTAGTAGTTTCTGGCTACCTGAATATTATATTACGAAGAGTGTTAGATAAATCAGCCAATTTTAAAATATAAAGAATCTCCGTTATAGAAAAACTTCACTCTGAAAATTATGCGTGTAAATAGTTTCCCGTGTAGCTTAGAGAAGCACTACCCCTTTTATTTCTAGGGTTTTCTTACGAGTTTTCTACCAAACTTTTTGGAAGATGAGAATAATGTTAATATTAATAAATATTGATTTTTCAAAAAATATTACAATCTCTACAATTAAGTTAAATTGGAGTAGAGCAATATTTCACAATAGTACTTAATAAGTTTTGCTGTGTAGTGTCGGCTTAGAATAGCATTACCCCATTTCTTCTGGTGGGTGTACGTAAGAGGCGACTAACAGTAATGGGGGCTTTTAAGGGATTTTTGGAGACCCATCATCAACAACCTTTACTTTACCAACTTTTCCCCACTTAACTTTCCAAAAGTGGCTGAGGAATTTCTAATTCCTTAGCTCTGGCTACCCTTTCAAGGGATTTATAGCCGTGAGTGTATATTTATTATTATTAATAACTTAATAAGTAGTGGCAGCCCATCTCGAACAATCCTTCGATTCATAACCTTACGTCTTAACTAACAATAGTGGCTAATGTTTCCTTATGCCCACCCATATGTAGGATTGTAGCCGTGAGTATGCGTGTAAATAAAAATAAACTAAAGTTATTTGTAATTTTTCTGTAGAAACAAGATTTTGGTAACAGACGAAAAGCATTAAATATGAAAGCCAACCGAGACCTTTGGGAAATCAGACCGTGACCTAATAGAAATATATAAATGTGTCGTTTCTCAGTTACAAATGACATAGTAATATTATTACATACATACATATACTCACGGCTTTATTACCCTAGAAGGGGTAACCAGAGCTAAGGAATTATAAATTCCTCAGCCACTTTTGGAAGTATAGTGGTGAAAAGATGGTAAAAATAAAGGATTTTGGTGATGGGTCTCCAACCGCATCGCCCAAAAATCCAATAAAAAGCCCCAATACCCTTAGTCGCCTCTTACCATCACCCACGGGTAGAAATGGGATAGTGTTATTCTAAGCCGACACTAACGGCATTGGTACAAAATAATAATATAAAGCATGGTGGGGGGTAGGTCTGTGGGCACGTAACCAAAAACCACTTTAAAATCACCAAAACTCTAAATTGCTTCTTACGAGTACAACACCCGCAGGAACAAATGGGTCAGTTCTATTCTAAACCGACTACACAGTAAAGATGAGATCATACTATTATGAACTTTGAGAAACGCGGCAATATCTATAAAACATGCCCTTTTTATAAAATGTATTTTAACTGAATAAATCCAGATGAGCCAGAGCTAATCAGAAATTCCTCAGCCACTTTTAAAAAGTTAAGTGGAAAATAAGATGTGCATGTATAAAAAAAATATATATATGCACTTTTATTCTTTGTTCTTAAGATGCCTACCATTTTTAACATATTTTCTCTCTAATATAAAATATCCTCGTATAAAAGATGTGATTATCTTAACTAAAATACACAGGAGAAATAAGTGTTTGTTGGTTTTTTTATGTGTACGCTCCAAAACCCTAATATGTTTTTTACCAATACAATAGACAAAGATGGGTAAATACTAACAGAAAAAAAACAATGGTTAAATAATAACATAACGTAACATAAACGTTCACGCCGTTTGTCCCCCAAGGGGTTGGCAGAGGTACTTATACTTCTGAACATCACGTGACTTTGTCACCTGGTGTTCAAAGCACCCACGTTTTGCATGGACAGTGTACTCACGTGGTAGGGGGCAGGCCTATCGCCGTTGTGTACGAATACACTGTCACATGACTAAGTACAACACAGCCATGTGGGTTTCCTCACGATGTTTTCCCTCACCGTTAACAACCATGATAAATTAACCACACATATGTCTTTAGAAAAGACGAATTGGTCTTGGGATTTGAACACTAGTTGTTTGCACGATAACCGGTGTTCTACCCATTGAGCTATCACGGTTGCTGTTGGTTGTGGTTAAATAATATAACGACAAATAATAAAGGGGGTGGGAAGTGATGGAATTTATGAATGATAACAATACTTTCCATGTAAAATCTAGCACCACTAGTTTAATTCAGTAATAATTAAGATTTAATGTATTTAACTAAACATGTCTCTCTTTTCTTCCACAGGTAATAAATAGTTCAAGTTTCAGTACTTTCTGAAACAAATGTTATCCAGTTAACGACAAGTAAGTTAAGCCATAAATAGAATTGAGAAACATTCTTCTGCACAGTGGAACGAAATTAAACAAGTAGGACGCAATACAAATTTGTAAAGATTTTATTCTTTAAAATAAATACATAATACATACATATACTCACGGCTATAAATCCCTAGATGGGGTAGCCAGAACTAAGGAACTAGAAGTTCCTCAGCCACTTTTGGAAAGTTGAGTGAGGAAAAGATGGCAAAATAAAGGATGTTGGTGATGGGTCTCCAACCGCATCGCCCAAAAATCCCTCAAAAGCTCCAATACCGTTAGTCGCCTCTTACGAACACCCACCGGCAGAAATGGGGTAGTGTTATTCTAAGCCGACACTAGACAGCAATTTTATTTGTTTGTTTTATTTTATTTATTTTACTTTTTTTAAAATGAATTTTGTACCTTTTTTGTAATTTCTGAAGAAAAAAATGGGTCAGTTCTATTCTAAACCGACACTACACAGTAAAGATGAGATCATACTATTATGAACTTTTAGAAACGCGGCAATATCTATAGAACATGCCTTATTTTATAAAATGTATTTTAACTGAATAAAGAAAAAAAGAGGTTAACTTTTAAGCTCAGACCTTATTTGGATCTTGACATAAACCTCCTTCAAAAAGAAGACGGTAATGTCACATATTTCAGACATATAATACTTCAGTACAGATCCACAATCATAACTTGGCCGGCGGCGACTCTGGTACTACTGTCGCCATTTTGAAATTTCGGCCTGTCATTGTCAGTTAGTTCTTAACTAAATAAAAATTATAGGGTGACCTACGTATATAATAAATTATCACTTTCATTAATATTTTTTTGTAGTGGAAACTTTTTTTCAAAAACAATTATTTTTATGATGTATCTTTGCTTATTGATAAACGCTTTTATTTCCAGTATTCAATATAAAAATTCATGAAAATTATTATTTATATTGTTAAATTTTATCTTAGTAGGCTAACACCGTCCGAAAAGTTGTGCGCGCATCGATAGTCATGCCATGCGGTGCGGGTTACGGGAAGTTGGGAAATGCTCCTGAATAAGATTTCACTTCGTATACACTGATGCGTGGGTTCTAATCCTAATGCGGGGATGTACCAATGTGTCATTTCTTAAGTCATAACTGTCTGACATATATATAAAAATACAAGGCAAATACGACGTGATAGCTTAATGGGTAGAACACCGGTTAAGGTGCAAGCGACTCACTAGTCTTCAAATCCCGAATCGGGCCTACACCAATTTGTCTTTTCTAAAGTCATATGTGTGGTTAATTTATCACGGTTGTTAACGGTGAGGAAACCCACATGGCCGAGTTGTACTTAGTCATGTGACAGTGTATTCGTGGAAAACGGCGATAGTCCTGCCCCCTATCACGTGAGTATACTGTTCATGCAAAGCGTGGGTACTCTGAACACCAGGTGACAAAGTCACGTGATGTTCAGAAGTATTAGTACCTCTGCCAAATCCCTTCGGGGGTATTCGGCGTAAACGTTTATGTTATGTTATGTTATATGTAACAAGGTTGTTAACAGCAATAAAAAAGTGCCCATAAATTCACTGACCCAGCAAAATGAATGACCCAAACGATATCTGATGTTTAGAATTATTTTTTCTGCGCCACCTTTTTGGGGGATCTATGTGTGAATATGAAATGTAAAAGACAGTACACGACAAGGTAAGCCTCTAATTTACAGGATTAAAAAAATGATTTTAAGTAGTTACCCACTTATTAACTCTAAATGTCACAAATAACAAATCCTTGAGTATAAAATAATGAGACAGCTTGCAGAAAAGTACAATTGGCAGTGTTATCGCTAAAAGCTTCCAGACAACATTTGGGAGGTAAGATCATCAAATTTAGGATACACAGTCATTCGGGTAGACATACCAGACAAGGGCAAAAATAAATAAATATAATTAGCTTACATTAAAACGAACTTGTTTACTTACAATAATAGCTATTACATACATACATACATATACTCAAGGCTGTAAATCCCTAGAAGGGGTAGCCCGAGCTAAGGAACTAGAAACTCCTCAGCCACTTTCGGAAAGTTGAGTGGGGTAAAGATGGTAAAATAAAGGTTATTGTTAATGGGTCTCCAACCGCTTCGCCCAAAAACCTCTTAAAAGCCCCAATACCGTTAGTCGCCTCTTACGTACACCCACCGGCAGAAATGGGGTAGTGCTATTTTAAGCCGACACTACACAGCAACTAGTTATTAATTAAATGAATATTATACAAATTGTTGTATTAAGACATTTCAATACATAAATAAATTAGCCTGTATGATGTAAAGTTATTTCCCTTATAATGGTTATTTTTTATTTGCTGGCGATACTAATATCGATGACAGCGACAGCCCTTACCGGCCAAGAAAAGATTGTGGATCTGTAGCTACAAACAATGAAAAAAGTGCTAAAATGTGTTTGTTCTGTAAAACTGTAAGACAAATTCATGCATACATTTAATATATAGATAGATAGATAGATAGATAACTCGTTTATTTATGTTAACATAACACCACATACAATATGAAAAACAATACATAAAGTGAAAAAAAACAATATTTTTGACCTAAAAATTAGTGCTGTGGTAACACAAACTAGGTCCTAACTCAGTGCTTGATATTGCCAAGTGGCAAAACACTGGTTTTCATATATCGCAATACAAAGAACATTTATAGGTTATGAAATCAATAAAACGAGGTAATCATAAGTCTTAATGTTTTTTTTTAGGAATAATTTATTATAATTTTTCGTACTCAAACAGAACATTTGCACAAACTTGCTTTAAATGACGTATCCAATATAACATGATACTTGTATACGAATAGCTTGATTGATCTGTTATCACCTTAAAGCTTGGATTAAAAATAGGTTTTTTTTTAAACAGGCTCTATTTTACCTGAAATCCATCACAACTTGACACGTAATTACAAACGCTCCCGTGTTATATTTATCTACGAACAAAGTATCAAATTAAAGTCTCCATCTCTAAGGCCATTAATCTAAACGTGAAATGGAAGTTTCAAAATTCACAGGTAAGATAAAATTGAGGGTACTAAGGGTACTAAGGCTATCTGGAACACCTAGTTACGTTTCAATGAGTCGGGTTTTAGTAATTGGGTTAATGGAAATTGTGTTTTCCCGCGAGGCGTGGTTCGTATCAAATTTGTGTAATTTAGATGGAAAAATGTTAGAATATTATTTTTGGTAAGTGATACAAATGTACTTAGACAGAGATATTTATATAATAATAATCATAGTTAAAGCAGTCTTTCCTCAACACATAAAAATTATAAAAGAAAAAATGGTCCAGAGCTCGTTTTATCCGCAGCAAGCAGATAGCCTCGATTTTCAGCTCTGGCCAAAAACTTATAACTAAAAACTACTATATACAAAACTTATATATATATATATATATATATATATATATAGGTTCATGAACTACAATAAATAAAACATTATTCCTTGTCAGCATTTGAGGCGTACATTACTATCAATCTTATTGCTTGTCTTACAATAACGATGTTTGCTGTGCAGGGCCGGCTTAGTATAGTACTACACCATTTCTTCCCATGGATGATCGTAAAAAGCGACTTGCGGAGGTTTTTAAGTGATTTTTCAGCGATGCGGTTGGAGACCCATCACCAAAAATATTTATTTTGCACATTGAGTTATGTAAAAATAGTACAATGATTTTACAATATTTTCCCCACTTAATTTATGTAATAAAATTCTCAAATCAAAATCTGATACAAAATATGATATCCGTTACCTCCACTACCATACCGGCAATCATAAAAAGTTGACAGCCAAACCTTGACCTCAAAATATTAAATCACACAAATGTCCACATAAAAGACACAGCGACCCCACTGTGCACAATGGCCGATGACATTGGTACCCGCGACGTGCATTGCACTTTGGTGCTGAAATTAGCGCGGCACGATCGCACGCGACGCTCAACTGTTTTGTGCACAACTATACCTATTTTGGGATGGTTTTAATTGATTGGTTTTTACTTGAGTGGTGAGTGGTGTGTCTGAGTTATACTTAGGCATGGGAGAGTCAACACAATGGCTTATAACAATGGCGCCAGCTTAGCTGTCACTCTTGAAATTTTTATTTCTGGATGCTTAATAATAAATGTCTTCTTTCCTTGCTTTGTAGTGTCGGCTTAGAATTTCTTTCCATGAGTGATCGTAAGAGGCAACTAAGGGTATCGGGGACCCATTAACAAAAACATTTATAGTACAATCTTGACCTCACTAAACTTCAACAGTGGTTGAAGAAATTTCTGATTCAGAAGCTCTGGCTACCCCTTTTTGGAATTTATAGCCGTGAGTATTTGTATGTATGTGTGTCTCCTTTCTAAAAGGCAACAATGATTGGAAGGTGTTAGAGAACATAACATTTATATTAAAGACTGTTTGATAAATCAAGTTTACATTTTTAATGAAACCCTAATATTTTCCATATAACTCCAAAAGCGAACGTTTAAATTGGAATATTCCCATTCGCGCATGAAAAGATATTCCGGGAGCTAGGTAGATGCTTCCTCTCGAACTTTTATTGAGTTCCGCATCGAATAACGCTCGAATTCGCCAAGTATTGGAAAACGAATGGAGCCGAGCTACCGAGATTCTGCGGCAACGTATTGCTGTATCGATTATTGCAAACTAACTGCTGTTGTTTTGAAAGAATACTAGATAAGTTATAGAATAGAATAGAATAGAATAGAAAACTCTTTATTGCACATCAAAAAGAAGAAACATTTACAAATAAAAACAATTAAATAACAAAAGTAAAATATGTGGTCTTCTCACTAAAAGCGATCTCTTCCAGACAACCTTTGAATGGAGAGGTCAATAAATTAAAGTCATACTATTCATACATACATATACTCACGGCTATAAATCCCTAGAAAGGGGTAGCCAGAGCTAAGGAATTGGAAATTCCTCAGCCACTTTTGGAAGTTGCATGGGGAATAGATGGTAAAATAAAGAGTAAGATGGGTAATGAAAACAAATTTAATTCATCAACTAAATAAAGCAAGAAAGTAGCAGTATTATTCACTAAGCTGAAACTCTATCCAGCCTTTTTGAAAAACATATACACACACACATTTTTTATACACTTATGTCAGGTTTTTTCTTATTATTCGAGAAACTTTTAAACATTTTCTAAAGATCAAAACGTCATGTATAAACTATGCAAAGCAGAAACATAAGCGTTCAGCTCCGTCGCTATTATACCTCAAAATGCATTTTAAATGAGAAAAGTTTTCGCCGCTAGTTAGTAGTTGAAATAAAATAAAATTTGTTGCGCATTTACTCGCTTTCAAAAGAAAGCTTTGTATAATGAGTTGAGCAGTTTCGTTTGCAACTAACTAAATTATTAAAGTATTAAGCAAAGAGATGAAGGCCGAGAAAAATATAAAATGTTAGCTATATTCAATATATAATTTTATTGTACCTGTAATAAGGTAAAGCCAGAGCTGCATAATTCAAACTTGGAAACAACTTTTAATGGTTGATTGGGAAAAACACTTTAATGTAATGGCTTTTTATGGAGGGTCGCATCACCCAAAAATCACTTGAATAGCCCAATTACTTAATTCGTCCATAGGACACCGCGGGAGGAAACTTTTCCCTACTCAACTTACAAAAGTAGGTGAAGACTTTCTAATCCTGAAATTTCTGTCAAACCCTTCCTGAGATATATGAGTAAGGTAAAAGAGTAAGTACATACGTCCAAGTATAACTTTAATTTTATTAAATTGAATAGGCTGTGTAGTGTCGGCTTAGAATAGCACTACCCCATTTCTTCCGGTGGGTGTACGTAAGAGGCGACTAACGGTATTGGGGGCTTTAAAGGGATTTCGGGCGATGCGGTTGGAATGTATGCAATGTAGCGTCAAATTGAAATTATTTAACAAAGTATTAATACGGAATTCTCATTGTTTTTTGTCATTTTACAATAAAATCATCGTTACAAGCACTTTGTTTCGATAAAATAATCATAATTTTAAAATGTATCTTCATAATCTACTTTCATCTTAAAATCCGTTACGTATCCTGCCAAGTCAATGTCAAGTAAACGGAAGATTCAATAGTGGATACTCTTACCACTATTGACTGACATTCCAATCGTTTTATCTCGTTCAGACAGACAGACTCAATAGTTTCTACAGCTGGATTATGTAAGAAAACAGCGGATAAAAGCTATTGGATTGAATTTGAACAGCTTTGCGGATTATTATCGAGTGCTCTAGTTGATTGCTTTACTTAGAAAATGAAGATTGTGATAGTGATAGTCTTATAAGTGATTGTTCCTTTTGAATAGTTTATCTTTTACTAGTAGACCGTCCCAGGTACCCATGGTTGGAGCTTATTCATAATGGACGAATCTCTTACGCTAATCACAAAAAAAAGCTTTGTAAATGTTGTATACAGTAGTAATTGGGAAACAGTCTTGAAATGATATTTTGAAATTTGTAGTGTTGTATATTACATAGTCTGAATTTTGTTACTGTACCTTATAAAAAAAACCCCAAACAAATGTCTAATGTTTGGCTAATTTACGTATCTCCCTAACTGTATTAATTTGTTAATAAATTATACTTATTTGTATTTTATTTAGGATAGTGGATCGTCCCAGCTTCGCACGGGTAGCGTTGTTTTTTAAATATCTGAGGTTTCTTTCTTTAGTCACTGCTCAAGCATTGTGAAATTCAGCGCAATGTTTTCAATTTATTAAATTTATAGCACTCCCTAAACTGTTTGGTGATTCTTAATGCGCTTTAATGAACGGTTCAGTATTTCCGTTTAGTAGCAAATTTTGGAATAAAACGCTATGAAGTATTTATAACAATCTAAAAAATAAATCATTACGTGTTGTAGGATGCAACTACTGGCGCCATCTAGTATGTTATATGTAAATTAGTAACGATTCGGTTTTGGTCACGGGCGCGATGACTTATTTTATGTATAATTTCGGTGTTTCTCTACCGATTTCTATGATTCTTTTTTTATTGAATAGGTAATAACCTTTTTTAAATTAAGGATGTGTGAGAGGTTTACAAACGTAAGAGTAAACAAATATAATCAGAATGTTCCGAACTGCTAAGCTATCAGGAATTACACGTGTTATTGTGAGTCAACCGTAAAAGATAGATATAAACTATTGAGGATTTTTTTTAGATAATTTTATGAAGAATATTTCCGTCATACATGATTTCTATGTAAGTTTAACCATTAAGGCTGCACACGCGACGGAAGCTTAAAAAATGTAGTAACTTCTCCCGTTTTCCCAAAATTTCCCAGAATTCCCCTTTACTACTCTGCTGGAAAGTATACAAAAACCTGCCCAGGAGTATGGAGAATAATTGTACCAAGTTTCGTTAAAATCCGTCGAGTAGTTTTTGTTTCCATAAGGAACATACAAACCGACAGACAGACAGACAGACAGACAGACAGACAGACAGACAGACAAAAATTTTACTGATTGCATTTTTGGCATCAGTATCGATCCCTAATCAGCACCTGATAGTTATTTTGAAAATATATTTCATGTACAGAATTGACCTCTCTACAGATTTATTATAAGTATAGATAACCTACAAAAGAACAGTACGTTCCTTACACACAATTAAAACATATTTCATCGGGCGACTGTACATTCAATTATGTATCTAAGAGTTACTGTTAAATATGCAATATAAAAAAGGACCTAGATTTGGTTACCATAAATTGTGAAGAAAACTATTTACTTCATAACCTAAAAGCCACCACTGAGCATTTCATACTGTGCAATTAACAAAATTACTCATAAAATTTTGTTGACTATCATTACAAATCAGGGGTAATCGCTGGTACTTTTTATCTTTGAATAAGTTATAGTCTTAGTAATAAAGTGAAATAGCTTCCAAGTTAAATACTGTATACTTGATTACACGGCAACTGAGGTTGTATCGTAAAATTTACGAGGCGAAGGTATCCGTTGGTATGCAAAATAGATTTTCACTATTTCCACCGACCCGGTTGATCGATGGCGTGAGGATTCGTGTAAATGGGAGTCGGGGTATGTAATCTGGTCTCTGATTGCCGTATTGGATTTTGGGTTGAATTTTAAAGATTCTTGCTGAGTGATAGCAGACTAGAGAAGTGTTAATCTGTTTTTTTTAAAGATTGGGAGTATTTGTGATGTATGGGACTGTGTGTAGTGTACTGTACGTGCATACATATGTTTATTGTTGCCTGAAATACAGGTAAATTACCTAGCTCAGGAACAGGAAAATGTTATATTTTGTACTTTAAATAACTAACTAGGTTAAGACGAATATTATGTACTTTTGAAAATTGAATAATTTTTTATTTTTTATTATTATACATGTTACGTTAATATTCTCATGCATAATATGACAAAAAAAACAGTTTAGCATAGCAATATAAAAAATAGCACTCACACAATGACTATTTATTAACCGAATCGTCCTGTAGTCTCTCATAAAATCCTTCAAATCAGATCATTTAGAACTTGACCGATGCCCACGATTAGAAAGTAAGAGCTATATGATACATACACTGACACACACACACGTGGATACCATTATTTTCTAATGTGGTAAGCCAAAACTATCGATTGCCGCTTTAATTAATATTTTCTTTTCATACATTCATTGTATACACCTCAGGCTCCTGCCTTTTTGAGCTCATCTTCTACTGGATCTAAATGTTCCCTCCGTGGTCGTCTTCTACCTTACTTCTCCACCCACATTGGCTCTGCTTATCTTTTTCAGCAATTTACTCTCTTTGTAACCAAATTTTAATATTCCCTTTTCTATCCTTTTTATTGCTATTCTAAAAACTAATTATCAATAATTTTCCAAATACTTACGTTGTTATATAAATGAGAACGTTAATAGTTCTTTATCAAATTATACAGACTAACAATCCTTACAATGCTTGTCATTTTAACAAAGAATACGCCAAATTAATAGCATTTCAAAAACAGGCTTATTCCGTCCGAATAATAACTCAATTTCTACGCCTTTTCAGTTTGTTTTCTCAATCGGCTCAACAAAAACCATTTGACCTTAAGGTTAGCGTATTGTGAGAATAGGCTATTTCCAGAAGAAAAGATCCAAGATAAATGTCGCAAGTTCATATTAATGTCATGTTTTCTTTTCATCATCCTTGTAAGACATTTCGGTTGTCATTTCTTTGTGAATACTTTGTTTGTGAAAAGGCTTTGGGAATGTGTTATTTTTGCAATAAAACAGAGCAATAAAGTGGAACTTTCTGAAACACGCAGTGCGGGAAGCTATCGATAAAGTCACCGGTTAAATTCGTCAATGTGCAGATTGGGTAAATTATACATAACAGTATGGAATAATCGACTGTGATGAAAGTTATGGAATAAATATACAACATACATACATACATACATATTCTCACGCCGTTAGTTCCCATTGGGGTAGGCAGAGACTATCGATCGCCACTTTGTACGATCCTGGCAAACCTCTCTAGCTTCATTCACATCCATCAATCTTTTTATACATGCTCTTTTATTCTTCGTACTACGAACACCTGCCTTTTTGAGTACATTTTCAATTTGATCCAAATATATAAATAAATACATAATACGATTACTGACTGCTATGAATCCAAAAAATGGTAGTCAAAACTACTTATATTCTGCCGTCCAGACGCTAAAACGCAGTAATGGCAAAAAAACGATTCCGAGATAAACGCATATAAAGTATTAAAAAAAACTATTTCTAAAAGGAAAAAACATTTTTGAAAAAGTACTTTCTTAAGATTAGCAGGGTGCATATATAAGCCCATAATAATGACTCAAATCGCTTTAACATACGAATAAATAAAATAATAAATTTTAACCCACCTGTACGCTTCTAACGATATTCAGGGGAAGCAAGGCTGTAAATCCCTAGAAAGGGTAGCCAGAGTCAAGGAATTCGAATTCCCTAGCCACGTTTGGAAAGTTGCGTGAGGAAAAGATAATGAAATAAAGGTTGTTGGTGATGGGTCTCCAACCGCATCGCCCAAAAGTCCCTTAAAAAGCCCCAATACCGTTAGTCGCCTCTTACGTACACCCACCGGAAGATATGGGGTAGTGCTATTCTAAACCGACACTACACAGCAGAATAATAATATTAATAAATAAATACGGACTTAAATAATCTTATTTACTTTCTGTTCAGTTAAAGTAGCCGTATCCTTTAATTTAAATGCTTTTAGTAATACCATTAAAAGTTTACAAAGTGTCGACAAACTTTGTTTTTGAATATTGATTTTAAAAACGAATTGCAATGATGAACAATCTCTAGTCAGAAAATGCTAGAGTTAATGTTTCTCGTTTACACCAACTAAGTATATTAAAAATACCTTTTCGACTAACTTTTTGGCTTAGAATAACACTACCCCATTTCTCCCCGTGGGTGATTGTAAGAGGCGACTAAGGGTATAGGGGTGTTTTTAAGTGATTTTGGGCGATGTGGTTTGAGACCCGTCACCAAAAACATTTATTATTACCATCTTTTCCCCAATCAACTTCCAAAAGTGTCTGAGGTATTTCTCATTCCAAAGCTCTGGCTACCCCGTTGAGGGATTTATAGCCGTGAGTATATGTATAAGTAAATTGTATTGTTAAGCTGTTTTAATAGTGGCAGGTTTAAAATTTAAGACTTTGTTGTTCCGTACTTGTATGTCATATATATAGTAATATTCATGAACGATCAGTTACTTTTTAATTTCTTTAAGATGTTGAGAGGAAAATTTGGTGAATAAAATGATGGTTAATGATGATGTAAGAAAAGATTGATGGATGTTAATGAAGCTAGAGAGGTTTGTCAGGATCGTACGAAGTGGCGATCAATAGTCTCTGCCTACCCCAATGGGAACGAATAGCGTGAGTATATGTAATGTATGTATGTAAAATGATGGTTGACAATGGAGTTTAAATAGCAAATGCTGCAAATCGCTACATTATACTAAGTTTATTTCACTTCTTCCACTGACAAACATGATAGAGAAATTGTTTGTTTTCTACATTCACACATACACACAACACACGCTTATTTTATCAGAAAAGGGGTAGTCAGAGCATAGCATTTTGTATAATAGTTTATCACCATTAGCTCAACAAAACTCAACAACAAATAAGGTTAGGTAAACTAACTGATTATGTCGGTCTTAGTATGTAAGTTACAGGCGGTACCAGAAACCAGCTCCCTAGCAGTGTCCTGCGGATAATGTTGGGAACCTAGCTGAGGTACTTTGCCTTTTTGTAGCCATCTTTTCTTTTTAAATTGTAATATTTCTATATGTTGTGATTGTGTTTGGTAACAAATGAATATCTTTTATCTTTATCTTAAACCAAAATGAACCCATTTTTTTACGGAGATTCCTATAAATTAAATTCGAAACTAAATATATGGTTGTAACAGGCAGCACTTGTATAACTTATTCATACCAAATTATTATGTAACACAGTACAAATATTATGTAAACATACATCCAGTTGGTTCTAGTTGCCTCGTCTGGAGGTTGCGTACTAATTAATAATTCTACGTTATAAGGCTTGCGTCGTTTGTTAGTCTTTTGTATTTAAACTTGAGAACTTAAGTAAACAGAATATTAAGATACAATTTTGGTGAGAGCTTTTTGGAAATGAAAATTCAAAAACATAAAATAAATTGCCGTGTAGTGCCGGCTTAGAATGTCGCTACCCCTTTCTACCCACGGGTGTCGTAAGAGGCGACTAAGGGTATTGAGGCTTTTTATTGGATTTTTGGGCGATGCGGTTGGAGACCCATCACCAAAAACCTTTATTTTTACCATCTTTTCCCCATTCAACTTCCAAAAGTGGCTGAGGAATTTATAATTCCTTAGCTCTGGCTACCCCTTCTAGGGAAATATGGCCGTGAGTATATGTATGTATGCATATATAAAATAAATATTTGTACTGGAAAACAATTCATTTCCATCATTTTCTTTCTTCTTTTTTAACTAAATTATTGGTTTTTCACGTTCGTATTTTCTGTGTAATTTCAGTTTAGATAGCACAAACTTATTTCTTCTTATGGTTGTTTTAAGAGGCGATTCAGGGTTTTGAAGCTTGAAATAAACATTTTACTTACTTACTTACATACTTACTTACTGATTGTTGGGCGAGGTGGCTATAGATCCACTACCATCCATTATTTTCTTTAAAAGTTTTCATTACTAAACTTTCAATCGATTTCCGATTGTGAGGGTCTGGCAATGTGTTTGTGTCTATGTGTGTGTATGTACGTCATTATTTCTGGACAAGACTCATTAAAGATTTTACAATTTGCAGATTACTTGTAGCGCTGTATTTTATTAAATTAATATTTTTTTATTTTTTTATTTGAGAAACAAACGGTACACAATATTTCAAATAAGATAAAAATACAGAGAAGTTCTAGTTTCTACCAATTGATATACAGACGATACAGAAAAACGCAAATTAAAATAACTAATGAAAACAAAACAATTATACATCAGTTGTAATATGGATAATTTATACAGATGAAATTAAGTAAGTTAAATGAATTATATTGTCATTCCCACCAGACCAAGCAAACACTACAAGATTACAAAATATGCATAGAGATTTTAGGAAATAATGTTAACAATATTTTATGATGATAAAATATACCTAAATCAGATAATAACTTTTCAAGGTTAAAAATACATAAATTAATAATATATAAGATAATTATGAATGAAAGTACTTAAAATACATACTTTAATAATAACATAACATACATATTCTCACGCCGTTAGTTCCCATTGGGGTAGGCAGAGACTATCGATCGCCACTTTGTACGATCCTGGCAAACCTCTCTAGCTTCATTCACATCCATCAATCTTTTCATACATGCTCTTTTATTCTTCGTACTTCGGACACCTGCCTTTTTGAGCACATTTTCTATTTGATCTAGATGTGTCCTCCGAGGTCGTCCTCTACTAACATTACCTTCCACATTGGCTCTATATATCTCTTTCACCACTTTACTGTCATCCATCCTCTCTATGTGCCCAAACCATCTCAACATTAATACTTTACTAATACTTTTTACTTTAATAATAAATATAACATAATAAGCTGTGTAGTGTCGGTTTAGAATAGCACTACCCTATTTCTTCCAGTGGGTGTACGTAAGAGGTGACTAACGGTATTTGGGGCTTGTAAGGGATTTTTGTGCGATGCGATTGGAGACCCATCACTAACAACCTTTATTTCACCACCTTTTCCCCACTTAATTTCCAAAAGTGGCTGAGGATTTTCAATTCCTCAGCTCTGGCTACACCTTCTAGGGATTTATAGCCCTGAGTATATGTATGTATGTATGTATGTATAATTTTGGGCCGTCCAAGTTCATAATAGGCTTTTCTACATTCTTCTGTTACTATGCGTGACTATGGGTAGAAAAATTAATACAATGTGGCTAAATAATTTTTAGATAAACGAGATTTCCTAGTATTATTTACCATACCTAGATTGATTTATTTATGCTATACCTACTCGTGAATTATGGGACTTAATTCAACTCTGTTAATTAAGTTTACCTTTTTAATAGTATTTGGATAATTCGGAGAGTTTAATTAAGCTTCAGAATATTTATTTCTTTAAAGGCGTTTAAAAAACTAACTACAATGTTACTCATGTCAAAGTAGATCCATAAGGTCCGTTAAATAAAGAAAACTGAGTCTATAGATAGCCCTGAATTTAATTAAGTTTAATATTATTTCAACTGATTTCAACTATCCTTAAAGTGAAACACTTAAACAAGTTATAAAAAGAAACTGTTTCAGAACTAGTTTTCCGCTATAAGATCGTAAAATAACAACAAAATGCTCTTTAAACTGTAAAGAGCTCTTAAACGCTTTGTATTTTCCAGACAATGGATATAAACCAAGACGCTTAATCCTACAATAAACGCCTGACAAGAACGCCCGGGTAAATTAATATTAATCGGGCCTGTGTATTTGCTCGTACCTTAAGTAAAGGCGTTCAGTTTGTGAGGCGTCTTACCGAGGTTTAATCAATTTGTTCAAGGTGTTTAATTATTGCTTTATTAACGGTAAAAGAAAAATACTTTCATATTTATTTGTACGGTGGTAAAATTAATTGCGAAATCCAAATGACAAGTTAATTTATGGTTAAGTGTACAGAACCAAAGATGCCGTGTAGTGCTGTCTTTGCCGTGTAACGCCGGCTTAGAATATCACTACCCCTTTCTACCCACGGGTATCGTGGTAAGGGGCTTTTTTAAGTGGTTTTTGGGCGATGCGGTTGGAAACCCATCACCAACGATACTTTATTTCTACCATCTTCTACCCTATCGACTTTCAAATGTGGCTGAGGAGTTTCTAGTTTTAAAGCTCTACCCCTTTTTGGGATTTATGGCCGTGAGTATATGTATGTTAGTATCCAAATGGAACGTATTGAAAAGATTAATAAATGTTTTTAAAACTAAAATCTTTTATTAAATGGATGGTGGAAATTTTTTACCTTACATAAATTTCTTCGTATTGCATAGGCATTGTATTGAAACTACTGAGAACATTGCAACAGTTATTTCTTCGCTAGATAACAATATATTTTTTGATGAAGCAAGGACTATAAATTACCACTTCTAAATTAGTTATTAAATTGCAATAAATAAGACTATGATAGTTACAAGTAATAAAATATAGCACCCACTGAACTACCAAGGCCGTAAAAAACGCGACAGAAAAAGTAATCAACATAAAAATAAAAATACCCATTACTTTTAAAAATTATTAGTATAATGTGAGTGAAAATGTATTCCGCTCTCATTACAGCTCATAATTTAGTGTAATTGCTTGCGGCCGGCGGTCTTGTGAAAATAATTTCCGTTGAACCTACAAACGCTTACAAACTAGGTGATTTTATTTGGTATATTTTGGTTGGCTTCACGATATTAAGGCCTCGGGTTCGATTTGGGGGTAGACTAAACAAAACATATAGCAGGTTTAATCGCCAGATTATCCGAAATGAAGCTGCTGGTGTAGACTATTCTCGGTCTCTTTCTAGCAATACTATTCTATGGTTTTTTTTTAACAAAAACATAACATAACATAAACGTTCACGCCGTTTGTCCCCCAAGGGGTTGGCAGAGGTACTTATACTTCTGAACATCACGTGACTTTGTCACCTGGTGTTCAAAGCACCCACGTTTTGCATGGACAGTGTACTCACGTGGTAGGGGGCAGGCCTATCGCCGTTGTGTACGAATACACTGTCATGACTAAGTACAACACAGCCATGTGGGTTTCCTCACGATGTTTTCCCTCACCGTTAACAACCATGATAAATTAACCACACATATGTCTTTAGAAAAGACAAATTGGTGTAGGCCCGACCCAGGATTTGAACACTAGTCGTTTGCACGATAACCGAGTGTTCTACTCACTGGACTATCACGGTTGCTTTGTTGTTTTTTTTTAAATAGTATCCATTCCCTTATATTTGAGCACCTTCTTCAGTATTGATAAGAGGATTTTTCTTTTGTTGCCTGAGTTTAATTTGTTATAAGATTAATTCTGATTCTATCATTTTTTCATTATTCAAATTTAATTCATATTTTATCAGTGTTCAAATCCCGGGTCGCGCCTACACAAAAAGGGGTAGTGACATCCTAAGCCGGCACTACACGGCTACGTTAAAAACTTAAATATTTGCCTAGTTAGTGCCAGTTATGTAAGTTTGTGTCAATGTTCTACCCAAACATTTTTCCGTTTAGAATATTTTCTGAACGAATATTATTAATAAACGAGACACGTCTGTCCCGGACAGTTCGTATCTGTCATTTAATAATATTTTATATGCTTAGAATACTGAAATGAACTATATAGGTAACCATTCGAAATTGAATATTCTATCTTTCAACTCAATGTTGGCGCCGTCAATCCCCGAAGATGTGGCAGAAGCACTAATACTTCTTAATATCAAGTAACATAATGCTTACCTGTTTATAGTAGTTAACTCTATTAGTAACTCTATAGTAGTATACTATATAGTATATAGTACTAAAGTAGTAGTAACTCTATTTGTACTAATGAAGAAGAAGTGACGACGTGATAGCTCAGTGGGTAGAACACCGGTTGACGTGCATGCGACTAGTGTTCAAATCCCGGGTCGGGCCTACACCAATTTGTCTTTTCTAAAGACATATGTGTGGTTAATTTATCACGGTTGTTAACGGTGAGGGAAGACATCGTGAGGAAACCCACATGGCTGAGTTATACTTAGTCATGTGACAGTGTATTCGTACAAAACGGCGATAGGCCTGCCCCCTATCACGTGAGTATACTGTCTAAGCAAAACGTGGGTACCTTCTCTGGACACTAGATGGCGCTGCCATGTGAGTTCAGAAGTATTGGTACCTCTGCCAACCCCTTCGGGGATAAACGGCGTGAACGTTTATGTTATGTTATGTTATGTTATGTAATAATAAAGAAGAAGTGACTCCTTCTGATATTTATCAAGACTCTACGTTCGTTTTGTAAGAAATGCGAAGAAATAATATAATACTAATACTTTACACACTAATTAAAACTTTAGTTTAAGAAAACAAGATAAACAGAGACAACACTTTGTATTATCCTGAGAAGCCTCTCTAGCTTCATTCACATCCATCAATCTTTCCATAAACGGCCTTTTTATTTTTAACACTTCAGTCGCCTGTCTTTATTTAGCAGCAACATCTAAATAGGTTATTCATGGTCATGGGCATTACCATCCGCATTAAGTCTATTTATCTTATTTACATACATACATAAATATACATATGCTCACAGCTATATTTCCTTAGAAGGGGTAGCCAGAGCTAAGGAATTAGAAATTCCTTAGCCACTTTTGGAAAGTTGTGTGGGGAATGGATGGTAAAATAAAGGTTGTTGGTGATAGGTCTCCAACCGCATCGCCCAAAAATCCATTAAAAGCCCCAATACTGTTAGTCGCCTCTTACTTACACCCACCGGAAGAAATGGGGTAGTGCTATTCTAAGCCGACACTACACAGCTATGGGCATTACCATCCACATTAAGTCTATTTATCTTATTTACCGTTTAGTTCTTATTAATTTTCTTTAGCAAACTCATGTTACAGTGTGAGTATAGTAAATGTTAGCACATACATATAACACAATGTGTATGGAAATTCATATTATATATTTCGAAAAGTATGATGTATCGGCAATATCATCTATCACATTTCGATTGCGGTAAAATCCAATAGAAAAACAATTTTCTTATATATACTATCGTTTTTCACCTGAAGCCTATTGGGTTGTTATTTGTGATATCAATATGAAAATGTACGATTACAAGGTAAAGTCTCACAATAGTCACAATAAGAAACTATTTATTTCACTTGATTTTTCTCCTTAATTAAAATGCTTAAAATGACATTCATCAACTGGAATGTCAAGCCACATATTTTCACTAAGGTGTAGAGTTTGTGAAGTTAGGCCTTGTAGAGACCCGTCACCAAAAACGTTTATTATTATCATCTTTTCCCCAATCAACTTCCAAAAGTGGCTGAGAAATTTATCATTCCAAAGCTCTGGCTATCCCGTTAAGGGATTTATAGCCGTGAGTATATGTATGTATGTACCCTTTTTTGTCTCATTCCCGATTACCGTTTTTGTAAGCCGAAAAAGTTATAACTTATCGTTGATAATATAGTCAGGTTAACGAAAGAGGAAAGTGGTTAACTGCAATAATGTATAAACTAATTGCAAAATATCTAGTTAAGAAAGTTTGTCCAAGAAATTGCACCACCTGGAGTTCGTTAGTGTATGATTTTAACTCGATTCATTGATTAACTAATATCGCAGAGCGTTTGTTTAAAAAAGTTGATTAACTTACAGTTAGTCTAATGATAATGAATCAGGAATTCTTTATTTAATTACATGCATAAAATTGTATTTATGGTGACAACGAAATGAAATAAAGGAGTAGTAATTGATCGGTATTCTGTAGCCACTTTTATAAATAAAGAAAGAAACACTTTTATTCATACTACACAGTTAAAATTTATAAATTAAAACATAAAAAAATAATCTAAAATATACATAACATAACATAAACATTCACGCCGTTTATGCCCGAAGGGGTTGGCAGAGGTACCAATGCTTCTGAACTCACATGGCAGCGCCATCTAGTTTCCAGAGAAGGTACCCACGTTTTGCTTGGACAGTGTACTCACGTGATAGGGGGCAGGCCTATCGCCGTTTTGTACGAATACACTGTCACATGACTAAGTACAACTCAGCCATGTGGGTTTCCTCACGATGTTTTCCCTCACCGTTAACAACCATGATAAATTTACCACACATATGACTTTAGAAAAGACAAATTGGTGTAGGCCCGACCCATGATTAGAACTCACGCCCTTCTGTTTTCAGGCGGGTGTTCTACCCACTGGACTATCATGTCGTCATCTAATATACTTTATACTAGTGGATCGTCCCAGCTTCGCACGGGTAGCGTTGTTTTTTAAATATCTGAGGTTTCTTCCTTTAGTCACTGCTCAAGCATTGTGAAATTCAGCGCAATGTTTTCAATTTATTAAATTTATAGCACTCCCTAAACAGTGTAGTTTGGTGATTTTTTAATGCGCTTTAATGAACGGTTCAGTATTTCCATTTAATAGCAAATTTTGGAATAAAACGCTATTAAGTATTTATAACAATCTAAAAAATAAATCATTACGTGTTGTAGGATGGAACTACTGGCGCCATCTAGTATGTTATATGTAAATTAGTAACGATTCGGTTTTGGTCACGGGTGCGATGGCTTATTTTATGTATAATTTCGGTGTTTCTCTACTGATTTCTATGATTCTTTTTTTATTGAATAGGTAATAATGTTACCTTTTTTAAATTAGGGATGAGTGAGAGGTTTACAAACGTAAGAGTAAACAAATATAATCAGAATGTTCCGAACTGCTAAGCTATCAGGAATTACACGTGTTATTGTGAGTCAACCGTAAAAGATAGACATAACCTATTGAGGTTTTTTTTTTAGATAATTTTATGAAGAATATTTCCGTCATACATGATTTCTATGTAAGTTTAACCATTAAGGCTGCACACGCGACGGAAGCTTAAAAAATGTAGTAACTTCTCCCGTTTTCCCAAAATTTCCCATAATTCCCCTTTACTACTCTGCTGGAAAGTATACAAAAACCTGCGCAGGAGTATGGAGAATAATTGTACCAAGTTTCGTTAAAATCCGTCGAGTAGTTTTTGTTTCCATAAGGAACATACAAACCGACAGACAGACAGACAGACAGACAGACAGACAGACAGACAGACAGACAGACAAAAATTTTACTGATTGCATTTTTGGCATCAGTATCGATCCCTAATCACCACCTGATAGTTATTTTGAAAATATATTTCATGTACAGAATTGACCTCTCTACAGATTTATTATAAGTATAGATAAAAAACAAAACAAATGAAAATTAAATTAGACACTAAAAAAGAGTCTATAATAAAAACAATTTTAAAAGAAGTCACAAAACCTGCCATAGCCTGCGTAGCAATAAATTGGCGGCTGACTCAGCATTATCGTTGTGAGTGAATACTAACAAACTCACTTATAAGAAGAGAAAGGAAAAAAATATAACACATACCTCATCGTTTATTCAACCAAATGCCTTATGAAATTCATGAAGAAAGTTGAAAAATATATTAATTAAGTTAAAGACGAATTAATTAAATTCTCAACTTCGAGTCATTAGGGAACTTTCATCAGGTATTTTTAATAATCCAAAAGAACAGACGAATACCCTTTTTTTAACGTACGAAGGTAAAATAACTCCGAAATTAAGTTATCTTATTTTTTCTTATTTTGTCTTATTCAATCACCATCAATCATAAGATGATATTTAACTTTAAAAAGATCTATTTCAAAATATACATTACATTAACCCATTTCGACTCACGAGTGTCATAAGAGGTGACCGAAGGTATTAAGGCCTTTAAATTGATGGTTGGTGAGCTACCAAACATCTTTTATTTAAGATTTACCAAATTTGAAGCTCTATCCACACTTTTTTGCGAACGATAGCCGTTGCTATGTAGTGTCAGCTTAGAATAGCACTACCCCATTTCTTCCCGTGGGTGTACGTAAGAGGCGACTAAGGGTATAGGGGCTTTTTAAGGGGTTTTTGGGCGATGCGGTTGGAGACCCATCACCAAACACCTTTATTTCACCATCTTTTCCCCTCTCAACTTATAAAAGTGGCTGAGGCATTTTCAATTATTCAGCTCTGGCTACCCCATTTAGGAATTTATAGCCGTGAGTATATGTATTTATGTATGTATGATAGCGGTAACTATATAATTTATGTCTTTTGAAGAGTTTCATTCGAAAAATATTTACAAAGCAACATCTAGAAAACTCTCGTAAAATGACGAGCAAAGGTTAAAAGGTACCGTTTGACAGCAAACAGGTAAACGTTTATTTTTCTTGACCTCTTTGCAGAGTCGTGTGAAATGTTAAAACGCTGCTCTATGATGCCTCTCTGGGGAAGCCACACGATTTTGCGCCTGAAAATTTTCTCATTTCAGACGGAAAATTGCTACGAAGCTGGTTTTTAAATGATAACGACCGTCGTATAATTTTGGCTTGACTTAAATTTGTTAGATGAAATATTTTGGGTGGTATTTAGAGAAATTTATATCATCTATACTTATAATAAATCTGTAGAGAGGTCAATTCTGTACATTAAATATATTTTCAAAATAACTATCAGGGGCTGATTAGTGATTGATACTGACACCACCACCGAGCGAAGCCGGGGCGGACCACTAGTAATAAATAAATACAAAATACTAATAATATTATTTTACAAAAAAATATGTGAGAATTCGGTATGCAAAGTTTTTTTTTGGTATTTATTAAATATTTTTATTCCATAGTAAACACGAAAATAAAACACTACGAGGGCTGCTATTTATGTATCCGGAATAAAAAAAAGAAACAAACATATATCAATTAATATGGTTTTATTGCTTCTCAAAATATTCGCCGCTCAGATCTATACACTTTTGCATGCGTTGAAACCAATTTTCATAGCACTTTTTCCACTCAGACTGAGGTATCTCCAAAACGTGCATTTTGAACGCATCGACTGCCTCTTCGCGGCTCGAAAAACGTTGACCACGTAATTTTTTCTTCACATTTGGAAATAAATAAAAATCATTGGGTGCCAAATCAGGGCTGTACGGCGGATGACCTGTCAATTCGATCTTTTGAGCTTCTAAAAACTGAGTTGTGACGGCCGACCTGTGACAGCTAGCATTGTCGTGATGCAGAATGATTCTACGTTGTCGGTTAGTCTTTCTTATTTGTTCAAAGACTTCCGGCAAACAAATGGTCGTATACCACTCCGAATTAACAGTTTTACGATTCTCTAAAGGCACTGTAGCTACATGGCCATTTATACCAAAAAAACAAGCGACCATTTGCTTCAATGTGCTTTTTGCACGAATAACTTTTGTTGGGTTCGGCTCATCTTGGAACACCCACACCGTGGACTGCTGCTTAGTTTCGGGGTCGTAAGCGTAGATCCAAGATTCGTCACCTGTGTAGATATTATAAACAGCTTTTGACGCACCACGGTTGTATTTTTTTAACATTTCTTTGCACCAATCGACACGAGCCTGTTTTTGATCAATACTCAAGTTGTGCGGAATCCAACGGGAGCAAATTTTTTTTACAGCTAAATGTTCATGAAGTATCTTATGTATGCTCGTCATACTAATGCCCAGAGATGCCTCTATCTCACGATATGTAACATGACGATCTTGAGTTATTAGTTCCCGGACAGCATCGATGTTTTGAGGTACAACGACCGTTTTAGGGCGACCTTCTTTAATTTCATCAGTAAGCTTAGATCGTCCACGATTAAACTCGCTAAACCAGTGATACACAGTGGTCTTTGAGGGTGCTTCATCCCCAAAAGTCGAAGTAAGCTGATCGATGCACTGTTTTTGAGTTAGACCACGCCGAAAATCGTAAAAAATCATGGCACGAAAATGTTCACGAGTTAAATCCATGGTGGTGAAGACACGCAATTTTCAAAATGACGCTACGATGTGAAAACAATTGACAGTCACATAAAAATAAATGTATTCTAAAGCTAAAGAGTTCTATTTTTAAATGATGTAATTACTTTTTAAATTATTGTTCTGTAAGTGGCCAGTTCCGGATACATAAATAGCAGCCCTCGTAATTTGAATATTTTCCATTTAAAATGAGTTATTGTAAAGTTATGATTTTTTAAAGATTGTTCAACTTTTGTACTTAATGACGTCATCGATCGATAAAGTCACGTAGCGACTTGCAAATGAAGCGAAATGTTTTATAAAAATGTTGCTGATTGCAAAACATATCAAGAATTTGTGATGTCAAATGAAATTATTACGATATTATACTAAACAAACCTATGATTTTAGATATTTTATTAATAAACTGCAAAACCGTATGTCTTTGAAACAACATTGAAGGTCAAACACTGTTACAGTTTTTTGATAAAATAACAGTCATCTTAGCTTCAATTGATATAATTTCAAGAAAATATTGTTTATAACCATAATATCTCGAAATGGTTTTGTAATCAGCATCACTTTAGTAAAACTTTGCATACCGAATTGAAGTGATGTTAAAATCAACACGTAGTTCTATTCAAGAATAATGTGGCTTTGTATAATTGAAGAATATTATCATGCTCAACTGTTAAAAATTATTGCTAAATATTCGTGTAATAAATCTATATCTTCTTCTATACTTATAATAAATCTGTAGAGAGGTCAATTCTGTACATGAAATATATTTTCAAAATAACTATCAGGTGGTGATTAGGGATCGATACTGATGCCAAAAATGCAATCAGTAAAATTTTTGTCTGTCTGTCTGTCTGTCTGTCTGTCCGTCTGTCTGTCTGTCTGTCGGTTTGTATGTTCCTTATGGAAACAAAAACTACTCAACGGATTTTAACGAAACTTGGTAGAATTATTCTTCATACTCCTGGGCAGGTTATAGTGTACTTTTTAGCAGAGTAGTAAAGGGGAATTTGGGGAAAATTTGGGAAAACGGGGGAAGTTACTCAATTTTTTAAGCTTCCGTCGCGTGTGCAGCCTTAGTGGTTATAGTTACATAGAAATCATGTATGACAAAATATTTTACATAAATTTTTCTAAAAAATATCCTTCTGCAACATATGTCTATCTCTTATGGTTGACTCATAATAACACGTGTGATTCCTGATAGCTTAGCAGTTTGGAGCATTCTGATTATATTTGTTTACTCTTACGTTTAAACTTCTCTCATTCATCTCTCATTTAAAAAGTTTACATTATTACCTATTCAATAAAAAAAGAATCATAGAAATCGGTATGGAATAACCAAACTTATACATGAAATAACAGTGATTGAAGAAACCTCAGATATTTTTAAAACTTCGCTACCCGTGCGAAGCTGGGCCCGATCCACTAGTCTATAATATTGTATTATTATATGCTAAGTCGCATACAAACATATCTAAATTAGGCATTTATAAAAAAAAGGTTTAAAGAAAGCTCGACAGGATTACATTACTCCTGTGTAGTGTATTAGATTGATCAACCAAGTTTATACATATACATACATACATACATATACTCACGGCTATAAATCCCTAGAAGCGGTAGCCAGAGCTAAGGAATTCGAAATTCCTCAGCCATGTTTGGAAAGTTGAGTGGGAAAAAGATGGTAAAATAAAGGTTGTTGGTGATGGGTCTCCAACCTCATCGCCCAAAACTCCCTTAAAAGCCCCAATACCGTTAGTCGCCTCTTACGTACACCCACCGGAAGAAATGGGGTAGTGCTATTCTAAGCCGACACTACACATCTAATTATAATATAATTATACATATAATTTCACTAATTATAATTGTTGTAAATATACAATAGAATAGGAAACACTCTATTGTACACATAAATTCAATAACAAAAATACGATTGGCGGTCTTATTACTAAAAGCTTTGAATGGAAAGATCAATAAATTACAGTAATGTGAGGTACATGTTCAACAAAATGATGAATCAAAAATCTACGCTAACAAGCTGTGTACATATAACATATACAGTAAAGATCAAAGGAGATAGTGAAGTACATTGTTTCTAAGGCAATAGGTAGTAAAAATACTTATCCAAAAACTTTAACCCTCGAAAAGTTTCTGTTTTAGAAAACAGTAATCGTAGATTTATCTCGAAGCGAATATAGACAAAGACAAAACTCTCTTTAAGAAACTGTATTCATTAAAGCGAATGGCACGAGTTTTGGTATCCGATACCCTTTATTTAACTTGTTCGAACACAAAACAAGCATTCCGTTGTTATATAACGAGGACAGCTGTATTCTGGAGATACTTGGAGTATTTTAGATAGGTCTATTAGAACATTTTTATGCTACGTCTTATTTAATTTTTATGCTTTAGAATCAATTAATCCCTAGCTATTTTGTGTTGTAATGTACATACATACATACTGTTACGACATCTGTTCGCAAGTAGGAGATAGGATTTGCCACTACTAGATAACAGATGGCGTTACTAGTATTCTAATAAGTAAAGGAATTACTAGATGTTTCTCGAATATCGACTTTTCGAGAATGTGGTACTAGAACTTTCTGTAATATTCGCGTATTTGAGATTTGGCATATATAAAGAGCGACGCGTGCTACGGAGTGATTCGAGTGCGAAGAACTAAAGCGAGAACAAGCGAAATACTAGAGCGAAGAAATTAAATACGACAGTGCAGTGATATACGGATTACGGAAATAAGCTTAACGGTGTGGACAGTGTTACTATAACGGAGTAAATTAGTGTTGTTAATTAGTGCGAGTATCGATAGTTAATTATCGATAGTGTTTGTTGTGTTGTGTAAAGTGCGTTATTGGTCAATAAATATAATTACACCTTATTGCACGAAAGTGTGACTGGTATTTATCAAATTAAGAACCCGGTACGTAACAATTGGTGTCAGAAGTGGGATTTGAAGATGCCAGTTATGCCGAAGGAAGACGGAAGAGAGGGTGTGAAGACACGCGCTCAGAAAGCCGCAGAGGGTGAACAGCTGTCGGAAATGAGTTCATCGGTCACGAACCCTCGGAGTGACATTCCAGAGGAGACGTCCGCGGTGACTAACGCGCCGTCTACATCAACGGCGCCGGCGGCCGCAACTAATACTGACTTGGCGATGATAGTTGAAATGTTTCAAAGCATGCGTGAAGCACAACAAAGCATACAGGATGTTGTGAAAAACATACATTCGGAGGTACAGGATGTTAAAAAAAACATACATTCGGAGGTACAGGATGTTAAAAAAAACATACATTCGGAGGTACAGGGTGTTGTGAAACAAGAAGTTCGTGAGTTGCGCGAGGAACAGCAAACTAAGTTCTCACAAGTTCTCACTGCGGTCAATGAAGTCAGTGGTCGGGTGGTTACTGTGGAAAAAGACGTAGAGCAGATGAAGGAGCAGGTAACCACTATTGAGAAAGATATCGATGACATGAAGACCGACTTCCGCGGAATGGAGAAAAGGGTTCTGCAGCTTGAATCACGACCGGTCAAGGTTGTCTCCGGTGAGAATGTAGTAGCTGTCCATGGTCCTCGTGTGAAGGTTCCTCCCTACGACGGAACAACATCCTGGTCGGCGTATAGACATCAGTTCCAGACTGTTGCGGCTGCCAATGGTTGGACTGATGAACAGTGTTTGACTGCACTGACGGTGGCGCTCCGAGGTCAAGCACTGTCAGTAATAGAGGCGCTGCCGACTCCGAGTGGTGGTTTCAAGGACCTGCTGGATGCGTTGGAGTCTCGCTATGGAGAGCGACACCTGGAGCACGTGTTCCGCGCTCAGCTGCGTGATAGGGTCCAGCGTTCCGGAGAGGGACTTCAGCAGTGGGCCCTTGAAATCGAGAAGCTCGTCCGCAAGGCCTATCCCAGTGTAGATCCGAAGACGGTGGAAATGAACCTGGTGCAAGCATTCGTCGACGGCATCAGAGATATCGAAGTGAGAACAGCGGTGAGACTTCAACACCACACGTCTCTCAAGGATGCCTTGGCGAACGCTCTAGAAGTTGAAGCTTGCCGCCAGGATACGCGCCAAACTCATCGACTTCGTGAGATTGCGGAAGCAAATGAGGACGTCAAGGTCATTAAAGCACCCGTCGGAAGGAGTACTGGACCGATTTGTTATGGCTGCGGGAAAAGGGGCCATTTGAGATTAAGTTGCCCGCTGAGGAAGGAAGAAAAGAGGCAGGCAGAGGCTCCTGCCGCAAACGTCCAGGGAAACGAGCATTAGCCAGGACCGGGGGGCAGGTGCTGGCTAGAGAGGAGAAAGCCCCGACAATGACCATCTCACAAGACTGTAAACATTGCAGGAAGCAAGAGTCGAAGGAGGAGGTCGTGAAAGTGACTCGAATTTGTCCATTGGATGGATGGGAAACAGAAGCTATGCAGAAGGCCCAAGAAGAAGATGAGAACCTCAGACCCATCATGAAATGGAAGAAGGAAAAACACGATCAACCGGCTTGGAGTGAAGTAGCGTCCACAGGAGTGAGTACGAAAGCTTACTGGGCGCAATGGAACAGCCTGGTTCTGATCAATGGTCTACTGTACCGGAGGTGGGAGAAACCCAACGGTAAAGAAGAGCACCTACAATTGGTCGTGCCCAGAGCCAAGGTTAAAGATGTACTGCGGGAAACACATGACGGTGTTTCGGGCGGGCATCTTGGGGTAAATCGTACGTTGCAGAAGGTTCGTGCGAAGTTTTACTGGCTTCATTGTAGGGACGACGTACAGGACTGGTGCCGGAAATGTACAACGTGTGCCGCGGTGAAAGGTCCGCAGACCCGGAGTAGAGGGGGATTACGGTTGTACAATGTGGGAGCTCCCTGGGAGAGGATTGCCGTTGATGTGGCTGGACCGTTTCCACAATCAGAGTCCGGAAATAAATATTTCATGGTGGTGATGGATTACTTCACTAAGTGGCCTGAAGTGTTTGCCATACCCAATCAAGAAGCAATAACTGTGGCTACAAAACTGGTTGAGGAAGTGATCTGTCGATTTGGCGTGCCCCTGGAGATACACTCTGACCAGGGAAGAAATTTTGAGTCACAAGTATTTCAAGAGGTGTGCAAACTGCTTGGAATGCATAAAACCAGGACGACGCCATATCATCCTCAGTCAGATGGAATGGTGGAGAGGTTCAACCAAACACTGGAGAGACAGTTGGCGAAGATGGTTGAAAAACATCAGAAGGACTGGGACAAACACATTCCATTATTTTTACTGTCTTACCGGTCAGCTGTTCACGAAAGCACGAAGGAAACACCTGCTTTCGTCAATTTCGGAAGAGAGCTACGATTGCCTGTAGATTTGTTGACAGGAGGGTCACCAGATGAGCCGCAGAGTGTAACTGAATATGTAAGCGATTTGAGGGAAAGAATGCAAGATGTACATTCCCTAGTGCGTGAAAATGGTTTACATGCTAGTGAAAAGATGAAAACCAGATATGACCGTAAAGCTAACACGCCGCGTTTCGAAGAGGGTATGCTCGTCTGGTTACACAATCCAACTCGCCAGAAAGGGAAGTCCCCTAAGTTACAAAATAGGTGGGAAGGACCGTACAAGGTGGTCACTAGAATAAACGATGTAACGTACAGAATTCAACGCCAACCTAGAGGGGCTTGGAAAATAGTTCACATCGATCGACTTGCGAAGTACCATGGAAGCAATAATACTCGGGACGAGTATTAATGTAAGGAGGGGGTAATGTTACGACATCTGTTCGCAAGTAGGAGATAGGATTTGCCACTACTAGATAACAGATGGCGTTACTAGTATTCTAATAAGTAAAGGAATTACTAGATGTTTCTCGAATATCGACTTTTCGAGAATGTGGTACTAGAACTTTCTGTAATATTCGCGTATTTGAGATTTGGCATATATAAAGAGCGACGCGTGCTACGGAGTGATTCGAGTGCGAAGAACTAAAGCGAGAACAAGCGAAATACTAGAGCGAAGAAATTAAATACGACAGTGCAGTGATATACGGATTACGGAAATAAGCTTAACGGTGTGGACAGTGTTACTATAACGGAGTAAATTAGTGTTGTTAATTAGTGCGAGTATCGATAGTTAATTATCGATAGTGTTTGTTGTGTTGTGTAAAGTGCGTTATTGGTCAATAAATATAATTACACCTTATTGCACGAAAGTGTGACTGGTATTTATCAAATTAAGAACCCGGTACGTAACAATACATATACTCACGCCGTTAATTCCCATTGGGGTAGGCAGAGACTATCGATCGCCACTTTGTACGATCCTGGCAAACCTCTCTTGCTAAAGACATATCATAAAACATGTATACACATCAGAAAAAATATCTATATATGTAATGTATGTCGTTGAAGGTCAATAAATATAAAAATTATTTGAATTTATACAATAACAAACTTTTTATGCCTAGCTTTAACATCTATGCTATCTCTTATACGCGGGTAGGCCACTTTTTTGTGATCGAACTCCTCTGAAACGGCTCAACCTGATTTCAACAAAATTTTACATAGTGTAGTTTAATTTTAGTCCGAAAACAGAAGGGCGTGAGTTCCAATCCTGGGTCGGGCCTACACCAATTTGTCTTTTCTAAAGTCATGTGTGTGGTTAATTTATCATGGTTGTTAACGGTGAGGGAAAACATCGTGAGGAAACCCACTTGGCTGAGTTGTACTTAGTCATGTGACAGTGTATTCGTACAAAACGGCGATAGGCCTGCCCCCTATCACGTGAGTACACTGTCTAAGCAAAACGTGGGTACCTTCCCTGGACACTAGATGGCGCTGCCATGTGAGTTCAGAAGTATTGGTACCTCTGCCAACCCCTTCGGGGATAAACGGCGTGAACGTTTATGTTATTATGTTTATGTTTACATAGTGAACAAATAGACATTGCTAAGTTTTGTAAGGGGTCGTATGTCGTGATCGAACCAACCATTGAGGAATAATCACCGATAAACAATTTTTCCATTGAAGTGAATAGAAAAAAGTCAAAGTTTTTTTATTTTGAGCGCGGCTTTATTCTTAAGACCGACTGCACAGATAGTAAGAAGACTGAAATTTACCTAGCTCAGCTTAATTTATTTCAATCGCAATTTGCATTAAATTCCTAGTAATATGCTATTATATCTTATTTTTTTTAGAATTAACTCTATCATTTAACTAGGTATATTTAATCTTACGAAGCTAGAAATATTATTTATTTTACAAAATTATTGAAATGTAAGAAATTATATGAACTTCCAAAAGTGGCTGAGGAATTTATAATTCCATAGCTCTGGCTACCCCTTCTAGGGAAATATAGCCGTGAGCATATGTATGTATGTAAACTATTTACTCTACACGCCTCACAGCTCTCATGTGTGTATAAGTGTGTAAAAGAAATAAATGTGCCAATTCACGCTTCCATCATGCTATACCAATCGACTTAAACCTTTCAGTGATTTCACAGAATACTCTGTAGTGTTCAAACACTCGAAGCGAGATGAAGTTGGTCGGATGAAAAGCAATGATCCAGAACCGCTCGATTTCAGTGTTGTAAGAATAGTGTATAACGTTTACACTGCGCCCTACATCGATATAAACAACTGACCTTTGTATCACACATACTTACTTTAAACTAGCACATCTATAAAGATTTTCGAGGCTCACATGTTAGTAGATATATCCAACATATCATCTTTATTTTATTCTGTCTTTCTGTTTGTGCTTTCGGCTCGGATTTAGAATCAAACTCGGCTGTAATGACTAACGTTGCACACATGTATCTACTAATATAAAGCTGAAGTGGTCTTGGGCTGCTGTGTAGTGTCAGCTTAGAACAGCACCACCTCATTTTTTTCCCTGAGGAAGTAAGGGTATTGATCCTGTTTTTTGGAGTTGGCGTTAGCGTTTTTTGGCGCTTGGAAACCCATCACTTGTTTATTTTACAATCTTTTGCCCAAAGCATTTTCTTATTTTGCTCTTTAAGGGATTTATAGCCGTGATGTATGTTTGGTTGTACCCTTCACTAATGATACGAACACCTGAAATAGAACCTTCAAAATTTTCACACACTTAGCCTTTGCGTCACCATTTTAGTCAGTGCTCTTGTTACATAAAGGCTTCAAATTTCATGAACTTGCCTTTCAACTTGAAGTACTTCGTCGTCGCCAATACCAAAATTTCGGAGCTTAATTCTAATTGCAATTTCTAGTGTTTCAAAAGCTTATTCAAACGAGAGGCAAAGGGTAAAGGTTACCGAGTATTATGATTCAAGATAAAATACTTACTTATGACGACGGCTGCTGCCGATTGTTTCCTAATCATTCATCCATTCATTCATATACTCACGGCTATAAATCACTTAACGGGGTAGCCAGAGTTTGGAATGAGAAATTCCTCAGCCACTTTTGGAAGTTGAGTGGGGAAAAGATGGTAAAAATAAAGGTTTTTGGAGATGGGTCTCCAACTGCATCGCCCTAAAATCCAATAAAAAGCCCCAATACCGTTAGTCGCCTCTTACGTACACCCACCGGAAGAAATAAGGTAGTGCTATTCTAAGCCGACACTACACAGCAAAATTGCTGTTAATTGTATGAGTATGATATAGTGTTAAACGTATCGTTGAGTTTTTATCCCAAAGAGCTTATATGGGGCTTTTTAAGTGATTTTTGGGCGATGCGGTTGGTGACGATTGATGGATGTGAATGAAGCTAGAGAGGTTTGCCAGGATCGTACAAATTGGCGATCGATAGTCTCTGCCTACCCCTATGGGAACTAACGGCGTGAGAATATGTATGTATGTATGTATGCGGTTGGTGACCCATCACCAACGATACTATATTTCTACCATCTTGTCCTCTATCAACTTCCAACTGTGGCTGAGGAGTTTCTAGCTCTAAAGCTCTGGCTACCCCTTTTTGGGATTTATGGCCGTGTAAATTTATATATTTCGGTTACCCATACCACATTCATTAAAGTGTACTTTGGGGCTAACTTGATCCTTGCATTTTTTCTGCTCAACAATACTCACATCATTTGTTACATTGAGATAGACAGAGACTATCGCTTATCGCTCTATACGATTCCAGAAATCCTCATAAGTTTAATGTACTTTCATCATACATACATACATATACTCACGGCTATATATCCCTAGAAGGGGTAGCCAGAGCTACGGCTATAAATTCCTCAGCCACTTTTGGAAAGTTGTGTGGGGAAAAGATGGTAAAATAAAGGTTGTTGGTGATGGATCTCCAACCGCATCGCCTGAAAATCCCTTAAAAGCCCTAATACCGTTAGTCGCCTCTTACGTACACCCACCGGAAGAAATGGGGTAGTGCTACTCTAAGCCGACACAACACAGCAGTTCATCAATAAAAACATAATACTCTTTTTTAATACTGCGCAATCCAAATGCCTTTTCAATACATGAGGCTACGAAATATCAAGGTCAGTTTAAAAATGAATACTCATAGATCAATATAAAGTTTAATGTCAAAGCTTTTTCTGACATTCGAAATAATATTTGGAACACCCGCAGTTGTACGAAATGAACGCGAGTGGTTTTGAAAGATTAATGGATCGATTATTCATCAAGTATTTTCCGTTTTAATGCTACTAAATGTTAATATTGCTCATATTTATCTGATATATTATCGTTGCGTAGTCTGAGGAATGAAAGAGCATTGTATGAAAAGATTCATATATGTTGATAAAGTTTGAAAGGTGTTTCAGGATCGTATAAATTCTCGATCGACCTACCCTAATACCTACCCCAATGGGAACTAATGGCGTGAGTATATATATAAACGTGAATAATAATTTGCTGTGTAGGGTTGGCTTAGAATAGCACTACCCCATTTCTTCCGGTGGGTGTACGTAAGAGGCGACTAACGGTATTGGGGCCTTTAAGGGATTTTTGGGCGATGCGGTTGGAGACCCATCACCAACAACCTTTACTTTTACCATATTTTCCCCACTCACATTTCCAAAATGGCTGAGGAATTTCTAATTTCTTAGCTCTGGCTAACCCTTCTAGGGATTTACAGCCGTGAGTATATGTATGTATGTATGTGAATAATTACCATAGTGTAAGCTGTGTTTCTATCTAGCGGAGTAGATTAATCACGAGTACGATCGTAGTCAAAGTTACGTAAGGTCACGTGTCTCCTCATGTAGATCAAGTATTTAGCGATACTATGTAAAATATAAGAGCATGTTTATCATAATTCATTTCACGGCTGATTATGAGACTCATTTATCAATTATTAACGACTCAATTTTCGACTCAAGCTGTATAGTGTCGGCATAGAATAGCACTACTCCATTTCTTCCGGTGGGTGTACGCAAGAGGCGACTAACGGTATTGGGGCCTTTAAGGGATTGTTGGGCGATGCGGTTGGAGACCCATCACCAAAAACCTTTATTTTACCAGATTTTCCCCACGCAACTTCCAAAAGTGACTGAGGAATTTCTGATTCCTTAGCTCTGGCTACCCATTTTAGGGATTTATAGCCGTGAGTATATGTATGTATGTCAATTTTCAAATATGCCAAAGGAGTTGTTTCTCAAGCTCTGGTTACCCAGATTTGGACTAAAGACAGGCAATACGTAAAAATAGTTAAAAAATAATATAGGAGTAGATTATCTGGCTAGACTGTTTGTAACAACCCACCACCAACAAAAATAACCACGAAATGGAGAAAAACCACGGACTGGAGATAGGGGATAGTGTGTTTTTTGGTAACACTTCACGACCTAAAGTGTCATATTAATCCAATGTATCCTTATTGTATCTTTCTGTGCACAAACAAATCTAAATTTAATTTACGCATTTTAAATTCTGTTCGTAAATGGTTCATGCAAACCTTTTGTGACAATTCGCGTGTAAATCTGAACACATAATGGTCTGTGTCATTATAGATAGTGAAAGCGAAGTCGTTCGAATGAGTTAGTTATAAGTTTTAGTAGAATTTTACAAAGATAAAATGCTGTGTAGTGTCGGCTTAGAATAGCACTACCCCATTTCTTCCGGTGGGTGTACGTAAGAGGCGACTAACGGTATTAGGGCTTTTAAGGGATTTTTGGGCGATACGGTTGGAGACCCATCACCAACAACCTTTATTTTACCATCTTTTCCCCACTCAACTTCCAAAAGTGGCTGAGGAATTTCTAATTCTTTAGCTCTGGCTACCTCTTCTAGGGATTTATAGCCGTGAGTATATGTATGTATGTAAAATGCTTTTGTAAATTTATCAAACCTCTTTTTCTAAGTATATTAACTTATATAGCAGACAATAATACATTACTTGGTTAGTCTAGCATTGCTTACTATATCTTTGTCTATGTTAGTTGGTACTCCGTTAGTTATCACTGCAACGGAATAATTAGTGTATCTATGAGAATATTATTACCTGTAACTGTAAAGGATATGTTTATAGCTAAAAAAAACTTCCTTTATTATATGTTATCGGCGTATGTTATAATTTTATACATATATGCCCTTTTATTCTTCACGCTTTGGGCGCTAAGTTATTCTTACCTTTTTAACACTTTTTATTAGTCCTCTGAGATCATTCCAATGTATTGCGTATGTATTATTCATAACTCATTAATAAATTCTCATAAATCTTCACCAAGAATTCCCGTATGCAAACTTTTTAATAAGACAAACTTGTTGCGACGTAATTGGATGTTCAAATTTGTCGCGATACTGGGCGGGCGGGGCAAGGGTGCGGGGCGGGCGTGGGCGGAAGGAGGCAATATGGCAGAATGTATCCGTCAGTAGGTGACCGAGTTAGGAATTAGCAGTTGTTTTCAACATTGATTTAATGGTAAAAGTTTTTTTAAGGAAACTTGTTTTTTGGGTTATATTGATAAAAAAAGGTAACTACCAAAACCGCCCAACAACCCCTTAATAATTCCAAGCGTTTATAGCCATATACGATTCCACAAAAAGAAATAGGCTGGTTATATTTTAAACCTACTTAATGTAGCCTAACTCCTACGCCTATTATAAAAAAACACTGTCAAGCTATCAAACAATTTGAGGAGTACAATGTTCCAAATATTACTATTTCGGTCATTGCTCTACTTCCAGTTAGACCTAATTATCACCCCACGGGAACTTAACATTATTACAATATTCAGAGAATAAAATGCGGGAAATCCTTTATTAGGGTAGCTGGGTAGGGAGTTGTTTTATATTTGTAGTGTCGAGATACCATACATACATATAGTACATACATACATACATATACTCACGGCTATATTTCCCTAGAAGGGGTAACCAGAGCTAAGGAATTATAAATTCCTCAGCCACTTTTGGAAGTTGAGTGGGGAAAAAATGGTAAGAATAAAGGTTTTTGGTGATGGGTCTCCAACCGCCTCGCCCAAAAATCCAATAAAAAGCCCCAATACCCGTAGTCGCCTCTTACGACACCCGTGGGTAGATAGGGATAGCGACATTCTAAGCCGGCACTACACGGCATACATACATATAGTCACGGCCATAAATCCCAAAAATGTGTGGTCACAGCTTTAGAGCAAGAAACTCCTCAGCCTTTGGAAGTTGATAGGGTACAAGATGGCAAAAATAAAGTATCTTCGGTGATGGGTCTCCAACCGCACCAAAACCACTCAAAAACCCCTTAAACTTAGTCGCCTCTTACATTCATTTTCAGGAAGAAATGGGTTAGTGCTATTCTAAGCCGATACTACACAGCAAAAACATGCTTGCGGCACAAATCAATTCAAACTTTATTTGCAAATATAGTAACATTAGATGTTACTATATTTATTTCTGAAAATGCTATATTCCACCATCTGTGTGTCATGCAAATTTCTTAAATATTTATTGAGAACGACGTAAGTATCGTCTTGTCTCATTCAGTTGTTAAGATTTCAATGCGAATGAACGATACTTAAGTTGTACTCAGCTGGAATACTCAATTCAGAAATCGGGCGTTATAATTGTAGACTAAATTTCTTTCGTTAAGTGAGAATGCAGATACGTAATCTTATACAATATAACAACAAAAAATACATAAAATGTAAATTTAATACACCTGTTCCCCTTTCTGTCCTATCAAAGCGCTTATGAAAAAGAATAAGCTAATCCATGGCTATACAACACGGCAACATATGCATTATAACAAAACACTAGTGTCAATGCATTTATTCCGTTTTCCGCTACTGCAGTTAGCGAGCTGTGAAAGGTTTTCTTCTATTTTCTGGCTTAGCGGCTTTGCCGTGCGGCCTCGAGAGATTAAGTGTTTAGATCCCATTATTTATATCACAATTGCAATAGAGCTTTGTGTTGTTGTAATATTTTACATACATACATATATTCACGGCTGTAATTCCCTAGAAGGGGTAGCCAGAGCCAAGGAATTAGAAATTCCTCAGCCACCTTTGGAAGTTGCGTGGGGAAAAGATGGTGAAATAAAGGTTTTTGGTGATGGGTCTCCAACCGCATCGCCCAAAAATCCCTTAAAAGCCCCAATACCGTTAGTCGCCTCTTACGATCACCCACGGGTAGAAATGGGGTAGTGTTATCCTAAGCAGTGATATTTTACGTATTGGTAACAGCAAAAGTGTTCTTTTAAAAACATAGGAAGCTTGGTTTCTAACCCGGGTTTTTCTGCAGTGATGCGATTGGCAAACCATCACTAAAATATGGTGAAAGCACGAAAAAAACGTGTGCAAATAGTATTATATCAATTAAGAATTATAGCCCGTTCCCATCTTTTGCCAAGGGTGTAGCGGCAAGGAATTTTTGTATTCTGAAACTATTACCAGGCCTCTTCATTTGATATTGTCCGAACTAATTTGCTGAGCAATACGCCGCTCGCTCGCGCGCTCATCATCTTGAATATGCTGGCTACTGATATCGATATGTTTAATTGTAGGTTGAGTGAGTTCACAGAAATATCGTTATAATTCGTATGTTACAATAAGTAGTACATTTTTTTTCTCATTTTGTAAGTAAACATCGCATTAGAATATTGTCTGTAATGGTGTTTGTAAAATATGATGATGTATAAATAAAAAATTGTATCATAACAAGAGTCGGCCCAGTGACTATAATTACCTTGATTGTTTTAGTAAGCGTAAAAATATACTCAAAATAATTTTGAATCAATTCTTTATTTGACTACATATTTAGACAGTTAATAAAGTCTTTACATATTACATACATATATACACATGTTTCAAATCCATTTTATGGTAGTGTGAGTTATTTAATTAAATAAGTTAATTTACTAAAAGTAATATCCTTATGACCTACTTCTGTATATTCAATACAAATGCGGAAAGTTTTATACTCCTCCGTCAACTCAATTTCTCCTTCTCTTAAAAAGGGTTATAATGTTTTAGCTTAATGTCATAATATAAAAATGTGACATTAAGTTCCGCAACGTTAAGAAAGACTGTCTGAAGGGCAAGCACGAGCCGTGTTTAAACTAGTTATCGCGTGGGATAAAGCAGCCATCTCTTACGCACTTACTTAGTATCGTATACTGCCATCTCATTCTAACCGTTCTCGTGTCGATAAAATAGTGCTCGTGCTTGCTCAGCTGTAAACTTTCAGCACACTAGCACGAGCGACCGTGTAACTAGATATCGCGTGTTATACAACAGCTATCTCTTTCGCAGTTACATAGTATCGTATACTTTTATCTCATTCTAACCGTCAAAGCATCGATAAAATAACGCTCGTGTAAATAATAACAATAAATCTTTATGTAAAGCTTCAGGGCTCATATTGATAGTAGCAAGACTTATCAACTATGTTAGACAGCTTAAAACTGCTTAAACTAATTTTACCAAACTATTATATTTACTATTATATGTAGCTGTGTAGTGTCGGCTTAGAATAGCACTACCACATTTCTTCCGGTGGGTGTACGTAAGAGGCGACTAACGGTATTGGGGCTTTTTAAGGGACTTTTGGGCGATGCGGTTGGAGACCCATCACCAACAACCTTTATTCTACCATCTTTTCCCCACTCAACTTTCAATAGTGGCTGAAAAATTTATAATTTCTCAGCTCTGGCTACCCCTTTTAGGGATTTATAGCCGTGAGTATATGTATGTATTATATTTACAAAGCCTCATATAAGTGTAAACCTTTCATTGCGTCATTTACTCAAAAATAGCTATCGACAACGTCAACTTTCATAAAATATAGAAACAGGCGACAACTCTGTTTTACTAATGTCATTTTTGCATTGGTATCGATTTTGTAATAAAACGTTTTTCCTTCTATTTCCACGGAACTACACTCGCGTGTTCTTGTTACTAATCTGGCACAAACCTACATATTGGAATTGGAGTATTAAGGCTGAATTATTAAACGCAAATATATACTCACGACCACAAAATCCAAAAAGGGGTAGGGAAACTCTTTAGCCACATATGGAAGTTGATAGGGGACAAGATGGTAGAAACAAAGTTTCGTTGATGATATGTTTACAACCGTATCGCCCAAAAACCACTTAAAAAAGCCCCATACCCTTAGTCGCCTCTCACAACACCCATGGGTATAAAGAGGTACTGACATTCTAAGCCGGCACTACACTGATAGCTGACCAAGTTATTTGACATTCTGCAATAAAGAGACGGAAGTATTAATATCAAATTTAATATAATAATAAACTGTGTATTACTGTGTAAAAAAAATGATTATTTCAAAAACCAGATGTTACAATATAAGTTTTGTCCTGGGGCCTTCTATTAAGTAATAGTACCTAGACCCCGGACGATGGACGGATTCATTGTGTTTAATCTTTTATAATTACCTTTTTAAGATAAGAAAAAAAAACAATAAATTGTAAATTACATTTCCCAAATAAAACAAAAGATAAACCTCAATTGTCGTGCTCAAGCGCGCCACTAACTCACAATCAAATGCAACTTAGCTACGTTTATAAGCTACTATCTTTCCACACAGATATGTGACCGCTCGCTCGCTTGCTGAACACATTTAATGCATTAGTGCTCAGTTGAGTATTTGCAAATCGTTTACTTAATGTGAAGTGGTAGTGCCTAGGAGTAAATGAGATATCGATAACTCAACTCACCATTCTCACTGAAAGGGTGGTAGAGGTACTACAACTTCTGAACATTACTTGAAATGTTGGTCAGCAGGTGTTACGAGCACCCGCGAAATGAATTCACTTGATAGTAGACATACCTATTCTCGCTTTTTACGAATACATTGTAACGTTACTATGCAAACTCAGTCATTTAGGTTTCTTACTTACTTATACTCACGCCCATTATTCCCTTTGGGTGAGAAAGACTATTGATCTTGACAAATCTCTTTCGCTTCCCTTACATTCATTACATAACATAACATAAACGTTCACGCCGAATATCCCCGGAGGGGTTGGCAGAGGTACTAATACTTCTGAACATCATGTGACTTTGTCACCTGGTGTTCAGAGTACCCACGTTTTGCATGGACAGTGTACTCACGTGATAGGGGGCAGGCCTATCGCCGTTTTGTACGAATACACTGTCACATGACTAAGTACAACTCAGCCATGTGGGTTTCCTCACGATGTTTTCCCTCACCGTTAACAACCATGATTAATGAACCACACGTATGTCTTTAGAAAAGACAAATTGGTGTAGGCCCGACCCAGGATTCGAACACTAGTCGTTTGCACGATAACCGAGTGTTCTACCCACTGGGCTATCACGGTTGCTTACATTCATTATTTTTCTCATACATGCTCTTTTATTATTTTCACTTCTGACCTCGCCTTTATAAGAACGTTTCCTCGCGATATTCACCGTTAACAACCTTGATACTTTAACCTCAACGATGGCTTGAGAAAAACATATTCATGCAGGCTTGACTCAGATTGACACTCGCTTCTCCTGCATCATAAATAGCAGAGATTCTCCCCACTGATCTATCACAATTGTTTTATATTTTTTAACAAAATCTAAAGCGACAAAGCTTAACTTCTAGCCCACAGTCCTCATATAACAAAGGAAATGTAGCGTATGAAATTAAATATTCTCATAACGCGAACATATTTTTGCTGCCGCTCCTACGGTTCTATTGTTTGCGACACATTTCACAAAGAATTTGGAATTCAGTGCACAATTTCGCATTTAAAAACAGGTGAACTCCGAGTGAGGCATAACTTATTACTTTAGAAGCTGACTTGGTAAATATTTTAGATATTTAAAAAGACTTTATCTATATTTCCAATGTCTCCAACGACTTTTTGCGATCAGAAAGAAAATGTGCTCAAAAATTCAGGCGTTTCAATCGTGCACAATAAAGAGTATATATGAAAATATTGATGAATCTAGAAAAATCTTGAAACTTTTTTGCAGGATCATGGAAGGTGGTGATCGATTATGGCCTAGAACTTTCGTTTGTTTGTAATGTGAAAGCAATAAACCCCACTATAATAATAAGTCAAAAACTCTTATTTACCTCATGCATATATATGTCCAAAATTTGTATTGCGTAGCCAACATATTTATATTCATGCGTTTGTTGCAGGACTTCTATCATGGGACTCCAACGAACACCAAGTGGACTTGGAGAAGGAGTTGGCGACCCTGGCTGCGCAGGCGCCAGAGGGAGAGGAAGCCAGAAATGGTAATTATACTCCACTCAAACGTTCACGCCGTATATCCCCGAAGGGGTGGGCAGAGGTACTAATACTTCTGAACATCACATGACATTGTCACCTGGTGTTCAAAATACCCACGTTTTGCTTGATCAGTGTACTAACGTGATAGTGGGTAGGCCTTTTGCCGTTTTGTACGGACACACTGTCATATGAATAAGTACACACCTAACGAAAATTAAATTAAATAACGGATGGCAGTGGAATAAAATTTACAATACATATACTCACGGTCGTAAATTCCAAAAAGAGCTAGCCAGGGCTTCAGAGCTAAAAAACTCCTCAGCCACATTTAGAAGTTGATAGGGAACAAGAATATAGAAATAAAGTATCGTTGGTGATGGGTGACCGCAAAAACCACTTAAAAAAGTCCCATACCCTTAGTCGTTTTTACGACACCCGCGGGTAGAAAGGGGAAGTGACATTTTAAGCCAGCACTACACGATAACATAATAACATTAATAACAAAATAACTCTAATTCCCAATAGGTCAAACTGACAATGAATAATGCCTGCAAATTTTCAGAATGAAAACGCCATATTTCATTTAGAAAACCTAGCATTTCAGCTTCAACGAAATCGCTGAATGTTTTGACGTGAAATGCTCAGTGACCCAGAATAACAGATAAGGCTTTTGTGGACGAAATTAAAAAAATAGGATTGGTTTTGCAGGCTTATTAAAGGTTCATTTGGTACGATATTTAATGGATTCTTGGTGGATTTTATGATATCGTAAACTAATGAAACCTCGTTTATATTGGTTAAGAGCGAGTAGGTTTTTCTTTATGAGCTTTCATTATATAAAAGCTCTATAATTCTAATGACATAGTTAGGAAAATTTCAGTTATACCATAGGCTAAAATAACTAACTACATCAATACATACATACATAAACTTACGGCTAATATCCCTACAAGGGACAGCCAGAGCTTCAGAATAAGAAATTTCTCAGCTACTTTTGGAAGTTGTTAAGGGATAAGATTACGAAACAAAGGATTTTGATGATGGGTCTTCAACCGCATCGCCCAAAACCCCCCTAAAAAGCCCCAATACCTCTAGCCGCCTCTTTCAACCACCCACGGGAAGCAATAGGGTAGTGCTTTTATAAGCCTACACAGCTAAATAAAATGACTAACTACCAGTTGAAAAACCGGCAGAACCACCATTGAAGATATGCAGATGGAAATTCACCAAGGTTAAACCACTGAATATTAATGAAGTTTAAAACGGAAAAATAGCACAGCTTTCAGTAGTGTCTCTTTGTCCCGGAGACAATGGAAGCGGTAAGAGCTTTGCTGCGGAACAAAAAGGATTTCTCATTTTATTCCGCGGAAAAAATATCGTTTCATTTCACGTAATTCATATTTATTTAACCTAGTGTTTGTCTGGATCTTGAGATTATCTATTGTTGTGCTGGAGCGTCGTTTTTATGGTTTTGGACACCCGAAAAACGGTTTAATAATGCTGAAATGATGCTTTGTGAAGTTTTTATTTGTCTGGTTGTTTTATTCATAAAGCTTTTGTACTCATAACAAGGTTACAATGAAGTTTTAATAGGCTTTTTTTTATTGTGATTCTTTCGTCTAAAATACCTATTCTGTGAATCAATATATTATTTAGAGAATATAAATTAAAAACCTGAGTTTATAAGGAATGAGTAAGAATGGAAGAAGGTCCAAGGTTAATTTAAGTTTAATTTTAGTCAAACTGTATAGCACTATCGTTGTCTGCTATTGAAAAAGTTGTTTATTAAAGAAATAGACCAAAAAATTAAAATTACATCATCAAACTAGTGTTAGAAATATATGACATACAAGATTTAGAATTATATTCGATATAATTTATACCGTTGATTTTACTGCAAAACTCAACGGCTTAAATTAAAACAATCAATAGCACATGCCTTCCAGCCCATTTTATTAAATCGGTATATTATTATCTCTTATTATTATTAATCGCTTGCAAGGATCGTACAAAGTGGCGATCGATAGTCTCAGCCTACCCCAATGGGAACTAACGGCGTGAGAATATGTATGTATGTATTAATTATTACCTCATTTATTATTATCTATTTGCCGCGTAGTGTCGGCTTAGAATAATACTACCCCATTTCTTCCGGTGGGTGTACATAAGAAACGACTAACGGTATTGGGGCTTTTAAGAGATTTTCGGGCGATGTGGTTAGAGACCCATCACCAACAACCTTTATTCCACCACCTTTTCCCCAAGCAACATCCAAAAGTGGCTAAGGAATTTCCGATTCCCTAGCTCTGGCTACCCCTTTCAAGGGATTCATAGCCGTGAGTATATGTATGTATGTATTATTATCTCAATAAAACACATCTCTGCTGCACCAAATATTTGAAAACAAGCCCCCTAAATGTTGTATCGAACTACATAGACAATAATATTATATGTTTGCCGCTCCAACTTAACCTATATTTCACAGTGTATTAGAATTGCATTCCTTTGCACTATCCCTACAAAAACCTCGCTTTTACAGTCGGTAACAAAAAAAGAAACGAATGAATTCTCTCAATTCCGCCGGGAGCGCTGAAAAATGATGCAAGTTTAACAGATCCATTCCATTTTATTGTGAGCGCTAAAAAGGATTTTATTAAATTTCAGTCGCGTTTTATGCAAATTTTCGGATAACTTGATTTGTGGACTGACGGATAGCAAGCGACAATCTTATTTAAGAAACACTTTTTCTGAAAATTTCAAGCACTGTTTTTAAAAGCTTGGCGGCAAATTTGAAAGGCTGTGAACTAAACCTATTTGTTTGTTTAAGTAATTTTGGCCTATATTTAACCGACTGCTTCAAAAGAATGGTTACGTTATTTAATGTAGTTAAACTTAAACGTTCATCCCGAATATCCCTGAAAGGGGTACTGATACTTCTGGGCCCGAAAGAGGTACTAATAATTCTGTCCATCATGTGACATTGTCACCTGGTATTCAGAGAACCCACGTTTTGCTTGTGCTCACGCCGTTTTGTACGAATACACTGTCACGTGACTAAGTACAACTTATTTATAAATATGTCCCTACGATGTTTTCCCTCACCGTTAACAATCACGATAAATTAACCTCACACATGTCTTTAGAAAAGCCAAATTGGTGTAGGCCTGACCCGGGATTGGAACCGTCATCATCTGCACGATAAGCGATATTCTACCCACTGAGATATCACGGTTGGTTAAAAAGACTTCGAAATAAGATCCTTATTTTAGACAATACTGAAAACTACAGTATTAAATACATACATACATACATATACTCACGGCTATAAATCCCTAGAAGGGGTAGCCAGAGCTAACGAATTAAAAATTCCTCAACCACTTTTGGAAGTTGCGTGGGAAAAGATGGTAAAATAAAGGTTGTTGGTAATGGGTCTCCAACCGCATCGCCCAGAAATCCCCTAAAAAGCCCCAATACCGTTAGTCGCCTCTTACGTACACCCAGCGGAAGAAAAGGGGTAGTGCTATTCTAAGCCACACAGACACTACACAGCAATATTAAAGTAGATTAAATATTGACAACATTTCGTCTAACTAAAGTTTCTGTGTTCGCAAGACAGACAGATCTTAACTCCCAGCTTAAGTTACTTCTTCAATAGGAGTCTGTGACAAATTGATTATTATATAACGTTGTTTGAGGCAAGTTCTATCATAGTTTAATTTGACACTTTCCAAATTGCTTTCTGTTAAACGGTTGCATTTAAAATGTAGAATAGAATAGAAAAGAAAACTCTTTATTGTACATCAAATATGGAAAAACAATTACAAATACACAGCATAAATTAACAAAAGTACAATTGGCGGTCTTATCACTAAAAGCGATCTCTTCCAGACAACCTTTGAATGGAGAGGTCAATAAATTAGAGTCATGTGAAACTGATAACTATGCGTTAATGTACTTACATACATTAGTATACTCACGTTGTAAATCCTAAAAAGGGGTAGCGAGAGGTTTGGGATGGGTCAGTCACTACATCGCTCAACAATCACATGAAAACCCAAAATACCCTCAGTCGCCTCATTCGACAGAGGGTATTTTAGTTAGTGCCTCTTACGACACCCACGAGAAGTTTATTGTTGGCACTACACATATATAACATAATAACATAAACGTTCACGCCGAATATCCCCAAAGGGGTTGACAGAGGCACTAATACTTCTGAACATTACGTGACTTTGTCACCTGGTGTTCAGATCAGGGTACCCACGTTTTGTCTAAGTACAACTCAGTCATGTGGGATTCCTCACGATGCTTTCCCTCATCGTTAACAACCATGATAAATTAACCACACATATGCCTTTAGAAAAGACAAATTGGTGTAGGCCCGATCCGGGATTTAAACACTAGTCGCTTGCACGTTAACCGGTGTTCTATCCATTGAGCTATCACGTCGTTTACACATATATACTTATCAATTTTACCGATCATAGTACGGAAATCGTAATTTTGTACTAGAAACCAATCTACTTGTTTTTCCATGTTACAAACTAGAATACACTTTGTGTAAGTGATATCTTACAACACAATTCTCTTGAGAGAAAACCTCTCGAATCCTTTGGGAGTACAAAAAGGGTTTCGCCCAGTCAGCGAGAGACTAACAACAGTTTTGTAGGATAAGGACAAACGTTGTTCTAGATAGGATTCCCTAGAGTGTGTATACTTCGCCTATCTTTTGAAGATTCAGCTAAAGCCTTAATGTCTTCAAGTTTGTCCATTTTAATACTGAAATCCCTATTTCATATTTTTAATTTTTCATCACTTTATTGCAAAGCGTAAATTTGAGTATTAGTTTTTAAAACCCAGATACATACATTCATATACTTACGTCTATAAATCCCAAAAAGGGGTAGCCAGAGCTTCAGAGCTAAAACCTCCTTAGCCACACTTGGAAGTTGATAGGGGACAAGATGGTAGAAATAAAGTATCATTGGTGATAGGTCTCCAACCGCATCGCCCAAAAACCTCTTAAAAAGCCCCACTCCCTTAGTCGTTTCATAAAACACCCGTGGGTAGAAAGGGGTAGGGATATTGACAGCAATGACTTAAAATACTATTTAGATCCAAACGTTCATTAATGAATAAAATAGCAATTAGTTTAGTGAAAGTAATAGTTTCTTCGTCGGAGAATTCCCAGAATGACTTGTTGTTAGTGGTTTATCAGCAATTTTACGATCTGGGATTTGACAATAAATTAATGTAGTAAAAAGGCTAATGTTTTTTTTATGCATTAATCCTTTTTTTATTCATCAGTCTATCATAGTGTAGGTGCTGTAATTAACGGATAGAAAATTAAAAAAATCTAAACATTACATTTTCATTTAATCAATTTGTTCTTCTGCCAGAAGTGGCTGGAAATTCCTAAATTAGTTGTCACGTCATGAGATTATTGCCGTAAATATATTAAGAAATGTGTGTATTGGTCTTTACTTACATACATACATACATATACTCACGCCATTAGTTCCCATTGGGGTAGGCAGAGACTATTGATCGGATGGATGTAAACGAAGCTAGAGAGGTTTGTCAGGATCGTGAGAAGTGGCGATCAATAGTCTCTCTTTACTTCTATGCTAATATTATAAGGACAAAAAAATATTATGGCATGATTTTCTCCCACAACTTACACAATTAAAGAATACTTTAAAAAAATCGCGGATACCTGCCATAGGTAATTATATCAATAACAGTAATTTTAAAAACCCTTTAGCTTACATATCTAATGCTTGGTTTCTTTCCAGGCGAACGACTAATTCAATACGCATCAGAGAACCTGGTGACAGAGATCCTGATCCATCCCCAGATGAACACGCTGATGCAGTGCATGAGGAACCTCATGAGTTCCTTCACCCGGCACCGACATCTTATCCACGCTGGCTACACCTTCGCGGGTAACGGCTCGTGGATCATGCAGGTAACTATTGTTGAGTTTGAAAGTGTCTGGTGTCTGTTGGGACTGCAATTTAAATTCTATATTGATTTTGAGTACCGTATACTTTCCACATACTTAAATATACTCACGACGATAAAATCCTAAATGGGTCATCCCGAGCTACAGAATTGGAAGTTATTTAGTCACTTTTGGGAGTGTGGCAGAAGAAGCATGAAAGCAGAGTAAATGCAGTAGAAATGAGGTCCCTCAGAAAAGTTTGTAATGTAAGGTTATGTGATCGTGTGAGGAATGACGTGATTCGTGAAAGATGTGGTGTAAAAGATGATATTGTAAGAAAGATAAAAAAAGGAATGTTGAGATGGTTTGCCAGGATCGTACAAAGTAGCGATCGATAGTCTCTGCCAACCCCAATGGGAACTAACGGCGTGAGAATATGTATGTATGTACTTTTGGGAGTTTAGTTGGGAAGGGACATGAAAATAAAGGATGTTTGTTGATTGGGTCACATAATCACGCCTACACTCACTTCTTAGTTTTGTTAGTTTGTTTGTTTGTTCTGTGTGTTATTGTATATATTTTAGATTGAGCCTTATCTGTCAAGATTATATTATGTGTGGACATACATAAATAAAAATTCCACAAACCCATAGTTGCTTCATACTACAGCCGCGGAAAGAATAGGGTTAGCATCATAAAGTTTATTATAATATTAAAATTTACATACATACCTACATATATACTCACGCCTATAAATCCCTAAAAGGGGAAGCCAGAGCTAAGAAATTAGAAATATCTCCGCAGAAAAGGTGGTAAAATAATGATATTGGTAATGCAACTGCAACCCCCAAAAAATCCCATGAAAGTCCCAATATCGTTACTCGTCTCTTACGTACACCCACCGGAAGAAATGGGGTAGTGCTATTCTAAGCCGACACTATACAGCAAAGCCGACAATACACAAACATTCAGCAATTACAATTTAAAATCCAGACTTTTCACACTTTGCTCGGAATCCCTCTTTACAACGAACGTTTCTGAATCAATAATATTAATGATAGCTTAAATGATTTTCATGATCATGAACATACTTTTCATCCTAAAAGCATAAAGTTTTTGGGGCTTGTGTGTAAATAACTAAAAATAAATTTGCTTTGTAGTGTCGGCTAAGAATAGCACTACCCCATTTCGTCCGGTGGGTGTACATTTAATCACGTATTCTGTATGTAAATTTTCAAAAACTAAACCATGTATATAATTTTTGCTTAAAATAAGCCATTTTTGGCTTGAAAGTGAAGTTACCAAAATAAATGGGCTTTTATGAAAATATTTATGAAGGTGAGGGTTTGTTACGATCGTGTAAAGTGGCAATTGACTCTCTTCAATCCAATGGAGCTCAGACGTTTTATGTTTGTATTTCTTATGAATATTTATGAGAATTTTATTTGAGAAATTTTGCAAACTTGAAGATAAATAATGATTTGTCATACTCGGCAAATAATGACTTCTTCAAACCTTCCAAAGCAAAAGTAAATACGATGTTTTTGCGATTTCAACTTTTTTATTGTTCAATGTTGGAAGTTTACTTTTATTATAAGTTGATTGAGATCTGAATACGATGATTTGATGTCTGAGACTTTTGTGCCGTGTAGTATCGGCTGTGCCGTGTAGTGTCGGCTGTGCCGTGTAGTGTCGGCTTAGAATATCCACTACACCGTTTCTTCCGGTGGGTATACGTAAGAGGCTGCTTACGGTATTGGGGCTTTTACAGGATTTTTGGGCGATGCGGTTGAAGACCCATTACCAACATTTACAACATTTACCAACCTTTATAGTACTATCTTTTCCCCACTAAAATTTTCAAAAGTGGCTGAGTAATTTTTAATTCCTAAGCTCTGGCTACCCCTTCAAGGGATCTATAGCCGTGAGTATATATATGTATGTATGTACTTTTGAAGTGAGTGACAAGACTCTTACATTTCAGATTTTTATTTCCAAAATTGATTACGAATTTGATGAAACTTAATAAAAAACATACCCCGTTATTTTCCTTGATTTCACAAAATACAATTAGGCCAGGTTCCAAGACATTTAATATCAGTGATGAAGGAACAGAAACTAACTAGCGCAATCTTTTGCGGACACAGGCCTCATAGTTCAAATTTTCTGCTGATATGCCTGCCATATATATCAACCATATATTTTATTATGTCTTTTTAATTATATCTTTACTTATTATATAGGAGAAATTAAGTTTTCGTGTCTGTAATAAAGAGGCTCCGAAACCGCTTAACTGACTTTAATAATTATTTCACATACATACATACATAGGGAATATAACATCAAATGTCATAGAAAGTGAACAGTGATAATAACACTACCCGCGCCAAGCCAGGGTGGCGCACTAGTACTTTATAATTAACTTACTGATTTGCATTTATTGAATACTAGTGGATCGTCCCAGCTTCGCACGGGTAGCGTTGTTTTTTTTAATATCTGAGGTTTCTTTCTTCAGTCACTGCTCAAGCATTGTGAAATTCAGCGCAATGTTTTCAATTTATTAAATTTATAGCACTCCCTAAACAGTGTAGTTTGGTGATTTTGAATGCGCTTTAATGAACGGTTCAGTATTTCTGTTTAATAGCAAATTTTGGAATAAAACGCTATGAAGTATTTATAACAATCTAAAAATAAATCATTACGTGATGTAGGATGCAACTACTAAAGATTTGGTTTTGGTCACGGGCGCGATGGCTTATTTTATGTATAATTTCGGTGTTTGTCTACCGATTTCTATGATTCTTTTTTTATTGAATAGGTAATAATGTTACCTTTTTAAAATTAGGAATAAGTAAGAGGTTTACAAACGTAAGAGTAAACAAATGTAATCAGAATGTTCCGAACTGCTAAGCTATCAGGAATTACACGTGTTATTGTGAGTCAACCGTAAAAGATAGACATAAACTATTGAGATTTTTTTTTTAGATAATTTTATGAAGAATATTTTCGTCATACATGATTTCTATGTAAGTTTAACCATTAAGGCTGCACACGCGACGGAAGCTTAAAAAATGGAGTAACTTCTCCCGTTTTCCCAAAATTTCCCAAAATTCCCCTTTACTACTCTGCTGGAAAGTATACAAAAACCTGCGCAGGAGTATGAAGAATAATTGTACCAAGTTTCGTTAGAATCCGTCGAGTAGTTTTTGTTTCCATAAGGAACATACAAACCGACAGACAGACAGACAGACAGACAGACAGACAGACAGACAGACAGACAAAAATTTTACTGATTGCATTTTTGGCATCAGTATCGATCCCTAATCACCACCTGATGGTTATTTTGAAAATATATTTCATGTACAGAATTGACCTCTCTACAGATTTATTATAAGTATAGATTATGAAGGAATGTGGGTATGCTTTTTTAAGTTGCATCCAAACAAATATCCGTGTAGTGTCGGCTTAGAATAACACTACCCCATTTCTACCCGTGGGTGATCATAAGAGGCGAATAAGGGTATTGGGGCTTTTAAGAGATTTTTGGGCGATGCGGTTGGAGACCCTTCACCAACAACCTTTATTTCGCCATCTTTTCCCCACGCAACTTCCAAAAGTGGCTGAGGAATTTCTAATTCCTTAGCTCTGTCTACCCCTTCTAGGGATTTATAGCCGTGAGTATATGTATGTATGTATGTTTCTCCAATTAGTTATTTGAGTTTTAATCGAACATACATACTATATCCATAACTTTTCCCCGAACACTTTGCAATCGCCCATAAAAATCAGCTCACTTAACCTTATTCATCTATAACATAACTACTAGAGTTAACACCAAGATAGTTCCGACATAAACACACCATAGGAATACACAAAGACTGTTAAATTCTCTCTCTCATTACATCGCAATCGGCTATAAAAATCAGCTCACTTAACCTTAATCAGCTCAAACATAAGTATCAGTAGTGTAGCATTATATTATTTGTGGTATCAGAGTTCACACCAAGCTGGTTCCAACACAAACACACCACAGATATACACAAAGGCTGTTTCATTCTCTCTGTTTAATTATTTCTCTTATAACATTGCAATCACCTATAAAAATCAGCTCACTTAACCTTATTCAGCCTTAACATAAGTATCAGAGTTAACACCAAGCTGGTTCCGACACAAACACACCACAGATATACACAAAGGCTGTTTAATTCTCTCTGTTTAATTATTTCTCTTATAACATTGCAATCACCTATAAAAATCAGCTCACTTAACCTTATTCAGCTTTAACATAAGTATCAGAGTTAACACCAAGCTGGTTCCGACACAAACACACCACAGAGATACACAAAGGCTGTATACTTCTCTCTGTTTAATTCTTTCTCTTATAACATTGCAATCACCTATAAAAATCAGCTCACTTAACCTTATTTAGCTTTAACATAAGTATCAGAGTTCACACCAAGCTGGTTCCGACACAAACACACCACAGAGATACACAAAGGCTGTATACTTCTCTCTGTTTAATTCTTTCTCTTATAACATTGCAATCACCTATAAAAATCAGCTCACTTAACCTTATTTAGCTTTAACATAAGTATCAGAGTTAACACCAAGCTAGTTCCGACACAAACACACCACAGAGATAAAGTAAAGCTGTTTAATTAGAGTTAGGCTGAATGGGTTTAGATCCCATCATCTGCTATTAGCTGTGAGTTTCTACTTGTGGGGTAAAAGTATGAGTTTTAGTCTATTATACATATTGTATTAGTATGAATTTGTTTCATCACCGCAACAGCCCATAAAAATCAGCTCACTTAACCTTAACAAGTTCACACCAAGTTAGTTCCGACACAAACACACCACAGAGATACACAAAGGCTGTTTAATTAGAGTTGGGCTGAATGCCGTCTGTTTCCCAAATGCAATTTCCTCGCTACGTTATGACTGCAACATTTTGATAGGATATTTAATTTAAATTCACATTTTGACGCGGCGGAAATAGGCTGCTTTGAGTTACTTTAAATTCGTGTTTGGTTGAAATATGAATAAATGGTGAATGCAAGATAGTGATAGCTTACTCGGAACAATATACTTATACTTTAAAATCAGCATACATACATACATACATATACTCACGGCTATAAATCCCAGGAATGGGTAACCAGAGCTAAAGAATTAGAAATTCCTCAGCCACTTTTTGAAATTTGAGTGGGGAAAAGATAGAAAAAATAAAGGTTGTTGGTGATGGGTCTCCAACCGCATCGCCCAAAAATCCCTTAATAGCCCCATACCGTTAGTCGCCTCTTACGTACACCCACCGGAAGAAATTGGGTAGTGCTTTTCTAAACCGACACTACACGGCAATCAGCATCATATAACTATATAACCTTGAACTTGAAAATACTATGATAAATATCCATGGGTGCCGTAAGAGGTGACAAAATTTTGGGGCTTTTAAAGTGATTCGGCTGAAAAACATCCTTTCTTTTAATATAGTCTTCCCATCCAACTAACAAAAATGCTAGCTTACTTCTTATTTGAAGCTCTAACTATCCTTTTTGGTATTTTCATCCAACATTTCACGACTAAATTGCTGTGTAATGTCGGCTTAAAATAGCACTACCCCATTTCTTCCGGTGGGTGCACATAAAAGGCGACTAACGGTATTGGGGCTTTTAAGGGATTTTTGGGCGATGCGGTTGAAGATCCATCACCAAGAACCTTTATTTCACCATCTAATCCCCACGCACCTTCCAAAAGTGGCTGAGGAATTTCTAATTCCTTAGCTCCGGCTACCCCTTTCTTGGGATTTATAGCCGTGAGTATATGTATGTATGTACGTATTTCACGACTAAAATCTAAACTTGTAGTTACAAATAAATATGTACATGTAAAATTTATTACAAAACATTGTACATTTACCTATTGTTTTTATTAACGTACTGATCTTACCATTTAAGGGTTGTCTGGAAGAGATTGCTTTTAGCAATAAGACCGCCGATTGTACTTCTATTTAATAATAATAAATAATATGTTATAAATGTGTTTATCTGTGATGTACAATTATGAGTTTTCTATTCTATTCTATTGTACAAACAAAATATCTATTTCCGCATGTACCGTAACGTCAATACCAATGTAGTGACACCACACTTTCGTTTCAGGACGGGACATTTTCCCTGGCAGACTTCACAGACGCCTACCAAGAAAACGAGGTACAGCGCGTGATCAGAGCTTACGAGAACTCAATTTCAATCGACATCCATTGCTCCACCAGTGGGGGAGGCGATTGGAGCAAGCTACCAGACATGCCATTCGTCAAACAATGCCGAATTAGGGTCAACCCTACCGATATTTTGGATCCTGGCTCGCAAGCCATTAAAGATTTTGTCGGTAAGTATTTTATAGATTTATTGACTTTATATATTGAATTACATTATTACATAGAGATAATTGTGACGTTGTAAGTTGTAAAAGATTGTAGTAATTTCAAAAATTCATTTTTCAGTCATTTATTTATCTTTTAATATCATACAATTCCTTTTTCAAATTGTTTCAAACAATGTTGTGTTTCAAACAAACAAAGTTGAGCAATGGAACGGCGAAGCCATATTTAAAATGGTGTTCCTGCAGTGTTTAAACATTTTCAAAAACGAATCATAAAAAATGCTTCAAAGTAACTACCATATTCATTTTTCATTTATTTATTTATCTCTTAATAACTTACAATTCCGTTTCATATGATTTCAAACCCTGAAGCTATTTAAGTGTCCTCCATTCAGTGTTTTCATCATTTTCAAAAACTTCTAAAACGAATCATTCGAATAAGGCGTTTCCTTAAATAATATTAGTTCCTTTCAAATGTAAATCAGCTGCCGTCTTCTGGAAGCAAAATAAATTAAATTTATTGAAACCGAAATGTCTGCTTCATTTGAATTTCGCCATTGAATTTTGTTTTTGAAAGTCAATTTGTGTTTAAAAATATTTGATTTGGATGTTCATTTTTTTGCTTGATGTTATCTTTTCACAGCCGAAAGCAAGTCAAATGAAAGATGTTATTTCTGGTTTTGATAATATAACCATAAAACTACATGTATACATATAATAGACGTCTTGCCGTGTAGTGTACGTAAAAGGTGACTAACGGTATGGGGCTATTAAGGGATTTTTGGGCGATGCGGTTGGAGACCCATCACCAACAACCTTTATTTTTACTATCTTTTCCCCACTCAAATTTCCAAAAGTGGCTGAGGAATTTCTAATTCTTTAGTTCTGGCTACCCATTCCTGGGATTTATAGCCGTGAGTATATGTATGTATGTATGTTAATATAAGGAATATTATTATTCAATTGTAAATTAAATACATTGGGAGTACAACACAATATAATATAAAAAAGACAGTGGTTATGAACAATGTACGTACAGTCAAGTTTGAACATTTGAATGTTATAATCAATATCTTGAGGTCGACATGACATAGAACTAGGGTAAAAATGCTTATACTATCAGAACCAGCTAAAATACAAAAAAAAACTTTTTTATTCTAACAAGCTAGTTCATCACAATATTCAAATCTTGAAAAACTTGCTTAAAACTTATTTACAAAACACTTAATATGTAAAAGTGGCTGGAGAATTGTAATTTTTCTTTCTCTTTCTCTGCTACTTTTTGGGACTTATATATAACCAAGAGTATAGGTTTAGTATATTTTTGTAAAATAAACGCGGGAAACTAGTGTGCCACAATTTTAGGTATTTCACGTGGCTTATCCGTTGAGTATTTTAAATATGGCTCTTTGCGTACTCGTATACTCTCTCTCGTAAATCACACGGCCTTGTCAACTACACCAACGCAAACAGTTTTTAGGGTTCTGCTACAAAAAGGCGGAATAGGCCCATATTACTAAAACTATGTTATATAATTTAAATGTTTTTGTTCATGAAAACCTCATGTGCAGTTAATTACTAATAAATAACGAATAAAAAAAAAGAAAAAAGTGTAAAAGAAACAAAGGATAGAAGAATTTCGCGCTGGCAGCCATTGACACGGTAGCTCAATTGGCAGAGCGACGGGGGCGTATACCCGAGGTCGCGGGTTCGATTCCTGCCTGTGTCGAAAATTTTCTTTCCTTTATTTATTAACTATGCCTGCCCTTTTTATCGGACTTAGTCGGTTTTTCGTTCGCAACCATCCATGTACTCGGATATAATTCAAAAGCAGATAAGATTCAGAAATTGCTTAACTACTTCAGGAAATCGAGAGAGGAGCTACAGGTCACTCAAATTAGCACGTGTAAATACGAAAAATAAATGGCTTGCTTCAGAGATATAAATTAATCTACAATATTTGGAAGATATTTGGATTTGCCGTGTAGTGTCGGTTTAGAATAGCACTACCCCATTTCTTCCGGTGGGTGTACGTAAGAGGCGACTAACGGTATGCGGCTATTAAGGGATATTTTGGCGATGCGGTTGGAGACCCATCACCAACAACCTTTATTTTTACTATCTTTTCCCCACTCAAATTTCCAAAAGTGGCTGAGGAATTTCTAATTCTTTAGCTCTGGCTACCCCTTCCTGGGATTTATAGCCGTGAGTATATGTATGTATGTATGTAATATTTGGAAGCAGCAGCACATTCAAGGGCCATCATTTCTGAAGTCTCAAAGCTCTACGACACCCCCACGAAATAATTGTTTAGTTTTCATCTAAGCCGACACAAAACATCTTAATAGTAAGAAAAAATATATTATGAGTAAGTAAAAATGTTTCATTCTCTGTAAATCATCTGGCGTTAACTTAATCGCCTTGTCAGATTAACTGTGCCTAAGATAACAAATTTGAATTAATCTCGAGACTGAAAATACAGTAAGATTTATTATGACTCAAATGATCTAAAGAATAATGCGGGGTTAAGAAGTAAATTGTGATTAATTTAGGCTTTGCTGGTTTAATATAGCACTACCCTATTTTTGTAAGTGATTTAGGTTGGCAAAGATGATTATATAATTAACTATAAAATAAAACCAAAATGTATTAAATTTAAACGGATTTTTATGGGCTCAACTTCTTCTTTTATTATTTTTTCGGTTATTCGCTATAAATAGCATTAGCAATTGATTTTTTAATAGATGTTTATAACTATTTTATTTTTTGAATGGATTTTTAGACAAATTTTTGGTATGTGATAATTATAATACACAATTTGTCTATATATAAATATGTCTAACTTTTTGTCAAAACCTGACATCTTGGGAAATTTTGCTGATTTCCATATAAAGTATGAAACCAAACCGTTGCAACGGTTGCGTTATTAAAAAAGTAATATAAAATGTAGATCCGGGGGCGCTGAGAGTTAAACAAAAGTTACAGCGCCTACTCAAATTGTGATTCTTCAAACAAACCCAAATGAAAGTGGTGAGATTGCAGTAAAGAAACGTCCAAAACCAATTTGTTTTATTGTTTAAACAATATATTATTGAGATTTGATCAACAACAAGTGTTTCATATATATAAACTTGAAACTATTTGCCAATTTCGATTTTTATAATATAATGCTGTAATATCTACTAAAGATTGTTTCCACCACTGTTTTTCAGTTATTCTAATTTGCATGAATACATATACTCACGGCTATATAGTAAATCCCTAGAAGGGGCAGCCAGAGCTAAGAAATTAAAAAAAACCTCAGCCACTTTTGGTAAATTGAGTGGGGAAAAGATGGTTAAATAAAGGTTGTTGCTGATTTGCAGCTTGATACTATGTTCACATTATTTTTATCACATAAATACCATAGAGATCCGGTGGTAAAATGATTCTTGAATTCTGAGAGAAGAAGTCTAACTTAGTTATATTTACGCTCATTATTCCCATTGAGATAGGAAAAGATCTTGACAAATCTCTTTTGCTTCCCTTAAATTTATTATTCTTGTCAGACATGCTCTTTTATTCTTTTAACTTTGCCCTCAATCCTTTCAATCTGGTCTAGAAACGTTTTACGAGGCCGTCCTTTACCAACAATACGAAACAAGAGGATGTGCTTCGATTTACATTTGTTTACTAAAATTGACAGCAGAACCACAATAACTGTTTACAATACAAGTAAATAATGTTTTTCCGCCATTTACAATTTAAATATCAGTGCCTGTTTCCTATGTAAAGAAGTGAATACGAAATGAACGTCAGGCTAGTCTGACAGCAAACGTAACAAAAGTTACCGCACCAATTTGCATTGCTATCCGTCAAACAAGCTGCCAATGAGCGTATTCAGATTGCAGAATAGCTTGTTATCCTGCGGATGTACGGTGACCATGATTTACTAGTAAAATAGACTGTTGTGATTGTTTTCGGATTGGCACATTATTTTGGCTGATGAGTTAGTTATCAAACAGATTTTTTGGCCAATACACGTAATATTAAATACAAATAAAAGAAACGTGGGTACTCTGAATACCAGGTGACAAAGTCACTTGATGTTCAGAAGTATTAGTACCTCTGCCAACCCCTTCGGGGATATTCGGCGTGAACGTTTATGTTATGTTTATGTATGTAAATAAAAGATGTTTGAATGATACGGCATTATATCAGTAAAAGACTGAACTGAGTGATTTTTATATTGATTTATCTTTTTTCGATTTTATGCTAATAAAGTCAGTTATTAACTAAGATAGAGTTTTAAAATTCGTGAAATATTTAAGTGACTCACGTGATGATATAGTATTTTCTATATTTTGAAGAATACATCATACATCACACTGCACATCTAACTATGATTTATCAATTATATTTAAAAACAAAAGGATAAATTTTAACACAATTTGCAGAACAAATTGTGTTTCTCCTCTTCCTTTTGCACATTTTAATAAAAGGATATATATAGGGCAGGATCCAAGTGCAGTAGAGAGTTAAACAGAAAGTTAGTGAGCCAATTCAAGTTGCAATTTGTCAAACAAACTAGCAATGAGCGCATTCAGAATAGCTCCTTCCTTGTGCATGTACGGTGGCCAACATTTTCTATTACATATGAAGTGTGAATTCATATTATATATTTAGAGTTTCGTTTATAATTTTTACTTAATAAAACCAAAACCTAATGTAAATTAGTAGACACGTCATAGATTTATGTATTTTGTTTTCTCTTTTCTGGTTTTTATGGTTATGTTTTATGAAATACGATAATTAAAAGGAATAGTTTATTTTTAATAAAAAAAGGTTTTCTCTTGCGCACACAAAGTTTCGTCTATGTCGAACCCAAGCAACGATTAGGGATGAAACGATACCATAGAGGTATCGATACTTTTACTCGATACTGTATCGGACGTCAATTATCGGTACTTACTCGGAATCGTTTGAAAAGTATCGATACTTACTCGTATCCAATAGTTTTTGAACTGTGTAATACATTCTATTGTTGATGTAAAGTTAGTTCGCTGCGATGTGAGACAATTTATCATGGGTATGATTTTAGAAAAGGTTACATAATTTTGGACTGATGACTCTCGTGTAACAAATTCAAATGGTTTTAACAATGGTACTAACTGTTTTAATATTTCTATTTCCTGTTCATTCACTAACTCAGGACCGTCTGGAGTATCGAGTAATTGTTGTGAAGCAATTTTGGACATTTCTAAAAACCTATCAACCATGTAGTATAATGAATTCCAACGTGTCTTAACTCAAGAAATTTTTTTTTTGTGCATCCCTCAGATACTCCACTATCCATCTGAATTTTTCTTAATTTGTCTGATTCTATAACACTGTTCTTCAGCCATTTCACAATGTCTCTTACTTTATAATATTACTAATTGTAGGCGAAGTACTATTTAACGAAGAATCCACAATCAATTTGATTGTATGGGCAAAACACGGTAAATGTTTTGCGTCCCCAAGAGATTTTTTTATCGCGGAAACCATATTAGCACCATTATCTGTTACTTCGCAAGTTACTTTAGACTTAGGTAGTAGTAGTACAAAAAATGGATGCGTTCAAAAACTTTTATTTATTGTATAATCAATGTTAAAATGAATTTGGTTTGGGATATACTGATATGAGTACTTTTAACCGATACATACTCGATACTTAATTTCAAAGTATCGAGTACTAAAAATACTTGGTATCTGTCAAAGGTATCGAGTATTTACTTTTATTTATTCGTATCGTTTTATCCCTAGCAACGATTAATATCTACTCGTACAATCTATTGTGGTACAATTATTACAGTTGTGGCTATTATAATAGGGTATGATTTGTCATCTTTTACAAAATAATAATAATAATAAAATAGTCTTATACAAAATGTTGAATTTTACGAACCTAAAACATTAAAAGGTACAAAAAGAAAACAAAATTCAGAACTGTACAAAGAAAAATGACCTCTAACACATAACTCTTACAATTTTTCTTTAAACAAAAACTACAACACCGTCCAAAACAATTCTCCAACAACGATAAAAGCGTTGTCACCACACAAGATGGTAGTAAAGCACAAGTGACGTCATTAGAGTGACTCGCAGTCGAGACACTAACGAGCTTGCTCCGGCTACTTCGAATACCGTTACTGAGTCACTGAATTACTCTTCTTTATACACATTAGATGCACTGGAACCTTGGTAGATTAGAGAGATGAGTGGGGTTTCTGATGCGAAGAGGAATAGTTTAGAAATTTTGTTTGTTTCTCATTTATCTCCCTCAGTTATAGTCAGCGTGCCGCGTAGTCCCGGCTTAGAATGTCATTACCATTAAGGGTAAGTGGTTTTAGAGCGATGCAGTTGGAGACCCATCACCATCACCAATAATATTTATTTACCATCTTTTCTCCTATCAACTTCCAAATGTGGCGGAGGAGTTTCTAGCTCTGAAGCTCTGGCTACCCCTTTCTAGTATTAATGGCCGTGACTGTATGTATGTATGGATGTAGTTATTGTCGAAGGGTGCGAAACGTTTTGAAGAATACCATGAAGTGCTAAGTCATGTACGAGACAAGACGTCTGCGTATGCACACTTGTTACATACATACATAGATACATATACTCACTGCTATAAATCCCTAAAAGGGGTAGCCAAAGCTGAGAAATTAGAAATTTCTCAGCCACTTTTGGAAGTTGAGTGGGGAAAAGATGATAGAATAAAGGTTGTTGGTGATGGGTCTCCAACCGCATCACCCAAAAATCCCTTAAAAAGCCCCAATACCGTTAGTCGCCTCTTACGTACACCTACCGGAAGAAATGGGGTAGTGCTATTCTAAGCCGAACTTGTTACATGAGTAAGTTTAACAGCACGTAGATACACGTAGATGCACAGTGCAGCAGGGATACACTAGCGTATGAACGTTATAATGGTACATGTTCTTACGTGATAGATTTAACCAGTATCGAACTATACTCTCAATAAATAACAGCTATTAATCCCAAAAATTGGTAGCTAGACTCCCTGAATATAGACTGAAAAAAAAAAGTTGGTAATAGAATGGGAAAAGGATTGTAAAAAAATCGCCTGAAAATCTCTCAAAAGCCCTAAAAGTAGTGTGCAGGAGTAATGGGTAAGTGCGATGCAAAGCCGACCCTACACCAAACAAATAACTTTGGAAATTGGCAATAGGCAGGGTATGTTGTGCGCAGAACTAATAGCCGTTATGAGGATCAAAGGTTCTGTGGTGACGGTCACGTACCGGACGCTGTATAGGTAAGCCAAATACAATGTACACCGACGATTTGGTCAAAAAGGCAAAAGTCAAAAAGTTTATTTTTAAAAATAAAGTTTAATACTAAATTTTTTGAAACGTCAAAATTTTAAATTTATCATTAATCCGTTGCTTCGGAAGGTGTTCATAAAGAGAAGAAGCAACAAAAAAACTCTTTACATTCACATTTTTTCATTTTTCAAAATATGATTTGTATAATTTCAGTTTATAAACGTGTTTTTACTTTATAAAAGATTTTCTATGCGACCAAACCAAACGCTAGTTTGACATAATTAAAATAAATTGTCCATCACAAAAAACCAATCACATTACGTGAGAAGAAAAATCCTCACCAGACAATTATTCCTATGAATAACGAGGGAAGATTTATAGCTTTACGGACACGGTCATGTGCGCGTTTGGTTCTTGAACACTGTAGTAAGGTTTCTTTAAAAGCATGGCTTTAAGGTGCCGTTAGTTCAGCGAACAGAGTTTTTGAAACATTATAATGCGTATGTTTATAACAATATGGTTTTGAAAAAAATACATCAAAATCTTGAGGCTTTTCTGCTGTGAAATTTGCGATTCGAAACATGATTAATACATTTTCGCTCAATAGAAAAAAATCGCCAACATACCTCTAATTACACTCTTTAAAATGGTTTTATATTTTATTTATTTTACCTACTTACATATAACTTGCATCATAATTTGAGCATTTGTATTTCTAATAATAATTGGTGATTAGTTTTCTTTTTTAATAAATTCAATAAAACAAATATGTTAAAAACATCGATATTCGCAGTCCTACTCGTGCCCGAGCGCCGCCCACCGCCCGCTCAGTGCTCGGCGAGCTGCTTTAGGGGATGGACCTTTGTCGCGCGCGCCTTGTGTTACAGATCTTACAATTTACGCGCGTGCGGCGCCGTTAGTGTGCGAGTGACCTAACTGTATACGATGCGCGTCAATGTAGGCGTGAGAGTGACCGTGCGTACGGTTAGCATTAGCAAATATAAAAGAATTCATTCAATTAATAGATTGCACTCATTTTTATATTTTATTGTTTAATTTATTAGGAATGGGAAAAAGAACAAAACCGTTAAAGTAACTCCTAATTTCAATTAATAATATTAAATAGTTACAGGTGTAAACTGAAAATTATATACATACATATACTCACGGCTATAAATCCCTTAACGGGATAGCCAGAGCTTTGGAATGAGAAATTCCTCAGCCACTTTTGGAAGTTGATTTGGGAAAAGATGGTAATAATATATGATTTTGGTGACGGTTCTCCAACTATATCGCCCAAAAATCACTTAAAAAGCCCCTATACCCTTAGTCGCCTCTTACGATCACGGGTAGAAATGGGGTAGTTTTATTCTAAGCCGACACGGCACGGCTAAAGTTATGAAATTATCACTGTAATAATTTTGTATAAACTGACAGGAGTAGACAAATCTATCGAAACATTACATTTTATATTGTAAACGGCCATGGTAGAAACTATTTTTGAAATTGATAACCTAGGGTAAGCGATACAGTTTTCGTCAACCTGACTGTTATAATATAACCACTCGTAAATATTTTAGAAAGAAAATGTAAATAATCATAAACAAATGTCCGAACCCATACCATAGAAAATATTTGCGAGTGGCTAAAACTGTCGAGTTGACAATAACTGTATTGCTTACCCTATTGTATGTTTTTAAAACGCGCGCACGCGGCGTCGCGTCAAGGAGACGGCCGCTCGAAAGGCGCGCAGGCGCTTCCCCGCGCCCGCGGGGGCCGCACACCCTGAGGTGATAATTTCCGCTGAACCAACGGCGCCTTAATTGCTTTTTTAAAAGATGCCACAGGCATTCCAATATGTCAGAATGAAGTTAGTCCCATAAAGGAGTTACTTACTTTATTAAGTCTCCGTTTCTCCTTATTTGAGTGTTAACAGTATGCCTATCACTAACTTTACTAAATTGGCCTTTATTCTTTTTGGCATACATTAAATTCTCGCGTCCGAAGTATGAATAATAAAAGAGCATGTATGAAAAGATTGATGGATGTAAACGAAGCTAGAGAGGTTTGTCAGGATCGTGCGAAGTGGCGATCAATAGTCTCTGCCTACCCCAATGGGAACTAATGGCGTGAGTATATGTATGTATGTATGTATGTAAATTCTCAAATAAGTATTGGCAAGGGACTGCTAAAATGCGAATATCTTTAAATTTTTCGCGCAACGAATACCTCGACCTTAACATGTAAATAGATCGGATAGCTCGCTTTTGTAAGACAAAAACTTTATGAACATCAGCCGCTTTACCCCATAATAAAATACCGTACGACATAATACTATGAATGTCAAACAATGCGACTTACTATAGACTTAAGTCCATTCATTTCATGTATTGTAGTTTATCGAAAACCTTTTCTTTCTAGATTCAATTTCTAAAAATTAAATAGGGGATTTTTTTTAATATATTGTTTCTTTCATGGTAAACATAATACAAATAAAATAGGGCAGGCTAGGAAACACTTATTATAACATTTATGGAACAAAAAAATATATTTAAACAATGAATATTTTTGAGAAAACGTTTGTCTATGTGTTTGTCAATCTATATATTTACAAACACTAAATATCACTCTTTTCAGTTAAAATTGCCATGTAGTGTCGGCTTAGAATAGCACTACCCCATTTCTACCCGTGGGTGATCGTAAGAGGCGACTAAGGGGCTTTTTAAGTGGTTTTTGGGCGATGTGGTTGGAAACCCATCACCAAAAACGTTTATTATTATCATCTTTCCCTCAATCAACTTCCAAAAGTGGCTGAGGAATTTATCATTCCAAAGCTCTGGCTACCCCGCTAAGGGATTTATAGCCGTGAGTATACGTATGTATGTATGACAGTTAAAATATGAAAAGGAATTTGTTTTAAATAATTCCAAATTTTACTATCCAATTAAAAGTTTTCAAATTAACATAGGTATCCATTAGAGTTTTCAGCTTTGATAAGTTGTGTGGGTGGCTTTAGTGTCGAATGTTTAGTTGTTGAGGTACATACATACATATACTCACGGCTATAAATCCCTAGATGAGGTAGCCAGAGCTAAGGAATTAGAAATTCCTCAGCCACTTTTGGAAAGTTAAGTGGGGAAAAGATGGTAAAGTAAAGGTTGTTGGTGATGGGTCTCCTGCCTCATCGTCCAGAAATCCCTTAAAAGCCCCAATACCGTTAGTCGCCTCTTACGTACACCCACCGGAAGAAATGGGGTAGTGCTGTTCTAAGCCGACACTACACAGCATTAGTTGTTGAGGTACCTCTGTATTTTGACTTTACTTTTGTACCGTGCAGGAAAGGGTAAAAATACTCTCTTTACTCGCAAACGGAAACTACCGCCGTTTGATCCTCCAAAGTTGTTTGGCACGCAACTAACTTTATCAAAAACAGTGAAATATCTAGGAATCACCCTAGATGATAAACTAAACTGGAAACCACACTTAGAAAAGGTAATAAAAAAAGCTAGCGCCACCCTGTGGCAATGTAAAAGAATCTTGGGCAAGAACTGGGGACTCAAACCGAGAATCACGCACTGGCTTTATACCACTATCATCAGACCGGTGATAACCTACGGAGCTCTGATCTGGTGGCCAAGAACGAAACTTGTTACAGCCCAACATGAATTAGACAAGATGCAACGACAGGCTTGTCTAGCAATAACGGGCTGCATGTGCACTACGCCTACAGCCGCACTACAAGCCTTACTAAATCTCCCCCCACTGTATTTATACATACAGCAAGAAGCAGCCATCTCTGCTGTAAGGCTACAGAGAGCAGGACACCTAAGCAATGACTCCAGAATCCTACATACTGAAATTCTCACGGAAGCGTTGAAAGACCAGCCCCTATTGGCCGCTCCATGTGATAGGATCACCAAAACTATTAGATCCAAACATAACTATCGGGTAATACTTGACGAAGAAAAGTCAGACTTCTCTGGCTCAAAGGAGTTACGTGTGTATACTGATGGGTCTAAGACCAATCAAGGCACGGGGGCTGGCACACACTCCCTAGATCTAAATATAAGAATATCAAAAAGCCTGGGTCAATATAACACTGTTTTTCAGGCAGAATGTCTTGGAATAATCCAAGCTGCCCAGGCCATAAAAGCAAGAAAAATCTCAGAAATGACCATAAAAATCATATCGGACAGCACTTCTGTCCTGCAAGCTCTCAATCGAAGCGAGTACACTTCAGGTCTAATCCTGGAATGTCACCAAGCCTTAGAGGAAGTGGCGCAGGACAACAATATCATCCTGCAGTGGATTAAAGGCCACAGTGGGTCCTTAGGCAACGATGCGGCTGATGAGCTGGCTAGAGGGGGATCGGCTATGTCTCTGTACGGACCCGAACCCATAATACCTCTTCCATTCAACCAGCTGCGCACGTGGCTAAGGGAACGCACACAAACCCTAGCTAATGCGTGTTGGCAAGGCACGTCTGGCTGCAGACAGTCTAAAGAGGCAATGCCAACTCTTAAGAAAAATCTGACCAGATATGCCTTACGTCTTAGCAGACCAAATCTGCGAACTCTAGTGGGTGTTGTCACAGGGCACTATGCCCTAAACAAACACTTCCACACTCTAGGCATCACCGATAGCCCTCTATGCCGTGCGTGCATGGAGGCTGACGAAACGGTCACTCATGTGCTCCAGGAATGCAACGGAGTAACCGATATCCGAAACAACACCATCGGATCCAAAAAGTCGCTACCAGAGGCAATGGCTGACCTGGATAAGCTTTTGTCATTCTGGTCTGAATTAGGTTGGGAAACTTAAACGGCCAAACGGCCCACGTACAATGGCCCACCTCGTAGCTGGGTTAAGTGCGGAAACCTGAGGCGGTTAGCGCCCACCAAATAATAATAACCAACTTGAGGCGGTTGGATTTCTGTGGCGTGTCGGTTCCAGCACAAATGCAGAAAGCGGTGCTGCTCGATACGGCTCGGATCGTCCGTCGGTTCTTGAACCTGACTCCCTGACCCCGACCGACTGTGCTTTTGTTGGGGAGTACCGCCTCTCCAATTTAAAATTTATATTTTCATTTTCGGCCATGGGAGAGGCGAGGAACTAAAATTCATGCCTGAAATAATAATAATAAAGGGTAAAAATAACCGCACAGCTTCATTACAATGAATATATCGTTGATTCATTTTTAATGAGTATGGGAAAACCCGCTTCATACAGAAATAGTGCGTCCGGTTTTGTATCTGACTTGCAATCAGGGTGATATGCTATATGTTTCAGGAAAATTAGCCTTTATGGTTATCTACTCAAGTCAAAAAGTCACATTTCAAATTTAGAGTATTTTTAAACACTACCGACTAACAATTATAAAATACAATATACATAACATTATGATCCTCACTTGTAAATTTATATCCATCGATTTTCTCCAAATGAACAAACGTAATTAAATTTTCATTCATCATTACCATCGTCCTCGCTCGATTAATCGAATCGTATATTACTCGAGCTCTCGATATGTCTGCGGTCAGGTCGTTTGGCGACACGATTTTGTGGTTTCATATTGATTTACGGAAACGTGAGCTGAGTTCATGTGGTGTACACTACTAACCATATATCAACAGATAAAATTGATGAACCGAGCTTAGTAAACGCTTTATTCCGATGATCTCTATGTCACGTACAGTAATCTGTGGCTTTAACTAACTATTGTTTGGTTAACTAAAGTGGGTATAGCAGGATATGGTACTAAGAACGGTAGACAATGAACGAACATGCATAATAAAATATACTCACGGCCATAAATCCCAAAAAGGGGTAGCCAGAGCTTCAGAGCTAGAAACTCTTCAGCCACATTTGGAAGTTGATAAGAGACAAGATGGTAGAAATAAAGTATCGTTGGTGATGGGTCTCCAACCACATCGCCCAAAAATCGCTTAAAAATGTCCCATATACTTAGTTGCCTCTTACGACACGCGTAGATAGAAAAGGGTAGTGACATTCTAAGCCGGCTCTACACAAAAATGAACGTGTAGAGTGATAAGCTAAAAAAAGTCTTACTAACGGTCTAGACTTACTACGCGTTTACTTGCTACCGTTCTCTTTCTACCATGTTGTGTAATACTTACTTAACGATAACCCGATTCATCTATCTTCTTTGAGAAGATTAATGAATGTAAGTGAAGTGAAATTAATGATAAACCTGTTTGCTTCTTAGAAATGAATATTTAATCAATAAACCTACCCAAATGGAAGGTAATAATAAAAAAAATATAACTACTGATATACTATTTACAATAAAGTTACTAAGTTGGTGTGTTTGTAAGTTTCAAGAAGAAAATTTAATTGAAATTTGGCAGGTGAACTCCCAACTTCTACCAGTCAGCTGCCGACAAGTTACGAAAGTTTAACTTGACTTTATATAACAAGTTGGAATTTCTTATTTGTTTCACCGAAGTTATATAGAAGTATTAAAAAGTTAAATTTCCAATATGGCGTTGGATTACAATAGGGCTATTCTGCCTCTTCCCGTGAATGATGTAAGAGGCGAATGAAAGTTTTGGTTTATTTTTCATACCTGGAAAGAGTGATATAGGACCTAGTACATTAAATATACCGTTACATTTAGCCACCTGAGTAGACATACATATACTCACGACTATGAATCCCTAAAAGGGGTAGCCAGAGCTAAGGAATCAGAAATTCCTCAGACACTGTTGGAAGTTGCGTGGGGAAACGATAGTAATATAAAGGTTGTTGGTGATGAGTCTCCAACCGCATCGCCCATACATACATATACATACATATTCTCACGCCGTTAGTTCCCATTGGGGTAGGCAGAGACTATCGATCGCCACCTTGTACGATCCTGGCAAACCTCTCTGGCTTCGTTTACATCCATCAATCTTTTCATACATGCTCATTCATTTTTGCATCGCCCAAAAATCCCTTAAAAGCCCCAATACCGTTAGTCGCCTCTTACGTACACCCAAGGGAAGAAATGGGGAAGTGCTATTCTATGCCGACACTACACAGCTAATTTTTCCATTTTTTTACCTGAGTAGATGACATGGTAAATTTCGAATCATACTTATATATTTTTTATTTGTTCTGCTAATCTACGCGCACTACAATTACACAATTAACCCTATTTATTACTAAAATAAGTTCTACATTAACTGAAAACTATCATTTTACTTCACTCCCGATATTAATAACATAATCTATTTATAATAAAATCCATAAAATCAATGATTGGTGACCTATTTCTCAGCGATGCTAGCCTAGTAATTCCGCATCCTATATTCAACCATAACTCCTATTTCATAAGGTCCAATGTTGCTTATAACTAACCTGCACTTTCGACCTTTAACATTTTGGGTTCCGAAATTGATATTTTATCGATAATTAACAGGTAAGCTCAATGTTTCTGCCTGAATAACACATTAAGCTTTTGCTCATTAAGCTATATTGAACTAAATTTAAATATTTTCGGCATCTACAAGTTAAACCTGTATAAATCTAAGGCCCTATGCATGGTACACCAGTACTGTTAATTGCGGCAATGTTAACCTCCCCCCAAACCGTAGTTTAATCATAGTGTAGAATTATATTGGCCAAGATCGATTAGGAAACCTATGAAGATACAGAATAGCGAGAAGTTGCTTTAGTTTGTGGATAGAGAGCCATGACGAATCTAACGGTATTTTTTTGCCATTTTAGGATATATGTTAATGGAAGGTTATATTAAATAATCATCAATTTAGTATAAACATCACCACGAATCAATGTTGTATTTACTTTGGACATTTTTAAATACTTCTAATCCAATCCAGAACCTAAAAATATAACCTCGAACTTTTTTGCTAATAATCCCATCTTTGTCCCCAGGCTACCTAGAGCCCTACGTAGTCCCAGCCACCCTGGACCAGCTGCTGGTCGCCAGTGACGTGGTTGGCAACATACGATTCAGTCACCCCACGCTCTACATATTTCCTGGAGGTCAGGGGGACGCCGCGCTCTTTGGAATCAACGGGTTTAATATGCTTGGTAAGTTTTGTTACTAATATTATTTGAAACAGTAGGGTGTGAATCTGTAATGTTAGCAGGAAGACCACGGTAACGACATTTAAATCGAATAGAGAACGTGCTCAAAAATAAAGGCTTCCGAAGCGTGAAGAATAAGGAGTGTCTCACAAAAGTTTGATGAATGTAGTGCTAGATGAAAATAAATAAATATGCAATGATTTTGGAAACTAGAAGATTAATGAGAGGATAATGAGATATGAAAAGGTAATCGTGTATGAAAAGGTTGATGAATGTTCATCCTCATCCTCAAGAGGTTTGCAGCTGCTGGTCGCCAGTGCAAATCTGAGATACAAGTATTCCAAAGTAAATTACCTAGAAAAGTGTGCTTCCAAAAATGCTTCTAAGATACGATTTAAAAGTGAACCCATCTTATTTATTGGTTCAAGCGCTAGGATACGCTAGCTTTTATTAAACTCTCCTTTGAGAAAGCCAGTTAAGGTTGTTAGCCCTCTAATTAGGTTGTCGTTTGCAGAAGGTTTAAATTTTCAAGGGTTTTAAAGTTCACCTCTCATCTGCATCCTCATGCCGTATTAAAAACAACACTGTATATCTCCAAAAAGATAGATGTGTACAAAATCTTCTGAAATTAGGAGCGTCTTTGAAAGGATTATTTCTGCCTGAATAGTTCACTTGTAATAAATAAAATAAATAAAATAAAAATATTAATTTTCGGACAGCATTAAATCCATTGTGTTAGTATTCTTAAAACTAGGTGTGTTAGTACTTATATTCTACTAAGGATTTAGTTATTTCAATTAAGTGGCCGATAAGTGGACAATCCCCACTATCGGCTATCGCCCTCAGGACACCGTTGCTGCTGCCACGCACCCTGCGCAATAGTGACGCAGCCTTCTTCCGCAGAATAGTAGTGAAGCTATCTATTTCTGCATACGCAAACATGGCTGAGGCACTACAGTAGCGCGGCAACCCCAACAGCGCCCGTAAGGCGTTGTTGTATTGGATGCGCAAGGCATTGTACGATTTCTTGGTGTACTTCACCCACAGATTACCCGTGTAGAAAGACGTACAGTAGGCTTTAAAGAGCGTTATTTTAACGTCGACTGAACAACGGGCGAACCTGCGAGCCAACATATTCGCTCTAATCGACAACGCCCTGCGTTCCCTCTCCATGTCTACATCATCTCTTAGGTCAGCTGTTACATAGTGACCGAGGTACTTAAATTGATAAACCCTGCATAGGGGCCTGTCATACAGCTTGATCACAGGGACAACTTTAGGACTCTTTTTGCCAGCTTTGAAGACCATGTATTCACTCTTACTCACATTGTATAGAAGGCCATGCGAATCCGCATAAGATTGACAGACGTGGAGCAACTTACGAAGCGCACTGACCGAGGGGGCCAGCAGCACCATGTCGTCCGCGTAACTGATATTATTGACGCACACATTGCCAATGTGGCATCCGACACGCATGCTGCTGAGCTCCTCGATCAATGCGTTCACGTACAGGTTGAAGAGCGTGGGCGAGGTCAACCCCCCCTGCCTAACCCCGCACTCCATCCTGTACGGTTCTGAGTACTCACCTGCCCATCTCACGAGATTAACCTGGCCCCCATACCAAAATTTGAAAATATTAAGTAACTCTACCGGGAGCCCTACCTCTTCCAGCTTCTTCCATAGAATCTGATACGAAACAAGGTCAAATGCCTTGGACAAGTCTAGAAAACAGGCATACACGGGTGTATGCCTGTCAGTGTAATATTTGACGGTGTGCTTAAGACTCAAAATCGCACTTTCTGTTGACAACCCACGTTTAAACCCATGCTGACCATCATGAAGGCTCAAGCAACTCTTAAGATGAGAATCAAGCACACCATCAAATATCTTAGCTATTATTGTTGCTAATGAGATGGGCCTATAGTTTGACCTATCCGATAAATCACCCGTCTTATTTTTGACTATGGGTACTACAATAGTCTTCGTCATCTCAGAAGGCAAGTATGAGTGAACAATACACATATTAAAAAGCAGTGCAATTACTCTGGGTAAATGTTTACCAGCGTGTTTAAGATGCTCGATGCTGAGACTGTCATGACCCGGCGATTTACCTCTCGCCATTGAGTTTATTAACTGTTCAATACTTCTTGCCTGTACGAGAGTAGTTAAATCGGAACCACGACCACTCCCAGCACCGAGCATCCCTTCAGTCTGACCTAAGGAGAGCGACTTAACGGTAAAATGTTCCTTAAAAATATTGGCTATAGCAGAAGCACCATTAATACCGTCAATGCTCACAGGGAGACCGGATCCCGCATTCATGGCGCCAGTGGACTTCCAGAATCTACGAAAGTCTCCCTTGGAGTGAAGTGAGGCTAACATATCCAAACGAATCTGATCCTGGTGGCTCTGACACCACTTAAGCCTACCCTTAAAAATTTTACGACTGGCCACCATTTCATTATAGGCATAGCCATTTCTTGGTCGCCCACACCAAACCCAAAGGAGAAATTTTGATTTGGCCTCCCTATGAGCATTGCTCACATGTTTGTTCCAACCAGATAAAGCCTTTTTATGACGATTTAAATTTAAATTTACTTTACTGGTCTCACTGGCGGCAAATGACAAAATAGTTATCAAGTCCTTATAAAACTGGTCAATAATAGTTCTGTGATCACTGACTTCACATAGATTTACACAACAAGAAGTGAATTGTTCAGGAAAATCCAAATGTTTAAGTCGTTCATTACAAATTTTTGTGTAGTTTTCAATTTGAATATCATTTTTATTACCCCATAATACATTATTTGAAATTACATTTTTATTCAAGATTGTTGTTTTTACCACATTTAGCTTACATGTAGCGACAAGAGGAAAATGGTCCGACCAATATGTGTCATAAAGCACTTTACATTCGGTAACTAATTCCCAAGCAGCCTCTGTGACTACACAATGGTCCAACCATCTTCTACTGCCATGTGCATCGCTAATGTACGTATAATTATTAGAAAAAAGGCCCAACTTCTCAACATCACCACAACGCCAATTTTGTTCAGAACAAAAGTTTATTAGTTCACTATAAAACAACTCACCCGGATGAGCATTAAAATCCCCCAACAAAAAGACAGACGCGACTCCGACTTCTTCAATTATGGCATTCAACGCACCGAGACAGTCCGTAAACTCTACCAAATGCTCTAGCTTCTCATAGGGCATATATACACTGCACACAACAAACGATTGGTCACTTAAAACAATTTTAATGGCACATATTCTGGGATTATCACATGGTATTACGGTAACACACTGAAACACACTTTTCCGCCACAAAAGCGCCACTCCGCCATAGGGTCTGCCAGTTAGCATGCCCACCGATGTATCAACAGCCGAGGTTCCCGTACTGCCGAAGTCCTGATGAATCGATGACAGATATGATAAGTCATGTGGCAGAAGCCACGTTTCTTGTAGTGCTACTATATCGGCGGTATCACATAACGACTTAATCGCGTCGATAGAACGTTTTACATTCTTACAATTAAATGTAACAAATGTGTTACATGATGCTGTCCTAATGTTATCACTGTCCATTTAGCAGTTGTGAACAAGCCTCTTCAGAACGCCTTCTTATTTCTATGAAATTTATAAATCGACGAAATAAAATTCCCTTCGGCCATAACTTTTCATCTAAAAACATATGTAATTTAATTTTAGGAACAAATAATTTGAATGCATAGTGTCCCCTTTCTTTTTTCTGCTTCAGTTTAATTAAGGAAACCGTAACGTCCGTTTTTTCCTGTATATAATCCACAATATCCTGTTCCTTAGTGTCTTTGTGTACGTTACCTATGAATATAGGCACCTTATTTTCCGCCGCTTTGAAGGTTTGTACATGATTAGCACAGCCCATCTTTCCCGAATAGCGTTTTTTCCTTTTCTTCTGTACTGTAACCCAGTCAGCCTCCTTAAGTTCATTTTGTAAACATACTATTTTCGTATTCGTCAACGTGCCTGGACCGTTTCCTACATTAGGTGCTGTAATCGTTTGAAACTCAGTGTGAGGTGGCGAAGGCGGTACAGCGCTATCGCTAGTCAGCTGAGCGCGCTCAGCATAGGTCGAACCGGTTGCATGTAACGTCACTGGTGACGTCACGCGCTCGGCCGCGGCCGGCTCGATTGCGCCGTCCGCCGCCGCCGCCGCCTCGGGTGCCGTAGATACCGTCGAATTATTTTTTTGAAAAATGTCATCGGCGGGTAACGTTTGTAACTGCTTTTTATTATCACTTGTTATCGACTCTGGCTTATCACTACGACTTAGACAATGAGATAGCAATCCCATTGGACCACTCTCTACCACGGAATCATTTAATAAGTGCGTCCGTCTCTCTCGATTAACAGTAAACTCAAAATTATTTACTATAGACGCCGCTTTCAGATTTTCGAGTTCATTTTTAATTTCTGCTAAATTATCTAATGTGGCACATGATTTCTTTAGCTGTGAAATGTCGTCTCGTATTATGAGGATATCTTTTAACAGTCTAGAAGCATCCAGATAATCGAATGTTACGGGTGGAAGCTTGTTTAAATATCTAGCCACAAATACTGGAGTAAGATCCGGGTCCGTCTCCTTAAATAAACAGATGATATCCTCGATATCCCGTTGTAACTTTCCGCCTCCCCTTCTTGTGATCTTCCGCGCCGGTGTGGAGATAGATTCAAATAATAACAGTTTCGCCTCCGCAATCTCTTCCACAGTAAACGATGTACAGCAGATCCGTGATATACTAATAGCCATAATAAAGCCCTTTTGTATAGATTAAGTATTATAAAACGAAGTTAAACTCAGCCGTGTGGGATTTCACAGTAAATTTTCGCTTTCCAATAGCTGTCAAATTTAAGTATCCAAAATTTACAAGAATGACTACAAATATAATAGTTGAAATTAAAAAGTTAAATGTAATTTAAGGTTTAAGTGGTTTCCGCACGAAATAGTAGAAAAAGTACGCTAAGAAGTGAAAGCATACTATGATAAGCTGACAAACACTTATTAAGCTACTGTACTCTTTCTTACACATTGTGTAATACCCACTTTGAATAGCTAAGCTAATATTATGATTTATAAAACAAATTCTACAATATTGTTAAATATTATTGCCGAAAACCCAACAAATATTTTCCAAAGAAAACCCTTAAGCCACAGGCTTAGACACCTTTTCTTACGAGCAGCATTTGCACGTAAATAAAAAAGAAAAAATGTTTTCTGCTGTAAATATTGGGCTCAGTAATTCCCTTAGCAGCTGTAATTCAGTTGTGGACCTGCGGGCATACAAGAATTCGTGGCTCTTTCAGGAATACTACGAATAAGAAATTATAGAGTAATATACTTTTTAGATAGTTGGTCGAAATTTTTAGGCCGTGTAGTGTCGGTTTAGAATAGCACTACCCCATTTCTGTGGGTGTACGTAAGAGGCGACTAACGGTATGGGGCTTTTAAGGGATTTTTGGGCAATGCGGTTGGAGACCCATCACCAACAACTTTTATTTTTACTATCTTTTCCCCACTCAAATTTCCAAAAGTGGCTGAGGATTTTCTAATTCGTTAGCTCTGGCTACCCCTTCTTGGGATTTATAGCCGTGAGTATATGTATGTATGACTAAGGATGTTGTAATATCATCATGGGTATTCTATCACTGAGTATAGTAACTTAGGTTAGTTTATCGTTTGGATATATTACATACAACATAAATTCTAAATAAGTCAGTTCTAGTTTTGTGTTAGAAAAAGTTGTATTACCTCCACCATACTATCGGGGATATCTAGCAAGAACGTTAAATTTTAATTTGAAATGTTCTACAAATCTATGCAGAATCTACACGTTAAACCCATCGCTGTATAATCCAATACATTGGCTGCCTGCCAGATATGCCCAAAGAAGTTACTGCTGCATCCCTCACATTGATGAGATTCATCCGCTAACCTAATACGGATGTCCACTAAATAGAAATGCTGAAGCAAAATGTATTACAACTTTTACTTGACAATTTCCTGAATGGGGAAGCAAAATCAAATGCCTTTTACTTCACTTTAAAGTTTTTATTTACTTTCTTTACTACATTCTGATGGGTTGTGAAAGTTTGTACACGGCTTAAATTACTTAATACATACATACATAGACATATACTGACGGCCATAGAAATATAATATATTTCCCTAGAAGGGGTAGCCAGAGCTAAGGAATTATAAATTCCTCAGCCACTTTTGGAAGTTGAGTGGGGAAAAGATGGTAAAAATAAAGGTTTTTGGTGATGGGTCTCCAACCGCATCGCCCAAAAATCCAATAAAAAGCCCCAATACCCTTAGTCGCCTCTTACGACACCCGTGGGTAGAAAGGGGTAGCGACATTCTAAGCCGGCACTACACGGCACTTAAATTACTTAATCTTGGTATACTATACTGCCTCCTATTCTAGGTGAAACCCTTTTCGAGACAGACGAAACATTTTTATTGTTTTATAATATCTAATGTGTGACAAATGAACTAAATATAATTACACCACATGCAATAAAAAAAAACTAACTATATTATATTTCTGCAGTTGACCTAGCTAAAAATTAATTTGGTAAAAGATAATTATAGAGACGAAGTGAAACTGTCACTAAGGGATGAGGACACATTTAGATCAAATAGAGAGATTAAAAAAGACTGAAGACCGAAACGAGAACAATAAAAGAGCATGTTTCTAAAAGAATTATGAAAATAGTTGTCTGCGCCAACTCCGAACGGTTAGTTTTCAGATATTTAAGAGTTTTTTTATCACTCATGTCACCCCCTCTGAAATTAAACGGGACGATAAATATACTTCTGAAGTTAAAACATTCTATTTATGAAAGAATCGGGGTTTTTTCGTTTGAAACATGCGCAGGTTTCTTCGTTATATAATACTTTATTTAATATTAAACATACTTTAAAGCTACATTATATTTCAAGTTGGTCTCAAAGAAAAGAAGATAGTTCATGTATAAAATAATACTTGAACGTTCTTTAAAGAAAAATCTCCGGTAAATCTAAGAACTTTTTCTAAGAAAACGTATCTCAAGTTGGGCGCGACTTGCACAATATTTATAGCTTATTCAGTATATATCAAGTGTAATAGGTTGACTGGCTCTCAGCCAACACATGAGGACCCCTGGGAGAAGGTCAACACGTATATTTCATAGCTTTTAGGAGGCCAAGGTTTATTGGCTGTTGCAAATAATAAGAGCTTTATAGAAGGCATTTTCTAGTTACTTATATCATGAGTTCTTATTGGGAAGAAAAAGACTATCGATAGCCTGCTTTCATTTATTACAAATGAATATAATTTGGTTCGCTCTTCCATATTTGATCGTGTAAAGGCTTATAAGCCAATATTTTAATCCCGGCACTACAACGAATGGGGAAAATAAAGTAAAATAAAAGATAAATCTTCCGCCACATCGCCCAGCAATTTTCTAAATAGTCTCAAAACACTACGTCTTGTCCGTAACTGTAAGTAACTAAGTCTCGTCATCTTCCGACACTTGCAGGTCGAAATTTTGTGCTCTAAGGTTTGTGTTATTCTACACAGCTTACTTCACCAAAAGTGGATTTTATATACCGGCATTAGTTAGTCACCTATGTTAAGAGGTAGGGTGTTGTTATTCTAAGCTTACTACAATAAAAAGCTTGGTGTCGCGAATATAAAAAAAACTTTATAATATCTTCCATCGGCGCGTATCCCAAAAGCAAACACAATCTCGATTCAATCTGTTTTTCAATTAAAACGGGATCACTTTCAATGTTTTCATCAAAACACACAACTCTGGGATGTGGCTTTTTAGTGTAGTGTTTTTAAAGGTTATGTCTGGCTAGCTCTGATGTGCCAGATTAGAATAACACTTTATTATTACTTCTCGAAAAAATGAAATACAACTATCAATATAAGAATAAATATCTTGTTTATTTATAATTGATCTTTAATTAAATATAGTTTATTAATAGATGTGTAGTGTCGGCTTAGAATAGCACTACCCCATTTCTTCCGGTGGGTGTACGTAAGAGGCGACTAACGGACTTGGGGCTTTTTAAGGGATTTTTGGGCGATGCGGTTGGAGACCCATCACCAATAACCTTTATTATTACCATCTTTACCCCACTCAACTTTCCAAAAGTGGCTGAGGAGTTTCTAATTCCATAGCTCTGGCTACCCTTTCTAGGGATTTATAGCCGTGAGTATATGTATGTATGTATGTACTTAGAGTACCACTAACTCAATTCTTACCGTTTTTGTCGCACGAGACCACTTTAGGTTAGAGAGCTTCTTAAGTAATTTTTGGGCGAGATGTGACTAAAGACTCATCACCAACCATCTAATTGACCACTATGTGACGAAAAATGCCACACAATATCCAGAAGTATATTTATAAGACCTATTCCACCTCTTCAGGGACATATGGCGTGTAAAATGAGTAGAGTTCTCCATCAATATTATAACTTGCAGTGGACGGCGGTTTCTCCCGCAAAGCCGTGTGGTGGGACTTCGCCCGCCATCTCGACCGGCTGGACGCCGTGCTGCTGACGCGGCTCAACAACTGCTCCGTGGCCGGCATGAGCGCCGTCATGCGGAGGAAGGCGGAGCACGCCGGGCCTAACACGCTGTATCCGCAGATTGGACATTTCTTTTGTAATTTGGAGGTGAGCGTTGAAGTTTTTGTATTATTTAATATTGGCGCTTCGGTATACAAAAAAGAATAGATAAATAATTTGCACACTTATAGTTGCTCTGGTATTAATAAATGAAGGATAAATATAATTTGCACAAAGTTTCTTCAGTTCGCTACAATGTTGCAGACATGTAACAGTTTTACCTCGAATGTAACGAAGATTTTTACTATATATCAGGACAGTAAATTTAGTAGTAAATTTATTCTATGATGATATGATAAACAATTTAAATGGATGGATTTTTAATAAACTAACTTTAAACTAAATAAACTACATCGAATTCTATGTTCCCAAAATTGGAAAGCATACATTCTTTCTGCTTAATATTTAATGAGATATATTAGGCGCTGAAAAAAAAGACAGTTATCGATTTATGCTATTCCTCATTTACTTTGAGGCTCTACCCTCCTTAGATTAAGCATATTAAACTAGTATCTCATCACCGCCATACATAAAAATATATGTGATATATAATATTAATCTATCTAGATCAGTCATCGAGACTCGCTTAAGACGTGAAAGAAAGAAAGAAAACCTTTATTCATCCAAACATTAGATGTGTTGTGTAGTGTCGGCTTAGAATAGCACTACCCCATTTCTTCCGATGGGTGTAAGTAAGAGGCGACTAACGGTATTTGGGCTTTTTACCATCTTTCCCCCACTCACATTTCCAAAAGTGGCTGAGGAATTCTTAATTCCTTAGCTCTGGCTACCCCTTCTAGGGGTTTATAGTCGTGAGCATATGTATGTACGTATGTACATTAGATGTGTATAAGGTTTTTATATTCTATTCTAAAAGAAACTAGCAACGCAAATACGGTAATGATACAATGTAGTGTCTGCTAACTACAGGGTAGTCCGGCGCCCGGCGGTCGCAGGTTGCGAAGGTCTCTGTAATCGTATCTGGCCGCGCTTCATTACACGTAGTGCTTACTGATTATAGTCCACCATCCATGATAGCTGGTTATTTGTTAGGTGGTGGAATGAGTAAAGAAGTTGTATATACATATATATGTATTTATTTTTTAATGACTATATATCCCAAAAATGGGTAGATAGAAGTTCAGAGTTTTAAATTATTTCGCCACTTTTGGGATTTAAGTGGGGAAAATATTATAAAACATAACATAACATAAACATAAACGTTCACGCCGAATATCCCCGAAGGGGTTGGCAGAGGTACTAATATTTCTGAACATCGCGTGACTTTGTCACCTGATATTCAGAGTACCCACGTTTTGCTAGGACAGTGTACTCTCGTGATAGGGGGCAGGCCTATCGCCGTTTTGTACGAATACACTGTCACATGACTAAGTACAACTCAGTCATGTGGGTTTCCTCACGATGTTTTCCCTCGCCGTTAGCAACCATGATAAATTAACCACACATATGTCTTTAGAAAAGACAAATTGGTGTAGGCCCGACCCGGGATTTGAACACTAGTCGCTTGCACGTTAACCGGTGTTCTACCCATTGAGCTATCACGTCGTACACAAAACTAAGATGTACTATATTTATAGATACCATTTTGACTGTAAGCTCGTAGAAGAGTATCATGCGTTCGGTTTATATTAAAATAATACTGAGTAGTGTCTGAGAATAGCACTAACACATGCTTCCCACGAATGTCGTAAGGGGTGCCTTAGAGTATTGGGGTTTATAAAGTGATAGTTGGGTCATGTCTCTGGAGACTCATCACCAAACATACTGAATTATACTATCTTTCCCACATTTAGCTATCTCTACCTCTACCTCTGGCTACCTCTTTTTGGGATAAATAAGCCTGAGTATGTGTATGTATGTATTTAAATGAAAGAGAGGCCGAGAGGCTAAATTTTCATAGGGTGATTTGGGCATTTTCAACTGGCTATTGGCCTAGTCTAGACAAAACATATGCATCGTTACGTTTGTTAAATCATTTGTCTTAGTATGAAATATCTTACCACTTAGTAAATTCTCTCAAATTAAATTAATGAGTTTAGCAAAAAGCGAACCCATGAGGCTCGTATCGTGAGCCGAATATTCTACCGCTAAACCACAAAGGCAGTATTTAATTAAAGCAATATATATTAGTTTATTAATATTATTTTTTTTCAATTTTATATCTATTGTACATATTTTATCAATAGTTTGTAGAAAAAAACTACAAAAAAATATACATACATATACTCACGGCTATATTTCCCTAGAAGGGGTAGCCAGAGCTAAGGAATTATAAATTCTACAGCCACTTTTGGAAGTTGAGTGGGGAAAAGATGGTAAAAATAAAGGTTTTTGGTGATGGGTCTCCAACCGCATCGCCCAAAAATCCAATAAAAGGCCCAATACTCTTAGTCGCCTCTTACGACACCCGTAGGTAGAAAGGGGTAGCGACATTCTAAGCCGGCACTACACGGCACAAAAAATATGATTTATCTTATTCAAGTGGCTGGAGGACTATACAACACTAGGTAAAGTAAACTTACATGGTCTTCATACTTGACCACTGAACTATGGAAAGTATCAAATGCCATTGCCAGTAGTTCACCCACATTCGAACTTATCGATTGTGTATTGAATCATTTGTACTGATTTGTCGCTTATTTTATCATGTGTTCAAAAATGTATCCCGATTATTTCTTTCTTAAATAAGGTAAGACTAATAAAAAATACGTTTACTAGATACCTATAGATAATTTGGATGCGAAATCAAAAATCGATTTTATTTGTAAAATCATTAAATAGAGAATTGCTTTTACAGCAGACAAAGTAATTGATATTATATAAATGTAACATAAATAAATGAAAATATAAAAAAAGGAAAATAGGTTATTTATCTCAATCAGTTTGCAATATAATAAGAGGGTATTCACTAGGCGTTGCTCACTAAATTTTATAATTTATTGGCAAAAACCTACATTATTTTTCTTTCTTACTTACTAAATTATACGTAAACCTGTTCGTTTTTCTATTTAATTAATTATTAGATTTGCTGCGTAGTGTCAGATTAGGATAGAGTTAAGAGCTTATTCCATTACACTTTGTCGTTTCTGAATTCAGACGTCCTTCGAAGTTACTGCCGCAGACGCTTGTTATTCCACTACACAAATTTCAGTTTGAACGTTATTCCGCTAATCTGAATTCTGATTCTGTGGCTTTCAGACGTCTTCATTCAGACAAATGGAATAAGCTCTTAACCCATATCTTTTCGCGAGTGTTGTAAGATGTGACTTACCGTGTTCGGGGCTTTTAAATTGATGTCTTAGCGATGAGCCCATCACTAACCAGTAAATAATTTCTCATCCCACATTCATAAAGTCACGCCATTATTTTCCATTGGGGCATCATCTTTTATCCACTTCACTTCCAAAAGCAGCTTCATCAGGGAGTATGTGTATGTATGTAATAATGAAACAAGGCGTACACTTTGTTAAGTGAGTTATTTAGAGACTTATATACATACATATACATACATATACTCACGACTATAAATCCCTAAAAGGGGTAGCCAGAGCTGAGAAATTAGAAATTCCTCAGCCACTTTTGGAAGTTGAATGGGGAAAAGATGGTAGAATAAAGGTTGTTGGTGATGGGTCTCCAACCGCATCGCCCAAAAATCCCTTAAAAAGCCCCATGTCCGTTAGTCGCCTCTTACGTACACCCACCGGAAGAAATGGGGTAGTGCTATTCTTTACATAGACAGATTTATATGTATATGTATTAAAAAAAAACAAAGGTGATCTTACTTATTTTTTTTAATAATCATAGTTGTCACAGTTTTGACATACATACAACTGTTGTCAAATACGTTGTAGCGATTTTAATATGAAAAAAGTTTAAAATATCCTCATCCTTTAAAATTGTATTGTATTTGTTGTCATCTCACTCAGATACATATAAGTATCTAGAGGAAAAGAGACAGTAAATAAAAGATACCCGCTGATCAGTATCTCACTGCTCATCAATAGAAGGGCAAGCACGAGCGCTATTTTATCGACACGATAACGGTTAGAATGAGATGTCAGTATACGATACTAAGTAAGTGCGTAAAAGATGGCTGCTTTATCCCACGCGATAACTAGTTTAAACATGGCTCGTGCTTGCCCTGTTGAGTATAGAAAAAATGGTTAAACAAATATTGTTGATCGCCCTATAATCACTTAAAAGCCCCAATACCCAAAATTTTTTACGATATCCACGAACTTAAAAGATCACGTGTTATTCCAAGCCAACACTACACAGCGATGAAATAGATAGAACTATATTTTAATAAGCTTAAGTTACAGGACTCCACCCTTTTTTGGGGCTTATGTTAGGTTCTCCATTATACTCACTTACTAACTTATACCCACGCCCATTCTCCTTTGGGGTAGGCGGAGACTAACAATGGCCACTTAGTACCTGCAATACACTGTAATATTTTTTCTAATTAAATTATTTTATTTTATTTAATTGTTTTGTTACTGAAAAAACCGCTGTACATTACACAGCTTAAATTTCCTAACTTATCTTTAATCTCCCATCACTACTATTCCAGGAACGTCGCTCGCTCTCGAGCCCCGACGGCGACAAGGACCGCGACCCTCTACAAGTGTCTCTCCTGGACGCGGGCGCGGCCATCATGTCGGACGCTCGCGCACTGCGCCTGCGCCCGCAGCACTGCTACCGCGGCCCGCAGCCCGTCAACCTTTATCACAAAGTGGGACATGGTGAGAACCTATATTATATATCTCAAACTCAACTCAACTCACACTTTCATTTCGTATAGAAAGAAGGGGTTGGGGTAATACTACTGAACATCATGTGACATTATCACCTGGTGTTCAGAGTACCCACATTTTGCTTGGAGAGTGTACTCACGTGACAGGGGGCAGGCCGACCGCCGTATCGAATTCACTGTCACATGACAAAGTACATCTTAGCCATGTGGGTTTCCTCACAATGTCTTCCTCACCGTTAACAACCATGATAAATTAACCACACATATGACTTTAGAGAAGACAAATTGGTGTAGGCTCGACCCGGGATATGAACTCTCATTGTCTGCACGATAAGCGGTGTTCTACCCACAGAGCTATCAACAATGTATATATATATATATAGAATATATAAGTATGTATATATGCCGTGTAGTGTCGGCTTAGAATAGCACTACCCCATTTCTTCCGGTGGGTGTACGTAAGAGGCGACTAACGGTATTGGTGCTTTTAACAACCTTTACTTTACCATCATTTCCCCACTAAACTTTCCAAAAGTGGCTGAGGAATTTTTAATTCCTTAGTTCTGGCTACCTCTTTTATGGATTTATAGCCGTGAGTATATGTATGTATGTATGTAAATACTTACAAATACTCACACTATTGGTTCCCATTGGGATAATCAGAGTCAAGATCGCCAATTAGCATGATCGTAGCTCCACGCACTGATCATACCTCCATTTAAAGCTAAAAATACAATGTGACTATAAAGTTGTCTCAGTTAATAAAAACACATAGTGTGATGCTACTAAGCCCTTCACTCCAAGTCAAAGTAAAAAAACTATACTGGCTAAAGCTATTAACGTTCGGGCCACTTGTGATAAGTTTAAAAATATATAACTTTTAACTCAAACTGTAACGACGAATGACGTAAGATTTTGAGGTTGACAATATTGTTACTGCGTTTAAGTTGGAACAACGTGATTTTATAAAGAGCTCAAAAAAATAAACTGCGTTCAAATTAAGCCTATTAAAAAATGGTTTTCTATCTCGCGTCCATGCTAGGCTATTTGGGATATAAATCCCAAAAAGGGATGAGAAAACCTTCAGAATTAGAATTTTTTGCCGCTTTTGAAAGATAAGTTGAGAAAATTGAGAAAGGGGATAAGGTTTTAAACTAAATGTTGTTAGTGATGAGCCCGCATTGCCCAATCATCACTTAAAAATCCCAATACCCTAAGACTAAAGGTTAATGCTATTAGAAGCCAAAAGCCTAATACAAATTGTTGTAATATTTTATATTCATTGTATATAAAATAATATAAAATAATCGTGAGGAAACCCACATGGCTGAGTTGTACTTAGTCATGTGACAGTGTATTCGTACAAAAAGGGCGATAGGCCTGCCCCCTATCACGTGAGTACACTGTCCATGTAAAACGTGGGTACTCTGAACACCAGGTGAGAAAGTCACGTGATGTTCAGAAGCATTAGTACCTCTGCCAACCCCTTCGGGGATATTCGGCGTGAACGTTTATGCTATGTTATGTTATGTTATAAAATAAATCCGAAAGAAACAAACACATATAAAAATAATATCGAGATAATTCATACCATTATAACTTTTCTCCAATGAATTAGTTTAACATATAGGCACACTAGAAAAGTGGTAAACCTTGTCCCCCCGCTGTAAATTATAGAACAAGAAATTAAAACAATATCAATTAAATTATTGTATTTGCTGAGCAATTTCCACATTCTCACCCTATTTTTTAATTTTGTTTCCAGGAACACTCGACATGTACGTATTAAATCCTTCCAAGGATTCAAAATACGTTCGTGAATTCCTTAAAAAATGGCACAACAGCGAGCAAAAATTATTTGAAGGTTCAAATGTTACTGGCCCTCTCAACTTTCCAGTACCAAATCTTGTATCAATTTGTGCCCTCCTAGTTTGGCGTCCAGCCAATCCCGATGAAAATATAACTAGAATTATGTTTCCGGGTTCAACGCCTCAGCATAAAATTTTTGAGGGACTCGAAAAACTAAAACATTTAGAATTTCTCCAAGAAGCGACCTATACTGGTCGACAAATGCAAACAACTACGGCAGCTCCCAATATTGTGACGACGACATCTAAAAGCAAAACATCTGTAGTAAAACAAAGCAAAGAAAAAACCGTTTTAGCTGAAAAAAAGGACTATAAAATAATTGAACAGGATTCAAACATTACCAAAGATGAAATAGACTCAAAAATTACGCTTGATAATAAACTGATAAGTGAAATTGCAAATGGGGAAGATAAAAAGATTGAATCAATTTTGCAAGAAGCTATAACTGGACGAGTAGAGACAAGGACTAGTCATAAAACTTATGAAAGTACTGTGATAGATAATGTTTCAAAAAAGAAAGAATATAAGAAAAAAGATGCAACAACATTGGACAAAAAAATTAAAAGAGTAGAAAAGACTGAAGAAACAAAAGATATGAAAATTTTTGATAAAAAAACAGAAGCTGATTCGAAAAAAATTGACAGTAAAAAAAAGATTGAGAGTAGAAAAAAAAATGAAATATCCATGACTCGCAGTGCTATGTCTTATAAAATTAATAAATCAAATGAGAAAAAGCTTTCAATGAGTATGATTGACAAAAAAACTTTGGACAGTAAAAGCACACCACCATCAACACCGAAAAAATCAAATGATATAAAAGCTCCAATTAAAGATGCAACACAAATTGTGAAAACAAAACAAAAATCTCGAAAACTTAGCCCAAGCTTCATGTCAGCTAAAAGTACAAAGGAAGCAAATAACCGTCGAGTGGTTGAATCAAAGTATAAACAAATGTCACCAAAGCGCGAAGTTTTACCAAAAGCAACCGAAAAAAAAGAAACAAAGAAACGAGAACCAATTTCACGGCGACCAAGAACTGTTACTTCACCAGTAAAGGGCATGAAATTAAGTAAAAGCCCAGTAAAAACCTCAAAAGCTGTGAAAGGGGATCCCAAACTAAAAGGCCTACAACGAGTTAACTATGAAGATATCCTTAAGGAAGCAAAACGTTCTGATGAAGAAACATCAAAATCAATTGATGATTTTAAACAAGAACTTGATGAAAAAGAAGAACAAGAAATTGTTCGTGAAATAGAAGCCGTATTTAATAGGGATAGTGAAACTGAAGACAAAATTGAATTTATTGGTCGATCTGACATAGAAAAAATTACTTGCATGGTAGATAATACAAAGACTGAAACAGCTTTAGATAGTGAGTTTGAAGAAGAATATCTCATAATTGAAAAAGAAGAAATAGATCATTACACAGAAGATTCATTAGGTGATAAAGAAAGCAGCCAAGAAAAGGGGGATGAATTGCAAAAATACTCGATGGGCAAAGAACAAAATGAAAAAAAACAAATTGATGAAAAAACACTAGCAGCAGTTAAAGAAGAAAAAGGAAAAAGTGCGGAGCTAAAGTTTACGGAGTCGAAAGAACATTCTCTTAGTATGGAAGAAAAGCAGGATATGAGCAGTGAAAAAAAAACGGATGGTAGCAAAAGCGTTGCTAAACAGAAAGAATCACCAGATAATAATATTCAAGAATCAAATCCTGATGAGAAAATCTCGACAACAATCGAATCTGGAGCCACTACAACAGCCCCTACACTTCCGGAAGACGAACGTATTACTTTGGATGATATCCAAGAGGATCAATTTGTTGAAGAAAAACATATGAATGAACAAACCAAAGAAGTTATTCCTTCTCAAAGTTTACATATTCAAACGTTAGATAATGACAAAATGATAAAACTTACTTCAATACCAGCACCAATACGAGAAATAGTCAAAACTCCAGATGAAGTTGCTGATCTTCCTTTGCATGAAGAAGTTGACTACGCTTCATTTGAAATAAGAAAGAGCCTTACCGAAGAAGACATTTTTAAACGTAAACCCGATGTTGGATTCGTATTGGAAATAAATGTCCCTAAACCTCAAAATCTTATCGAAAATGATAAAATTGTTTTAAGCAAAGTTGAACCTCTACAAGATAGTGTTATTGTAAAAACGGTTGAACGTATGTCACATCCAGAGTTAGTGACAGTCACTCCAGGATCAGCTCCAGAGTCTCCTTTGTATCCTGAACAATCAAAACCAATTTCGAGTGCAAAATCTAGTGAACATTACAATACAAATTTATATGAAAAATATACGGAACAGCTTAGAGAAACACATATAACAACAATTGATTCTCCAATTAAAGATATCGTTGTAATCGACGAACTTGCCGGCATACAAGACAAAATTCCTTCTATTCCTGAAGATATAGAAAAAGAAATGGAAGAAGCTAAATATCTTGATGCAGAACTATCAACCCGGGCTCCTATAAATGTAGATAGAATAGTAGCTGATGTAGCTGAAGTATTAAAGTCTGATAAAAGTTTAGATGAAATCATGGCTGAAAAATCGCCTATTCCAAAATCACCTGATTTATTTATTAGTAACGATGATTTCAATACATCAAATATTGAAAAGAAAACAATAATTGAACCTATCAAATCTGAAAAAACATCTTTGCTCATGGACGAGTTAGACAAATTATCCAATAAACCAATTTCACCAGTCAGGTCAAATGCTTCGGAGGAAATCAGTGAAATTTCGGAAAGAACAGTTCTCTGCGAAGATAAATTGATATTAAAATCTGAACATAATTTGAAAGAACGTAAAGACCTTGAATCAAAAATGGATGAACAAATTGTCGGAAATACTTTGTATTCAACAAAAACACTTGAAAACCTTGAAGAAAAAATGATGGATTTAAAAAACCAGAAAAGTGATAATGATAGCAAACAATACCAAGAGAACGCTGAAAAAAACATAAGCACATCCTTGTCAAAATTACCTGAACAGACTTTAAACGAAAGTTTGAATAATAAATTAAAACAAGATAAAATAGATATGCAAACCTCATGCTTAGAAAAAGATTTTCATGTATTAATAGAAACCAAACCTTTTGAACAAAAACTAAGTATCGATGAAATTGACGCCACAGCTCTCTCATCTCATGATTTGATAGAAAGCATCGAAAAACTAGGCTCTTCATTATCAAAAAAAGAAATAAAAGAACAAACACTAGAATTACAAAAAGCGGAAGAAACTGAAATACAAAAATCTGCAAGCCCTTTTTCATCTGAGAAAGTAGGCTCTGTAAACGAGCTAACTGTAAGCTCGGTTCCATTGGTGAAAGCTATATCAGAAAACGCTGCAAGCCTGGTTACTTCACAGAAAACTACAACGAAAAAAGATTCAAGTCCTGTACCATCCGAGAAAACTGCGAGCCCTGTACCATCAGAGAAAGCAGTTTCTGAGAAAGCTGAAAGTCCAGTTCCCTCAGAAAACGCTGAATCATTAAAATCGGCTAGCCCTATACTATCTGAGAAAACTGCAATCCCGGTGCTTTCTGAGAAAGCCGCATCCAAAAAAGCTCCAAGCCCTGAACCATCAGAGAAAGCTGAAAGCCCGGTTCCTTTTGAAATGGTTGAAACATTAAAATCAGCCAGTCCTGTACCATCGGAGAAAGCAGTTTCTGAGAAAGCTGAAAGCCCAATTCCCTCAGAGATAGCTGAAACTTTAAAATCAGTCAGTCCTGAACCATCCGACAAAGCTGCAAGCCCGGTGCCTTCTGAAAAAGTCCCATCCGAAAAAGCTCCAAGCCCTGTACCATCAGAGAAAGCAGTTTCGGAGAAAGCTGAAAGCCCAATTTATTCAGAAATGGTACAAACATTAAAATCGGCCAGCCCTGTACCATCCGACAAAGCTGCAAGCCCAGTGCCTTCTGAAAAAGCCGCATCCGAAAAAGCTGCAAGCCCTGTACCATCAGAGAAAGCAGTTTCTGAGAAAGCTGAAAGCCCAATTCCCTCAGAAATGGCTGAAACATTAAAATCGGCCAGTCCTGTACCATCCGACAAAGCTGCAAGCCCGGTGCCTTCTGAGAAAGCCGCATCCGAAAAAGCTCCAAGCCCTGTACCATCGGAGAAAGCAGTTTCTGAGAAAGATGCAAGCCCGGTGCCTTCTGAGAAAGCCGCATCCGAAAAAGCTCCAAGCCCTGTACCATCAGAGAAAGCTGAAAGCCCGGTTCCTTCGGAAATGGCTGAAACATTTAAATCAGCCAGTCCTGTACCATCCGATAAAGCTGCAAGCCCGGTGCCTTCTGAGAAAGCCGCATCCGAAAAAGCTCCAAGCCCTATACCATCGGAGAAAGCAGTTTCTGAGAAAGCTGCAAGTCCGGTTCCCTCAGAGAAAGCTGCCTCAGAAAAAGCTCCAAGCCCTGTACCATCAGAGAAAGAAAGTTCTGATACAGCTGCAAGCCCAGTGCTTTCTGAGAAAGCCGCATCCGAAAAAGCTCCAAGCCCTGTACCATCAGAAAAAGCAGTTTCTGAGAAAGCTGAAAGACCAATTTCTTCAAAGATGGCACAAACATTAAAATCGGCCAGCCCTGTACCATCCGACAAAGCTGCAAGCCCAGTGCCTTCTGAGAAAGCCGCATCCGAAAAAGCTGCAAGCCCTGTACCATCTGAGAAAGCAGTTTCTGAGAAAGGTGAAAGCCCAATTCCCTCAGAAATGGCTGAAACATTAAAATCGGCCAGTCTTGTACCATCCGATAAAGCTGCAAGCCCGGTGCTTTCTGAGAAAGCCGCATCCGAAAAAGCTCCAAGCCCTGTACCATCAGAGAAAGCAGCAAAAATGGCACAAACATTAAAATCGGCCAGCCCTGCACCATCCGACAAAGCTGCAAGCCCAGTGCCTTCTGAGAAAGCCGCATCCGAAAAAGCTGCAAGCCCTGTACCATCAGAGAAAGCAGTTTCTGAGAAAGCTGAAAGCCCAATTCCCTCAGAAATGGCTGAAACATTAAAATCGGCCAGTCTTGTACCATCCGATAAAGCTGCAAGCCCGGTGCCTTCTGAGAAAGCCGCATCCGAAAAAGCGCCAAGCCCTGTACCATCGGAGAAAGCAGTTTTTGAGAAAGCTGCAAGTCCGGTTCCCTTTGAGAAAGCTGCAAGTCCGGTTCCCTCAGAGAAAGCTGCGTCAGAAAAAGCTCCAAGCCCTGTACTATCAGAAAAAGCAGTTTCTGTGAAAGCTGAAAGCCCAATTCCCTCAGAAATGGCTGAAACATTAAAATCGGCCAGTCCTGTACCATCCGACAAAGCTGCAAGCCCGGTGCCTTCTGAGAAAGCCGCATCCGAAAAAGCTGCAAGCCCTGTACCATCAGAGAAAGCAGTTTCTGAGAAAGCTGAAAGCCCAATTCCCTCAGAAATGGCTGAAACATTAAAATCGGCCAGTCCTGTACCATCCGACAAAGCTGCAAGCCCGGTGCCTTCTGAGAAAGCCGCATCCGAAAAAGCTCCAAGCCCTGTACCATCGGAGAAAGCAGTTTCTGAGAAAGATGCAAGCCCGGTGCCTTCTGAGAAAGCCGCATCCGAAAAAGCTCCAAGCCCTGTACCATCAGAGAAAGCTGAAAGCCCGGTTCCTTCGGAAATGGCTGAAACATTTAAATCAGCCAGTCCTGTACCATCCGATAAAGCTGCAAGCCCGGTGCCTTCTGAGAAAGCCGCATCCGAAAAAGCTCCAAGCCCTATACCATCGGAGAAAGCAGTTTCTGAGAAAGCTGAAAGCCCGGTGTCTTCTGAGAAAGCCCCATCCGAAAAAGCTCCAAGCCCTGTACCATCAGAGAAAGCAGATTCTGAGAAAGCTGAAAGCCCAATTCCCTCAGAAATGGCTAAAACATTACAATCGGCCAGTCCTGTACCATCCGACAAAGCTGCAAGCCCGGTGCCTTCTGAGAAAGCCGCATCTGAAAAAGCTCCAAGCCCTGTACCATCAGAAAAAGCAGTTTCTGAGAAAGCTGCAAGCCCGGTGCCTTCTGAGAAAGCCCCATCCGAAAAAGCCCTAAGCCCTGTACCATCGGAGAAAGCACTTTCGGAGAAAGCTGCAAGTCCGGTTCCCTCAGAGAAAGCTGCGTCAGAAAAAGCTCCAAGCCCTGTACCATCAGAGAAAGAAAGTTCTGATACAGCTGCAAGCCCAGTGCCTTCTGAGAAAGCCGCATCCGAAAAAGCTCCAAGCCCTGTACCATCGGAGAAAGCAGTTTCTGACAAAGCTGCAAGCCCGGTGCCTTCTGAGAAAGCCCTATCCGAAAAAGCTCTAAGCCCTGTACCATCGGAGAAAGCACTTTCTGAGAAAGCTGCAAGTCCGGTTCCCTCAGAGAAAGCTGCGTCAGAAAAAGCTCCAAGCCCTGTACTATCAGAGAAAGAAAGTTCTGATAAAGCTGCAAGCCCAGTGCCTTCTGAGAAAGCCGCATCCGAAAAAGCTCCAAGCCCTGTATCATCGGAGAAAGCAGTTTCTGAGAAAGCTGCAAGCCCGGTGCCTTCTGAGAAAGCCCCATCCGAAAAAGCTCTAAGCCCTGTACCATCGGAGAAAGCACTTTCTGAGAAAGCGGCAAGTCCGGTTCCCTCAGAGAAAGCTGCGTCAGAAAAAGCTCCAAGCCCTGTACCATCAGAAAAAGAAAGTTCTGATACAGCTGCAAGCCCGGTGCCTTCTGAGAAAGCTGCGTCAGAAAAAGCTCCAAGCCCTGTACCATCAGAGAAAGAAAGTTCTGATAAAACTGCAAGCCCGGTGCCTTCTGAGAAAGCCGCATCCGAAAAAGCTCCAAGCCCTGAACCATCGGAGAAAGCAGTTTCTGAGAAAGCTGCAAGCCCGGTGCCTTCTGAGAAAGCCCCATCCGAAAAAGCTTTAAGCCCTGTACCATCGGAGAAAGCACTTTCTGAGAAAGCGGCAAGTCCGGTTCCCTCAGAGAAAGCTGCGTCAGAAAAAGCTCCAAGCCCTGTACCATCAGAAAAAGAAAGTTCTGATACAGCTGCAAGCCCAGTGCCTTCTGAGAAAGCCGCATCCGAAAAAGCTCCAAGCCCTGTACCATCGGAGAAAGCAGTTTCTGAGAAAGCTGCAAGCCCGGTTCCCTCAGAGAAAGCTACGTCAGAAAAAGCTCCAAGCCCTGTACCATCAGAGAAAGAAAGTTCTGAGAAAGCTGCAAGCCCCGTGCCTTCTGAGAAAGCCGCATCCGAAAAAGCTCCAAGCCCTGTACCATCGGAGAAAGCAGTTTCTGAGAAAGCTGCAAGCCCGGTGCCTTCTGAGAAAGCCGCATCCGAAAAAGCTCCAAGCCCTGTACCATCGGAGAAAGCAGTTTCTGAGAAAGCTGCAAGTCCGGTTCCCTCAGAAAAAGCTACGTCAGAAAAAGCTCCAAGCCCTGTACCATCAGAGAAAGAAAGTTCTGATACAGCTGCAAGCCCAGTGCCTTCTGAGAAAGCCGCATCCGAAAAAGCTCCAAGCCCTGTACCATCGGAGAAAGCAGTTTCTGAGAAAGCTGCAAGCCCGGTGCCATCTGAGAAAGCCCCATCCGAAAAAGCTCTAAGCCCTGGACCATCGGAGAAAGCACTTTCTGAGAAAGCTGCAAGTCCGGTTCCCTCAGAGAAAGCTGCGTCAGAAAAAGCTCCAAGCCCTGTACCATCAGAGAAAGAAAGTTCTGATACAGCTGCAAGCCCAGTGCCTTCTGAGAAAGCCGCATCCGAAAAAGCTCCAAGCCCTGTACCATCGGAGAAAGCAGTTTCTGAGAAAGCTGCAAGCCCGGTGCCTTCTGAGAAAGCCCCATCCGAAAAAGCTCTTAGCCCTGTACCATCGGAGAAAGCACTTTCTGAGAAAGCTGCAAGTCCGGTTCCCTCAGAGAAAGCTGCGTCAGAAAAAGCTCCAAGCCCTGTACCATCAGAGAAAAAAAGTTCTGATACAGCTGCAAGCCCAGTGCCTTCTGAGAAAGCCGCATCCGAAAAAGCTCCAAGCCCTGTACCATCGGAGAAAGCAGTTTCTGAGAAAGCTGCAAGTCCGGTTCCCTCAGAGAAAGCTACGTCAGAAAAAGCTCCAAGCCCTGTACCATCAGAGAAAGCAGTTTCTGAGAAATCTGAAAGCCCAATTCCCTCAGAAATGGCGAAAACATTACAATCGGCCAGTCCTGTACCATCCGAAAAAGCTCTAAGCCCTGTACCATCGGAGAAAGCACTTTCTGAGAAAGCTGCAAGTCCGGTTCCCTCAGAGAAAGCTGCGTCAGAAAAAGCTCCAAGCCCTGTACCATCAGAGAAAGAAATTTCTGATACAGCTGCAAGCCCAGTGCCTTCTGAGAAAGGCGCATACGAAAAAGCTCCAAGCCCTGTACCATCAGAGAAAACCGTTTCTGAGAAAGCTGAAAGCCCAATTCCCTCAGAAATGGCTGAAACATTAAAATCGGCCAGTCCTGTACCATCCGATATGCCTGCAAGCCCGGTGCCTTCTGAGAAAGCCGCATCCGAAAAAGCTCCAAGCCCTGCACCATCGGAGAAAGCAGTTTCTGAGAAAGCTGCAAGTCCGGTTCCCTCAGAGAAAGCTGCGTCAGAAAAACCTCCAAGCCCTGTACCATCAGAGAAAGAAAGTTCTGATACAGCTGCAAGCCCAGTGCTTTCTGAGAAAGCGGCATCCGAAAAAGCTCCAAGCCCTGTACCATCAGAAAAAGCAGTTTCGGAGAAAGCTGAAAGCCCAATTCCCTCAGAAATGGCTGAAACATTAAAATCGGCCAGTCCTGTACCATCCGACAAAGCTGCAAGCCCGGTGCCTTCTAAGAAAGCCGCATCTGAAAAAGCTCCAAGCCCTGTACCATCGGAGAAAGCAGTTTCTGAGAAAGCTGCAAGCCCGGTGCCTTCTGAGAAAGCCGCATCCGAAACAGCTCCAAGCCCTGTACCATCAGAGAAAGCAGTTTCTGAGAAAGCTGAAAGCCCAATTCCCTCAGAAATGACTGAAACATTCAAATTGGCCAGTCCTGTTCCATCCGACAAAGCTGCAAGCCCGGTGCCTTCTGAGAAAGCCGCATCTGAAAAAGCTCCAAGCCCTGTACCATCTGAGAAAGCAAATTCTGAGAAAGCTGCAAGCCCGGTGCCTTCTGAGAAAGCCGCATCCGAAACAGCTCCAAGTCCTAAACCATCAGAGAAAGCAGTTTCTGAGAAAGCTGAAAGCCCAATTCCCTCAGAAATGGCTGAACCATTAAAATCGGCAAGTCCTGTACCATCCGACAAAGCTGCAAGCCCAGTGCCTTTTGAGAAAGCCGCATCCGAAAAAGCTCCAAGCCCTGTACCATCAGAGAAAGCAGTTTCTGAGAAAGCTGAAAGCCCAATTCCTTCAGAAATGGCTAAAACATTACAATCGACCAGTCCTGTACCATCCGACAAAGCTGCAAGCCCGGTGCCTTCTGAGAAAGCTGCGTCAGAAAAAGCTCCAAGCCCTGTACCATCAGAGAAAGAAAGTTCTGATAAAACTGCAAGCCCGGTGCCTTCTGAGAAAGCCGCATCCGAAAAAGCTCCAAGCCCTGAACCATCGGAGAAAGCAGTTTCTGAGAAAGCTGCAAGCCCGGTGCCTTCTGAGAAAGCCGCATCCGAAAAAGCTCCAAGCCCTGTACCATCGGAGAAAGCAGTTTCTGAGAAAGCTGCAAGCCCGGTTCCCTCAGAGAAAGCTACGTCAGAAAAAGCTCCAAGCCCTGTACCATCAGAGAAAGAAAGTTCTGAGAAAGCTGCAAGCCCCGTGCCTTCTGAGAAAGCCGCATCCGAAAAAGCTCCAAGCCCTGTACCATCAGAGAAAGCAGTTTCTGAGAAAGCTGAAAGCCCAATTCCTTCAGAAATGGCTAAAACATTACAATCGACCAGTCCTGTACCATCCGACAAAGCTGCAAGCCCGGTGCCTTCTGAGAAAGCTGCGTCAGAAAAAGCTCCAAGCCCTGTACCATCAGAGAAAGAAAGTTCTGATAAAACTGCAAGCCCGGTGCCTTCTGAGAAAGCCGCATCCGAAAAAGCTCCAAGCCCTGAACCATCGGAGAAAGCAGTTTCTGAGAAAGCTGCAAGCCCGGTGCCTTCTGAGAAAGCCGCATCCGAAAAAGCTCCAAGCCCTGTACCATCGGAGAAAGCAGTTTCTGAGAAAGCTGCAAGCCCGGTTCCCTCAGAGAAAGCTACGTCAGAAAAAGCTCCAAGCCCTGTACCATCAGAGAAAGAAAGTTCTGAGAAAGCTGCAAGCCCCGTGCCTTCTGAGAAAGCCGCATCCGAAAAAGCTCCAAGCCCTGTACCATCGGAGAAAGCAGTTTCTGAGAAAGCTGCAAGCCCGGTGCCTTCTGAGAAAGCCGCATCCGAAAAAGCTCCAAGCCCTGTACCATCGGAGAAAGCAGTTTCTGAGAAAGCTGCAAGTCCGGTTCCCTCAGAGAAAGCTACGTCAGAAAAAGCTCCAAGCCCTGTACCATCAGAGAAAGAAAGTTCTGATACAGCTGCAAGCCCAGTGCCTTCTGAGAAAGCCGCATCCGAAAAAGCTCCAAGCCCTGTACCATCGGAGAAAGCAGTTTCTGAGAAAGCTGCAAGCCCGGTGCCTTCTGAGAAAGCCCCATCCGAAAAAGCTCTAAGCCCTGGACCATCGGAGAAAGCACTTTCTGAGAAAGCTGCAAGTCCGGTTCCCTCAGAGAAAGCTGCGTCAGAAAAAGCTCCAAGCCCTGTACCATCAGAGAAAGAAAGTTCTGATACAGCTGCAAGCCCAGTGCCTTCTGAGAAAGCCGCATCCGAAAAAGCTCCAAGCCCTGTACCATCGGAGAAAGCAGTTTCTGAGAAAGCTGCAAGCCCGATGCCTTCTGAGAAATCCCCATCCGAAAAAGCTCTAAGCCCTGTACCATCGGAGAAAGCACTTTCTGAGAAAGCTGCAAGTCCGGTTCCCTCAGAGAAAGCTGCGTCAGAAAAAGCTCCAAGCCCTGTACCATCAGAGAAAGAAAGTTCTGATACAGCTGCAAGCCCAGTGCCTTCTGCGAAAGCCACATCCGAAAAAGCTCCAAGCCCTGTACCATCGGAGAAAGCAGTTTCTGAGAAAGCTGCAAGCCCGTTGCCTTCTGAGAAAGCCCCATCCGAAAAAGCTCTAAGCCCTGGACCATCGGAGAAAGCACTTTCTGAGAAAGCTGCAAGTCCGGTTCCCTCAGAGAAAGCTGCGTCAGAAAAAGCTCCAAGCCCTGTACCATCAGAGAAAGAAAGTTCTGATAAAGCTGCAAGCCCAGTGCCTTCTGAGAAAGCCGCATCCGAAAAAGTTCCAAGCCCTGTACCATCGGAGAAAGCAGTTTCTGAGAAAGCTGCAAGTCCGGTTCCCTCAGAGAAAGCTACGTCAGAAAAAGCTCCAAGCCCTGTACCATCAGAGAAAGAAAGTTCTGATACAGCTGCAAGCCCAGTGCCTTCTGAGAAAGCCGCATCCGAAAAAGCTCCAAGCCCTGTACCATCGGAGAAAGCAGTTTCTGAGAAAGCTGCAAGCCCGGTGCCTTCTGAGAAAGCCCCATCCGAAAAAGCTCTAAGCCCTGGACCATCGGAGAAAGCACTTTCTGAGAAAGCTGCAAGTCCGGTTCCCTCAGAGAAAGCTGCGTCAGAAAAAGCTCCAAGCCCTGTACCATCAGAGAAAGAAAGTTCTGATACAGCTGCAAGCCCAGTGCCTTCTGAGAAAGCCGCATCCGAAAAAGCTCCAAGCCCTGTACCATCGGAGAAAGCAGTTTCTGAGAAAGTTGCAAGCCCGGTGCCTTCTGAGAAAGCCCCATCCGAAAAAGCTCTAAGCCCTGTACCATCGGAGAAAGCACTTTCTGAGAAAGCTGCAAGTCCGGTTCCCTCAGAGAAAGCTGCGTCAGAAAAAGCTCCAAGCCCTGTACCATCAGAGAAAGAAAGTTCTGATAAAGCTGCAAGCCCAGTGCCTTCTGAGAAAGCCGCATCCGAAAAAGCTCCAAGCCCTGTACCATCGGAGAAAGCAGTTTCTGAGAAAGCTGCAAGTCTGGTTCCCTCAGAGAAAGCTGCGTCAGAAAAAGCTCCAAGCCCTGTACCATCAGAGAAAGCAGTTTCTGAGAAAGCTGAAAGCCCAATTCCCTCAGAAATGGCTAAAAAATTACAATCGGCCAGTCTTGTACCATCCGACAAAGCTGCAAGCCCGGTGCCTTCTGAGAAAGCCGCATCCGAAAAAGCTCCAAGCCCTGTACCATCGGAGAAAGCAGTTTCTGAGAAAGCTGCAAGCCCGGTGCCTTCTGAGAAAGTCGCATCCAAAAAAGCTCCAAGCACTGTATCATCGGAGAAAGCAGTTTCTGAGAAAGCTGAAAGCCCAATTCCCTCAGAAATGGCTGAAACATTAAAACCGGCCAGTCCTGTACCATCCGACAAAGCTGCAAGCCCGGTGCCTTCTGAGAAAGCCGCATCCGAAAAAGCTCCAAGCCCTGTACCATCGGAAAAAGCAGTTTCTGAGAAAGTTGAGAGCCCGGTTCCCTCAGAGAAAGCTGCATCAGAAAAAGCTCCAAGCCCTGTACCATCAGAGAAAGCAGTTTCTGAGAAAGCTGTAAGTCCGGTTCCCTCAGAAAAAGCTGCATCAGAAAAAGCTCCAAGCTCTATACCATCAGAGAAAGACAATTCAGATAAAGCTGAAAGCCCGGTTCCCTCAGATATGGATAAAACATTAATATCGGCTAGCCCTGTACCATTCGAGAAAGCTACAAGCCCGGTACCATCAGAGAAAGCAGTTTCTGAGAAAGCTGAAAGTCCGGTACCCTCAGAGAGAGCTGCATCAGAAAAAGCTCCAAGCCCTGTACCATCAGAGATAGCAGTTTCTGAGAAAGTGGAAAGTCCAGTTCCCTCAGAGAAAGCTGCATCAGAAAAATCTCCAAGCCCTGTACCATCAGAAAAAGCGGTTTCAGATAAATCTAAATACCCAGTTTCCTCAGATATGGATAAAACATTAATATCGGCTAGCCCTGTACCATCCGAGAAAGCTGCAAGCCCGGTACCTTCAGACAAAGCTATCTCAGAAAAGTCTAGCCCTCTACCATCTAAAGAACTAGCATCAGACAAAATACGAAGTCCTGTACCATCAGAGAAAGCAGTTTCTGAGAAAGCTGAAAGCCCGGTTCCCTCGGAAATGGCTGAATTATTTAAATCAGCCAGTCCTTTACCATCTCAAGAACTAGCATCAGACAAAGTAACAAGTCCTGTACCATCAGAGAAAGTAGTTTCTGAGAAAGCTGCGAGCCCGGTTCCGTCAGAAAAAGCTGAATCAGAAATAACATCAAATCTTGTTCGATCAGAGAAAGCAGCTTCAGAGAAATCTGAAAGCCCGGTCCCCTCAGAAATGGCTGAAACATTAAAATCGGCTAGTCCTGTACCATCCGACAAAGCTGCAAGCCAGGTTCCTTCAGAGAAAACAACATCAGAAAAAGCTCCCAGCCCTGTTGCACTAGAGAAAGCACCAAGTCCTGTACCAGCAGAGAAAGCAGCTTCAGAAAAAGCTGCAAGCCCGGTTCCTTCAGAGAAAGCCGCATCAGAAAAAGCTCTAAGCCCTGTACCATCAGAGAAAGCAGTTTCTGAGAAAGCTGAAAGCCCGGTTCCCTCGGATATGATTGAAACATTAAAATCAGCCAGTCCTTTACCATTCGAGAAAACTGCAAGCCCGTTTCCTTCAGAGAAAGCCGTTTCAGAAAAAGCTGCCAGCCCCGTACCCTCTCAGAGAGCTGCGAGCCTGGTTCCGTCTAGGATAACTGCAAGTCTAGTTCCGTCGGAGAAAGCTACAACAGAAAAAGTAACGAGTCCGGTAATCTCTGAGAGAGCTGCAAGCCCGTTACCCTCTGAAGGAGCTGTAAGCTTACCCCCTGAGATAATAGATTCAGAAACAGCTGCAAGCCCAGTACCCTCTGTGAAAACTGCAAGCCCGATACCAGCTGAGAAAGCTGCAAGCCCGGTCCAGTCAGAAGAAACTGCGTCAGAAAAACCACTAAGTCCTATACCAAAAGAAGAAGTAGGGTTAGATAAAGCTTCAAGCCCGGTACCCTCTGAGAAAGCTGCATCACAAAAAGCACCAAGCCCAGTACCATTTGAGAAAACAGTCTCAGAAAAAGCTGCTAGCCCACTACCCTCTCCAAAAACTGCAAGCCCGATGCCAGCTGAGAAAGCTACAAGCCCGGTCCCGTCAGAGAAAGCTGCATCAGAAATAGCACCAAGTCCTATATCAAAAGAAGAAGAAGGGTTAGACGAAGCTCCAAGCCCGGTACCCTCTGAGAAAGCTGCAAGCCTTGCAACCTCTGAGAAATCAGTTTCTGAAAAAGCTGCAAGCTCTGTTCCGTCGGAAAAAGCTGCATTTGAAAAAATACCAAACCAAGTGCCATCTGAGAAAGCGGACTCAAAAAAAGCACCAAGTCCAGTGCCGTCTGAAAAAGCGGCAAGCCCAGTACACTTTGAGAAAGAAGCAAGCCCGGTACCCACACAGAAAACAGTTTCAGAAAAAGCTGCTAGCCCCGCAACCTCTGAAAAAGCTGCATCAGAAATAGCACCAAATCTTGTTCGATCAGAGAAAGCAGCTTCAGAGAAATCTGAAAGCCCGGTCCCCTCAGAAATGGCTGAAACATTAAAATCGGCTAGTCCTGTACCATCCGACAAAGCTGCAAGCCAGGTTCCTTCAGAGAAAACAACATCAGAAAAAGCTCCCAGCCCTGTTGCACTAGAGAAAGCACCAAGTCCTGTACCATCAGAGAAAGCTGCGAGCCCGGTTCCGTCAGAAAAAGCTGAATCAGAAATAACATCAAATCTTGTTCGATCAGAGAAAGCAGCTTCAAGTCCTGTTCCACCAGAAGAACTGGCGTTAGACAGAGCTCCAAGCCCGGTACCCTCTAAGAAAGCTGCAAGCCTGGTACTATCTGAAAAACCAATTTCTGAGAAAGTTATTTCAGAAAAAGTACTTTGGCCTCTATCATCAGCTGAAATTACGTCAGTAAAACCATCTAGTCCCATACTCTCTGATAGATTAGCATCAGAGAAAGCCTCAAGCCTAGTTATATTAGAGAAGGCTCCATCAGAAAAAAAACCGAGTCAAGTGACATCAGAAAAACAAGCGTCCGACAAAGCTCATAGTCCAGTACCCTCTGACAAAGAAGCTTCAGAGACAGCTACAAACCCTATTCCGTCGGAAATAGCTGCCTCAGAAAAAGGACCAAGCCTAGCACCTTCTCTGAAAGCAGGCCTTGAAAAATCTGCAAGTCCCGTACTCTCTGTGAAAACTGCAAGCCCGGTTCCCTCTGAGAAAGCAGTTTTAGAAAAAGCGGCAAGCCCAGTTCCGCCGGGGAAAATTGCATTTGAAATAGCGTCAAACTCTGTACTCAATGAAGAAGCAGTGTCGGAGAAAGCTGCAAGCCCGAAATCAGCATCAGAAAAATCACAAAACCCAGTACCGTTTGAAAAAGTTACTGAATCGTTGGTCAAAGTTGCAGCAGAAAAGACAACTATTACAGCACCCTCTGAAGAATCTTTACTTTTAGAAAAACGAGCATCAGATAAAGCACTCAATCCGGTAACGTCATATAAATCTTTCGATCATGGAAAATTAAAATCTACAACCACAGCAGTCTCGCAAGAGTCTCAATATTTTACAAGTTCTAGCACAACTTCTAGTATTAACCAAGTACTCAAATCTCATAAGTCAAGGATTGATTGCGATGATAAATCACTTAGTCGAGAAGACACAGGTCGAGTATTTGATACCAATGAAGTAACAAAAAATGATAGGGAAAATAGAGAAATGATTCTCAGAGGTCATGCAAAGACTGTAAAAACCTCTGAATCTTCTGATTTGGCTAAAACATCTGAAATGTTTTCTTATACTAATATGGGTTACACTGATAGTTTTGAAAAGGAAAAAGAAATATGTACTACAACAAAATCATTCTGCAGTAGTAGTTCCGAAGATGTTTCAAAAGAAACAAGCGTAGAAGAAAAACATAGTTTTGAAAGTACTGAAAAGGGGAACAAATTTACTCTCAAGAAAACTCAATTGTCAGACAAAACCGATGTACTGGTCCATCATTCAAATACGAAAAAGTTAACTACTTCATCCGAATCCAAATCACCTAAAGAAGAACTAGTTTACTCTTTAACTTCGGATTCAGGTGTCCACAGCTTACCACTTGATATTGGAGAAAGTTTGATGGATGAAGATACATTGTTTTCTGAACATACTAAAGAAGATAACACTTTGGTTGAATCATTAAACATTGCTTTAGGTAGTGATAATGTTCAACAAGGAATAAAAACAGATAATTTCCATTCGCTTATTATTGGTTCGGACATCAATAGAGCTGCCACTCCTCCAACGGTGCCAGTCAGTCCTTTACCAAAAGCCATTAATAGTTTTGAAGATGTTAAAGTTTGTGATGACGTTCAAAGTTCAGTATCATATGATAAATCAGATGGAGCTGAAGATATAGTGACAAAAATTGTTCACGTAGGAGATGATGTAGTTACTCAGAAAATTTCAACTTCGACAGAAAAAGGATTAAAAAACACTTTAAATGAAAGTGATGCTGATCTTGTTCTCCTTATGCAAAATGTCGGCAAAATTAAAACAGAAACTGATACTGTTACTAAAATCATAAAAGATGGCGAGAGCCTTGTCACCCAAACAATAACAACAGTAACCACAAAAGAAATAATGTCTCGTGAAGATGGTACACCACAAAATGTAAAAACTACAATAGAAACTACTACACTCAGTAAAAGCGCCGATGGATCTACAACTACAGTAAAAGATACACAAACTTTACTATCAGAATGTTCTTCCACTCTGTCATCTACCTCACAAATGGATTTGTACGCCAAAGATTTACAAGATTTAGATCCAATAGATCTTGAAAACTCCCAAAGCAGCCAAAAAGATAACTTTTTAAGATATGATAACCAAAGTGAAAATGTTACACATGAACTATACATATCAGAAGATGAAATAGATAATAACGTCGAAGATACCATTATTGATACAGATGTAAAAAAGAAAATAATTAAAGAAAATAATATTGATATTGTAGAGACAATAATGACTGTTACAAAAAAAGAAATACTTAGAACTGATAATTGTAAAAAAACTATTCGAACAACTATAGAAACTACTACTACAAAAGAAAGACCAGATGGGTCAAAAGAAGTACAAAAACAAGTAGACACAAAGTCTGAGGATCTGTTTGAAGAAGATTCTAGTCAAGATATTGACGAAATTTTAAAGTCATACACTATCGTGGAAGATCCTAAGAAGACATTTTTCACAGAAAGCCTCGAATTATTCGAAAATAATGTCAAGGTAAATAGACAAATTGAAACTGAAGTAATTGAAATAAGGTATCAAAGTGAAAATTCACAAAAACTTAAAACTCATAAAACTATTGTTACTACAGACACATATCCCGATGGGTCCAGCAAAACTAAAACGGAAACTAATATCAGCATTGAAGATTTCCACTTACCCGAAATTAATTTAGAATCTAAGGGATTTGCAGAAACAAAAAAAAAATATGAGAATGAATTCGAATCTTTGGACAAATCCGTTGAACATACAGAACAAACAGAAGAAATCCGCGATTCTCTAGATGAAAGTAGCTGTGAATTAATAACTGTCTTAGATAATCTTGTAACACATGATGAGCCTGAGCAAAGTGAATCTGTAAGTGAAGAAGAAATAACTGATAATGATGTACGAATTAAAAGAACTCGCCGGACTCAAGTTGTGAAAACTAGATATTGCGATAGTCTCAAGATACCAAAGAAGGAGAAAATTGTCACTACAGTAACAACAACAGACATTTATCCTGATGGTTCAGGACATACAGTTGTTGATACTCACACATCTATAAGTGATATTCAAGATAACACTATAATGATCGAATTAAATGATTTTCCGATTGTGGAAGATAAAACAGTAGACACCGAAACAGAAAAAAAGTATACATCAAGAGATGGAACAGAAGTTGAACAAATAATCACAACAGTAACGACTAAAGAAATCCTTAAGAATAGCGATGGTTCAAAGAAAAAAATAAAGACAACGATTGAAACTCAGACGGAAACTAAACTCCCAAGTGGAGTCACAGAAATAACCAAAAACACAAAATATTCAATAGCAGATTATGGCCTTCAAAATTATCAGGAAAATTTAGAAGGCTATAAATTAGTAAACGAACCTCAAATCGAATCCACATCGCAAACTGAATTAATTACGGAAGATGGTAAAAATATTACTAGAAAAACTACAATAACAATTGTAAAAGAGGAATACGAAGATAAGTGTAAAATGCTAAAAAAAATAAAAACCACCACCAAAACCAAAATTGAAGATGAACATGAAAATGGGTCTGTGATAACAAAAAAGTTTGAAAAGGTAGCAATCGCAAACATGCCATCGGTGACAAAACAAAAAGAATATGAATCATCACCATTACTAGAAGAATCTTCTGATGTTGTAGAAGATGTTCAAGAGCATATTGATACTGAACAAATGCGTATTGAAAAAGATGCAGGAATTGTAAATAGAACTATAATTACCAAAACCAAGAATGAAACTTTAAAAAGTGAAAATGAAAATATTAAACGAATAAGAACAACTATTGAAACTATTACTACAGATGAATACCCAAATGGGACGAGGGAAACCACCAAAGATATTAAAATATCTTTATCCGAATCACAAAGCGCAACAGAAAGTAATATACAAAAAGCATTGCAATGTTTTGAACCCACAGGAAAAGTCAAATTTAAGACAGATAAAAAAACAATTAATGTAATTAAAAATGATGAGGAGATAGTTCAAATTATAACAACAGATGCCAAAAAAGAAGAATACAAAAATAATATGACAAATGAAGCAGCCATCAAATTTACGACTGAAATTCTGACGGAATATTTGAAAAAAGATGGTACAGTAGAAAGTTCGAAGGAATCAAAGACTCATGTCACTTATTTACCTATTGGTTTAGGTATAATAGATTTATCGCCAGAAGAGTTAGATGAAATTGAAAAACTACCTCACGAGAATCGGAAAGAAATAGATAGCAATACAGGTGCCAACCAGGATTTGTATAAAACGACTTTCCAAAATAATGGTCATGTTAAAAATATTTCCTCCTTAAGCGATGAACTAGATAATTGTACTGCTTCATTGCATTCAGGTTTAATTTATGACGGCATAAAACCTTCACAAATCTGTGTTTCTGAGAGTTCTGAAATTTGCTTAAGCGACGAAGACTGTGTGGATAGTTCAAGTAGCACTAAGTCTCAAATTGCGCAATCACCCAGATCAAATGTAAGTTTTGAAATGGATTCAAAATTAAAAGAAACCACAGGGGAAATTTTATCTACACATCGCGATCTTATGTCATCGTCCATATATGGTACGCTTCCGGGAGCTGATACTTTCAGTAAAGAAACAAATGAAGGTGAAACTCTTTCAAAAAGTTCAATTACAAAGCAAACAGAAGATTTTCTGAAATCTGAATCAGTACCATTTAAATACTCTGATGCAACATTTCTGAAAGAAGCAGACGATCATTTTGAAAAAGCAATTGAAGAACATAAAAAAGTCAGCGGGCATGATGTCATGTCACAAGTAACATCGAAGTATGAATTTGACGAACAATCTAGTTCAGCTCATCAACAAATTACAGAAAGTACTATATTACTTCAAGATCCAATATTGAAAAAACAAACGGACTCTTCGAACAAAGTTAAGGAGACTTCTGATAAATGTGAAAAGTCTATTAAAAGTTCAAAAGAATCATCTGATAAAGATCCTATAGAGTCATGGGGGAAACCTCTTGGATTGCCAAGTCCAATATTGCCAAGTCAAACCCAAGATGGAAAAAGTACTCCAAAAAAGCAAAACCTTACCGTACACAAGAATAAACTAAATCAGGAGAAAAGTAAAGAAGCCCGCAAAAGTAGTGAATCCCCAAGCAAAAACAAAGCTCCATCGCCGACTTACTTAGAACTAACATATGTTCCGCATCATGGAAACTCCTATTATGCAGCAATAGAATTTTTCAAAAGAGTCAGAGCACGTTATTATGTTTTTTCTGGAACTGAACCGTCTAAAGAAATATATAATGCTTTATTAGATGCCAAAAAAACATGGGAAGACAAGGATCTAGGTAATAACTTATTATTATTATTAACATTTACAATACCAATTCACATAAACATACATAACATAAACGTTCACGCCGTTTATCCCCGAAGGGGTTGGCAGAGGTACCAATACTTCTGAACTCACATGGCAAGCGCCATCTAGTGTCCAGAGAAGGTACCCACGTTTTGCTTAGACAGTGTACTCACGTGATAGGGGGCAGGCCTATCGCCGTTTTGTACGAATACACTGTCACATGACTAAGTACAATTCAGCCATGTGGGTTTCCTCACGATGTTTTCCCTCACCGTTAACAACCATGATAAATTAACCACACATATGACTTTAGATAAGACAAATTGGTGTAGGCCCGACCCAGGATTTGAACACTAGTCGTTTGCACGATAACCGAGTGTTCTACCCACTGGGCTATCACGGTTGCTATACCATACCATATGCATATATATATGCAATTCAATGTAACAATAATGCTAGAGAGGTTTGACAGTACTAAGTGGCAATCAATAGTCTCTGCCTACGTAAATGGGAAATAATAGCGTGAGTATATGTAATAGCACTTCCGTCCTCCTGGTAAAATAAAAATCTGTCATAAAAAGGGTTTCAGGTTTTTAAGTGAGTGATTCTAGTTTAGTTGAATATCTATCAGCGTGCAATTTTAATGCCTTTTCCATGATTTCCTGTTTCACCAAGAGCAGCAAAGAAATACTAAACTGAAGTGGTGGCTTTCCCTTTTTGGTATCACAGGCTTTGATCTTATTTTATTTATTGGATATTGAGCTATGCTTAGTTAATTCCTCTGAATGAACGCACAGTGACTTACGTACCCTCGCCATTTGTTTCTATTAGACTAGACAGAGACGTATAACTTCTTGAGGATAAAATAACACGTCATGGAATTTGTTAAAATTTATACCTGCTATATAAGTAATTTTATGCTACATTAGTCGTTTTCATGTTCTCGATAAAGCTTTTTTATGGCGTATATATGTGTAGTATTAATTAAAGTTTAATCGTATACTTACTGCTTGAAACTCACATTTTACCTTACCTTTGATATCTGCCAGTACTCACAGACGGCACTATGCTTATTAAATCATTTAGCTATTATTGCAGCCCGTATATATTTCGTCTTATTGGCTCGAGCCTACCATGAATACGGTGATTAGGTCATGTCTACCCGGCTGTTTCAGTGTAGGTGAGCAGACTAATGCGTAATACCGTGATAGTAGCCGAAACCAACAGCTTAACATGCCCTAGGAAACACAAAATTACTTAGGTGATTCGTCTTGCATTATTCCACCAAAATAGGTTTAATATTACAAAAAAATGCACTCAATTATATTAAATATGTTCTTTTATTACAGAAGTAACGATAATTCCTACATACGACACTGACGTTCTCGGCTACTGGGTAGCAGAGAACGAAGAAGCTTTAGAGAAATACAAAATCGACCTCTCTCCGTCTGCATCGAGGTGCACCATCAACTTGCAAGATCACGAGACATCGTGTGCCGCTTACCGACTCGAGTTCTAGGTGTCAGGACTATTTGTGGCTTTCTCATCGAATAAATGAATTAAACAAACAAGTCAACATAATATACACAAACTGACAAATAGATCTTGAGAACGTATGAAAGCTGATGAAAACCCCAATCAGAATCCTTATCTCATCCATACAAGTCAATATCCGATCGACCTAAAGTATAACGTCCATTTTTTTCTGATATTTTTTTGAATAGCTCCAATGATAAAAATGGCAATAAAATAACTAGAATAATTATTAACATATTAAAGGTCTCCATTTTGACTCTTTTTACTCCGATCAATAAAATTTATTAGTTTTATTATTCAAACTTTAAAGTTATGACATAATATTGTATAAGGAAGTAAAACGTCTGTTTTGCAATAATGCATTTTCAAATATTTTTGAAAACGGGTGTTTTTATTAATTGAAAGATTGTATGCATTTGTAGGGTCTGTTGTATTCAACACATATGCCATCTTTACCATTGGAGCTCCTTACTGTAGCTTCGCAAATGCCATAATTAAATAAATATATTACTAAAAGATATTTTTGAATCTCATCTTTTACAAGATATGGTAGTGCTTTTTATACACATTTTAGCCAACACAGTCCATTTTATTTAGCCGAAATTTTGACCGCTTTCGAAGCATTTACGACAAATCTAAATATACATTATTTTGCCATTAAAGTCCACTGAAGATTTTATACGTAATAGCTTTTTACGTATTTTGTTAGCTTGGACGTAATTAACATTACTGGGCTAGAACCGACATTTATTTTAGTCAAACAATATTGAATTATATTCTTTGATAAAGAAAAAAGATAGCGGTAAGATAAAGTCTTCTAAAGATTTATTTATTTTAACATTGTTTTTAAATTAATTAAAAATCTGAGCCCTCTGTGCTTTAATAATGTTGACTATAAATTGTTATAGATCATAAATATATATATGTTTTTTGATAAAACGATAATAATTTGTTGAAGTTTGTACTGCTTCATATTAAGCACCTTGTTTCTTCAATCTAAAATACTAAATTTAAACAAAAACTTTCCGCGCCATAGGTAAGATTTTTTAATAAAAAAAATGAACAAAGTTAGTAGATTCATTGACAAAATAATTAAAACAGAAAATTATTATCGTTCTATCAAAATACGAGCCTAAACCAGAATAGAGCTTAAAAACACCGATTTATTAATGTGTTACTTAGTAAAACCATTTATCATTACACCAGAATTCTAATCAATATTGTTGGTTTTAAGCTATTTTGCATGTTAAAACTTTAATTCAAGGTCACCACGGCGTGTTATTACGGGAAATTACTAACATTTTACGACACACCGTGAGTTGAACTAGGAAATTTAACTCAAGTTATTTGATATTATATAATGTGTGTTGTAATTGATACATATTATTTAAATATATATTTTGGTGTTATGTTTGCTTCTAATCTAGTCCGGCGACTCAAAGAGTTGCGATTTGTGTCCTAGAATTTTGAAATCATCAATTCTATTATTTATCTTAGTAATCATAAAAAGAAAAATATTAAGCGTGAGTTACGTTTTCGAACCTTATTGTGAAAACCCTTTGAACTGGTACTCAGACATATTGGTACATAATTGAAGGTAATCGAAAACTTAACTCATTTTAATAATATTTATTTAAAATTATCAAATATGCAGAATCACACATGCAATAATTCTATTTAAGTAGCTTTTATTAAGCTCTTTTAATAGATAAAAGTGTGGATGGTTGTGTGTTTTTGAAAGTTTTTGTAGATGTAATGAAAACGTAATTATAAACTATGTTCGAATGATATTGAGCGAATGTGATAAACGACATTTAAACCATCTTAGAAATAAGCTGTTTGAACGAGCTTTCAATCCAATTCATACTGTTTCCTTTAACAATGATATTCAACAAAAATATCAGGTACAGTTTTGAGTCAATTAATTTTAAGTCATCTATAGAAATAAGAGGCTTTGTTTGCTAACAACTCAATGGAATAGTTTTTGTAAATATATGAAGCGAAATCTCAAAATACTAAAGACATAGATGGAAAAAATGTTGAGATTGGTAAAACTTAGACGAATATATTTACAAAAATATTTCAAATAAAATATCTTTTCAGAGAAATGAACATTTCAAATAATCCTGAATGCACTTGCACAATTTATAGTAAAAATAAAACGACGTAAAATGAAACGTAAATATAATATATATTTAACGCCTCATATATATTTTTGTGTGGATACAGAACGATTGTGATTGATTGATAATTTTCGTGTAGTTGTATTATTATATAAAATATATTAAATTGTATATGTTAAAATGTGTGTCGGGTTGATGTGAGCACAATATGTTTTTATCGCTTTATTATAGTTGTGGATGGAGTAAGACAGGGAATCAAAGGATTTTCCTAAATAAGCTTTCATCATCTAAATAATCAAGTGAAATTTTCTGCACAGAAATCATTTAGCAGTACTTCGTTGTAAACCTTTTTTTTTAATATGAGTACCATCGTCATTATACTACAAACAGTATATGTACTAAAGAAAGCTATTTTTAGGAAAATCCATTGCAAAAAAAGCATATTTGTACAACCGATGCTTATGATTTTTTTTATATTAGTTTTGATATGATTGGAACTCTGTATAGCTGGAATAATAATTTGAATTCTTTTTATGTAGCTATACAGTAGCTCCAAAGCAGTTTCTATTATGTGAGTGTATTTATCGTTAATGCTTTTAATTATATGCATTTCTACTCAAATCAAGAGTCTCCCTATCCAAATGTAGTCCATAATTTAGATTATTTTGTACAAACTTTTTTCTATATATTTTATAGAACTGAGCATCGGTATGAATATTAGCTTGCGCGATTGACTGAAAGTGTAGGCAGAATTCCTAAAATAACCAGTGAATGAAATATGCATGTCTATTAACCTTAACCTTCCTGAAGTAGTATACTTAAAGTATATAATTACTTCTAAGGAGTTTAAGATAAATGTCTTTGCAGCAATATCGAGTCTTATGTGTTAGACAGTATAGTTTGATATCTGATCTGTTATCCGATCCATATTGGCAATTTGTCACTTGGCAATTTTTATTTAGTACCTATAGCACAGATCTAGGTCTATTATATGTGCTAAAGATAAATAAATATGTGTAAACTAATAGCCTCACTCAGTACGAACCGACACTATATATTTCTTATATATGTACAAATAGTGGTCTCTCACATGTATTAGGCTTTATCTACTCAATAAAGTATTTTATTATTATTATTATATGTTTATAGGGTGGCATAACTTTGTTGTGTTGAAAGTGATTCAATCAAATATAACCACGCCGACGACCCTGGACTAGGACGTAGGTGATTCGCTTCTGGGTCTGCAAGTTGTGGATTCGAATCTCAGAGAGGGCACTAATTTATATGATTAATATTAACGTTTGCTTCTTAGTCTACAACGTTATTCATATGCTGGTTGGTATTAAATATATCGACGCATTGGTGTCCCTTACTACAAGTTACATACAGTACTTTTCTAAAGGCTAATTTGATCTGTGGATATAACAGATTATATTTATATATTATGCATACATTTTATTATAACAACCGTGATAGCCCAGTGGGTAGAACACTCGGTTATCGTGCAAACGACTAGTGTTCAAATCCTGGGTCGGGCCTACACCAATTTGTCTTTTCTAAAGACATATGTGTGGTTAATTTATCATGGTTGTTAACGGTGAGGGAAAACATCGTGAGGAAACCCACATGGCTGAGTTGTACTTAGTCATGTGACAGTGTATTCGTACAAAACGGCGATAGGCCTGCCCCCTATCACGTGAGTACACTGTCCATGCAAAACGTGGGTACTCTGAACACCAGGTGACAAAGTCACGTGATGTTCAGAAGTATTAGTACCTCTGCCAACCCCTTCGGGGATATTCGGCGTGAACGTTTATGTTTATGTTATGTTTATTATAACACAGCTTCAAAAATAGACCATAAACGAATCTCGAACACAAATCAAGTGATGATATTGAAATATAGTGTCTAATACACAGGAAACTCGAGATCACTGGTTTCGCCTAAAGCCTAATGCACACATTGTGCGGTGGAATTGCGGTGGTGATTATTTAACGAATAACTTAGAAATTGTAAACATCTGTTTAGATAAATATTTTGTAAAACTTTAAATACAGATCTGTCAACATCTAAAGCAAATATGTGAGATGAAACATGGTAGTTATTTGGCAAAAACCAAAGTAAATTGGTGATAGCATTTGATAAGACATTTGTAGAGTGACTGCAGATGGAGACAGATATGTGATTAATGTTTTGTAAGTGTGCGCTGTGATAGTCGAAGACTCTGTGAATGCTTTTACCAAAATCGCATTGTGTGTGCGTTAGCCTTAATTCTTCATTATATTACATTTAATAGCTAGAACTCTAATTAATGCATACTACTAGGAATATTAAAATGTTATTATATTTAAGAATTGTATCAGCTTAGTGAACATCAATAGCTCCAGAATAAAAATCATTATTGAAATTAATTATTCGTGTTTTATTTCAACTTTTGCCATAACACATACATACTCGTAATTCTAATTTTAATAATTTTCATCTCATATAGATTTCACAAAAAAATTAAGTAAGCTTTTAACTTCAGTTCCAGCTAATCTACTTGGGGCTTTCTTAGGTGATTTTTGGGCTATGCGGTATCACCAAAGATACTTTATTTCTACCATCTTCTCTCCTATCAACTTCCAAATGTGGTTCAGGAGTTCCGAGCTCTGAAGCTCTGGCTACCTCTTTTTGTGATTTATGACAGTGAATATACGTATGTATGTAAACAAAAGCCAAGATAATATAAAGTGGGGATCGATAATTTCTGCCTACCTCAATGAGAACCATATTTTTCTGTTGACTCCAAGTAGCTCGGCGCTATCTATAGCTCGCAGGTTTTTGTCCTACAAAAAATATCTCCAAACAATAGAGTCCAACGTAGAAATATTTGTTTTATGGTGATTTTCGGTTATTTTATTTCAAGATAAATATTTTGGTTTTAGAACAATAATTATTAAATGAGAAGTAATATTTGGATAAATATACAATTCATACCTGTATAGGTGATTATTCACGCCGTTGTTTTCTACTAGAATAGGGTAGGCATAGACTTCCGCTCGCCACTTTTGATCCTGGCGAACCTTATGAACATTTTATAATCTTTTTTGCATACAAGAGTATTGTTGAATAAAAATCAAGGTTATGCTTAATAATAAATTTATTTATACAAATATCTTTGCTTTGGCACTAATATCACAAAAGCTATTAATAAAACATTCTAGCACTCAACATAGACAAGCTCAAATTCATTAATATGCGCACGTTTATTATGACACCACAGTCAATCAAGGAAAGAAAATTTCGACACCCGCAGGGCTTGAACCCCGCCCCCTGATTATGTATCTTTAGCGACCGCGATTGGGTCGCAAGTTGCACGATTATCGCTGTCAATGTCATAAATTTGTATGCGTTTTGACACTTTTGACAGCGACAATTATGCAACTTGCGTCACAATCGTGGTCGCTAAAGATACGTAATCAGGGCGCCGGTCTACGCCTTCTTAACACCTTAGTCCAATAAACACCACATGAGGTTTCACGCACAAAAAAGTCTAAATTACGTTTATTATGACAAACTTATTAATATGCAATATTACTGCGTAGCAACCGTGATAGCCCAGTGGGTAGAACACTCGGTTATCGTGCACACGACTAGTGTTCAAATCCTGGGTCGGGCCTAAACCAATTTGTCTTTTCTAAAGACATATGTGTGGTTAATTTATCATGGTTGTTAACGGTGAGGGAAAACATCGTGAGGAAACCCACATGGCTGAGTTGTACTTAGTCATGTGACAGTGTATTCGTACAAAACGGCGATAGGCCTGCCCCCTATCACGTGAGAACACTGTCCATGCAAAACGTGGGTACTTTGAACATCAGGTGACAAAGTCACGTGATGTTCAGAAGTATTAGTACCTCTGCCAACCCCTTCGGGGATATTCGGCGTGAACGTTTATGTTTATGTTATGTTATGTTATTTACTGCGTAGCGTTGGTTTCAAATACCCCATTACTTTCTATTTGTATAGAAATAGGTCACTTGGGGTTTTTGAGATATTTTCAGACTCATCACCGATGATCTTTAATTTTACAATTTCATCACCTCACAACTTCACAACAGCCATAACAATAAATTATTGCGAAGCTCCGGTTATTACTTCTCTTTATGGTTTTAGTCGTGAGTATGTTTGTGTAATTTTTTTATTGACTAAACATTCATAAACATCAAATTTACGTGTTATTTTAATATTTACATTTTCACTGTAAGCGTTAGCCGTGAAGTCGACGGATACTTTCACTTGCGTTATTTCCGGAAGAGATCAGACTCATAGTACACCACTATAAATTAACCACTATAGTCACTAATCAATTAAGGAAAGAAAAATTTATCAACACCAACAAGATTCGAACCCACGTCCCGGTCAACGGCCCGCCCCCTGATTATGTATCTTTAGCGACCGTCGATTGTGTCGCAAGTTGCAAGATAATCGCTGTCAATGTCAAAAATTTGTATGGAATTTGACAGTTTTGACAGCGACAATATTGTGACTTACGACACAATAGTTGTTGAAATAGATACGTAATCAGGGCGAATTTCCTTAATTGATAAGTAATAATCCCTACATGATGTTTTCATGAACAAAACATTCTAATCACTATAGTCACTTTCCCAACCAAGAGTTTATCTGTCTCTATTCAGAATGTAAAACGTATTGCTAACAATCACAACAGTTCGAGAACCTGGCACAAAAATATCTAAATCTGATCATCGAAATCTCATATCATCCGGTTTTCTCAAGAAATACGCGACTCTCTCCAATGGCACTTTGTACTCGTGCATCCATCGGTTTCCTTTCCTCAGCGACCCGTCGATACCATCCTGCCATAGACCAGCTGGGAGATACACTAGAAGAAACAAAAACTAATTAAAATTATTAGGAAAAAATATGTATAGCTGGATAAATAAGCTTCGCCGTTTTAATTTCATATGGGCAATATCTTATACCATTATCAAAGTCGAAAGGTCATAGAAAATAATCAACATTTTATATGTGATCAAATACGGTATATTCCGTGATGTTGTGTAGTGTCGGCTTAGAATAGCACTACCCCATTTCTTCCGGTGGGTGTACGTAAGAGGCGACTAACGGTATTGGGGCTTTTAAGGGATTTTTGGGCGATGCGGTTGGAGACCCATCACCAACAACCTTTACTTTACCATCTTTTCCCCACACAAAAGTGGTTGAAGAATTTCTAATTCCTTAGCTCTGGCTACCCCTTCTAGGGATTTATAGCCGTGAGTATATGTATGTATGTATTCCGTGATAAAATAAATCGACAACAACAAATATCATTATTTTCTTGGTCCACGATCCTAAGGTTGGCTGGAAGACATCGCTGTTACGGATAAGTCTGCTAAATCTAGTCTCAAATGTTCACACCGTATGCCCCGAGAAGGGTGGCAAAGAAACTAAGACGGCTTGACATCACGTGACATTAATGTCACCTGTATAGCAAACACGAGCGCTTTTTTATCGACACGATAACGGTTAGAATGAGATGGCAGTATACGATACTAAGTAAGAGATGGCTGCTTTATCTCACGCGGTAACTAGTTTAAACACGGCTCGTGCTTGCCCTTCTGGTGTTCAGAGCCACATTTTGCTTGGACAGTGCACTCACGTGATAGGGGGCAGGTCTATCGACGTTTGTACACACTATAACATGACTGACTACAACTTAGCCAAGTAGATCTTTTTTTTTTTTGTTCATGAAAACCTCATGTGGGGCGTCGGGGCGTTTACCCGAGGTCGCGGGTTCGATCCCCGCCTGTGTCGAGATTTTTCTTTCCTTTATTTATTCTTTAATTATTAGTAATAATCCCCACATGAGGTTTTCAAGATTTAAATTATGTGATAGTTAGGCGTTTTCAACATTTGCATTCTATCTGAAAAGGTAGACAAGTGACCTTTCGAATTAGTAATAATTCGGAGGTAGGAAACGCAAACACTACTTAAACGTGTAAAAGAAATAAAGGGTGGAAGAATTTCGCACTGGCAGCCAATTGACACGGTAGCTCAGTTGGCAGAGCGTCGGGGCGTTTACCCGAGGTCGCGGGTTCGATCCCCGCCTGTGTCGAGATTTTTCTTTCCTTTATTTATTCTTTAATTATTAGCCAAGTAGAACTTATCCGTGTGGGTTTTAATACGATATTTCCCTCGCTTTAACCATTATGAATTAACCACACCTATAACTTTACAAAAGATTAATTGGTGTAGATCTGACTAAGGATTCGAACTCAATCCGCTGTTAATGTGAGGCAGTAGTGCTCCCCATTGAGCTATCACGCTAATTCGAATTATACAATAATTGATATCTGTTAACTTACTTACTTATACTCACGCCCATTATTCCCATTGGGGTAGGCAGAGACTATCGATCGCCACTTAGTACGATCTTGACAAACCTCTCTTACTTTCCTTACATTCATTATTCTTCTCATATATGCTCTTTTATTCTGTTAAATATTGTACTAATCAAAAATCATAAACCAATATAAATTTACCTTCTCTAGTAGTTTGCCCCTTTTGCAATATAGGAGCGACAACAATTTCATCACCCAATGCAAACTCATCTTTAATCATCAGATTCGCTTCTTCTCCAGACACCAGCCACAGCGGTCTTATCAGCGGCAGACCTTCCTCCAGAGCTTCTCGTTTGTACTTGATCAATAATGGCGTGACCTGGGAATTAATAAAACTGACCTTTAATAAAGGTTATTAGAATGTTTTGTTCATGAAAACCTCATGTGGGGACTATTACTAATAAATAAAGGATAAAAAAATTACACTTTTGGGAATCGAACTCACAACCTCCGGGTATACGCCCCCGTCGCTTTATTATTAAATTTTTAGTTTTATTTATTCTTTATTTATTAGTAATAATCCCCACATGAGGTTTTCATAAACAAAAATTAAGGTTTTTTTGACAAGATTGGTTTTGGTAATGAGACCGCTAGTTGTGCTTTTAGTTTGAAACATAATGTCTGTTAAATGTTTTATTTAGGAAAGACGATTAAAATTAATCTATTCATCAACTTGCTTGAGATATGAAAATAAAACATATGCCTCTATTAGTTCATATTATTAAATTTTAATGAAACATGAATGTTTCAGTGCTTTTTCAAAAAAAATACGTAGCTATAGAGGAATAAACTTTAATGTTAAAATCAAGTTACTTTTCCATAGGCACAAAAAAGGAAGACTTTACCCCCACCCCATGTTACTGTTAGGGCATAAATTGGGGATACTATAACATATCATGATATTCAGAAGAACTTTTGCTAACTGTTAAGCCGTATATAGCCGGCCGTGAATACAAACGCAGATATTTATAAAAATCGTGAAATAATAAGTTACAACTGATCTTTAGTATAACGCTAAGAAATCCTTACTACTACAATATAAAGATCGTTAACATCAAGTTTTATTTATTTCTCTAAGAGTAATAACTATATTTTACAATAAAAACTTACCACTTTCTGCCTCAAGATCGTCAAATTTTTCGCCATTTCTAGTACTCGATCATCATTATATTTACTCGGCAAGTGTGTGAATTTCATCACCGGTAAAAAAGTTGCCATTTGCAACCATCTCATATACAATTCTCTCTCGGGCAACGCTATTCCATTTTCTTGTGTCGTGTTCGCTATAATTGAATCACCTGATGCTTTAGCTGATGGCAAAAACTGTTCACTTCCTGGCCAATAAATATCACCACCAACTGCTCCAGGCATGACAAACGGATAACCACTTATTCCGTAAGTTAACATGGTAGGAATGACTTGCCTTATAGCCTCCCAACTTGACTCAAATGGTGGCAAAGAAACAAACATGGGAGGTCTCGGTAAGGCTACCGCTGATGAGACACCAATTATATTTAATAGTTTCTCAAATGTTTGAGTAAATATAGTTTTGTACTGGTCTGGGTTGATCAACTGCTTTTCACATTGGTAATAGTGAGGGAGATCATACGCAGTGCCTAAATCTAAGAAAAACGAGTCTATGTGATATTTATCAATTACATTTTGCAGTTTCTCTAAAATCCATGGTATTGTTCTATTATTTGTTATATCTAAAACTCCAGCACTCGATAATGATTTAAACCGAGTCAAAGCTGGAATTCTTCTATCACTATTTCGTTCAGACATCAATAACTTCTTTTGTACACAGTCAGCAAAGTTTTTACTCTCTGTACTTATGAATGGTTGAATAGTAAATGCAACTTTAAACCCCCGCCTATGTAGTTTATCTACAGTTGTATTTAAAGTATCAAATCTACTTTCGTCTACTGTCAAATCACCAATCTCGTTTTGCCAAAATTCATTTATAAGAACATGGCCTTGTTTTAAAAAACCTAAGTCAATTACATCTTCAGTATATTTTGATATTGTTTCAACTTGAAGTTCATCTTTGAATCTAGGAGCGATTTGCCAGACTGGCTCTGATAGCAAAGATTCCAGAGTTTGCATATCTTGTGGTTTGAGACCATCCCACAAAGGAGCTCGTTGATGATTATGTATAGAAGAATGTAGAGACCTCATATCTTTAGAAGTACAAATATTATATCTTAATTCTGGGAATTCAGTCAGTTTGTATGCGTAAGCAAACTCGTCATATTTTCCTTGAATGCAAATCTCTTTAGTATTGTCATTGACAGATAAATACAATGGTACTTTTTCATCGATGATGATTGCAGCTCCTTTAGAATTAATAAGATATTTAGTTAAAACATTTCCCCATTGGTTCTTGCTTATATCACCAGTGATGAATGGTGTAAAGTTCATATAGCCTGTATCCAATGGCCACGTAAGGTTGGTTGACTGTCCAGCTCCGTACCAATGTACTTTGGTGTCACTCCAATCAAAACAGTCCGTTGGATACACTCCTGAAATTATAAAATGGAATAGTATAGAAAACTATTTACCATACATACATCGAATGAGTCTTTTTGTCTTTTTCTTCTTTTTTCTTATATGTATATATACTATATCTATTATGTATGTCATATGTGCTATAACTATATATGTGCACCTGTGTGTAAGTATTCATTTGGACCCAAAAGAGTATTACTGGTTTTTATTTTTGTTTTGAACATACTACTACTAATTATAATTTTCATATTAAATATTTAGAATTTTTCACGATTGTCATCTTTTTATGTATAAGGCGCATTGGCCCAAAAATTGGCTAAGAATATATTTGTACGTGTGTATGTTATTTTGTATGTTTAGTTCTAAGCTTAGATAAAAACAATTAGAAGAAGATGCGGCAACCTCTGCCCGCGCGCGGTCCTACTAAACTGAGTACAATGTACTTGGTTTGCTTCAGTCGAGTTTAGTCCGCTACGATACTTCGACTCGACGAGCTGACATAATCTTTGACATCGAAATTAAAATTTTCATACAATTCGCGCTTAAAATGCCTGGCTGTGCCTTTATTCAGTGCACAAATCATTCAAGGCGTAAAAACAAATCACAGGGAATCACGTTTCATGCGTTAATACACCAAAAATATATTTACAAGCAAAATATTATTAATTTCGGCCATTTTATCCTTGAAATCTGACATGTTTAAGTGACAGAGACAGACTATACGAAACCTGTGAGTGAGTGACACGATACGATATATACCTGCGTGTGTGTTCGTATCAGTTCGTATGGATGTAGTGCGGTGTGGTGATAAACCGATAAGGCCCATATTTAGTTGACAATTTGTACGCTCACGCCGCATCTTCTTCTTTTATTTTTATCTAAGGTTCTAAGTTAGTTTTTAAGTTTTATTTAGTTATAAGTATTGGTTAGAGCTGAAAACCGGAGCTATCTGCTTTAAGTGGTTAGACCGAGCTCGTAACCATTTCGTCTTTTTTATATTGTTATTTAATTAGTTCTTCTTTTTCGGGTGATGCGGTCATTTGTGATGGATCTCCATCACAAATGACCTTTATTTACAATTATTTCCCCACTCAACCACCAAAAATAGCTGCGGAATTCCTTTTTCTGTAGCTCTGGTTTCCCCTCGTAGGGATTCATAGCCGTGAGTATATGTTTTCGTTATGTGATACCTTTAATATTTTAAAAGACCAAATCTCCGTTTTGGATGTACGCAATAATAGATAACTCATTACAATGTAAAAAAAATGTAATGTCCAATTTTACCTTGCCTCAAAGACTTCCAATGCACTGAATAGCACGTAGTATTGTCCACGCCAGGGTCGTGAGGCAGACACTTCAAGTAGAACCTCAGACTGTGAAGCCACTCCATGCATTCCGAGCCGTCGTTCAGTCTGTGCTCCGGGAGACACGGGAATGCTTTGTTTTTGGAACCTTCTAAGTTAACAGCTGAAAGCATAAACATTTAGTAATTTTAATGCATGAAATTTCACGATTGGGTAAAAATTTGCATATGCCACTTGGTTCAATCCTGGCAAATTGATAAATTATCATTTATCAATCTTTTCACGCAAAGTTGAATTACTCTTCTTTCGCCTTAATAACAATATTCAATTATATTTTAATAAATTAATTATATTCTTATAATTAAATTATAATTTAAATAATAAATTGCAGACACTCACCTAATCTAGCTTTCAAAATCTCCACATCGTCTTTAGTGAAGACCTTAATCATTCTTTTGGGTTCATTGAACTGCACCGTTTCAAAGTACGCCTTAGTCAAGGCTTGCTTCCGATACAGCACGTATGCGAAACTGACGAAGAACACCACGGCTAGGAACATGAGGCCGACGAACGCACGTAGCTTGTAGTCTGTGGGCTTCTTTCTCATCTTCTGTGGAATGCTCTGGAAGAAGGAAATTTAAACTTAATAAATTTATTGACTACTATTTGAAACTCGACTCTAAGCTAAGTCTTGCTGGAGTAACCTTAACACACACACACACACACACACACACCACACACACAATATTTCTTGCGTAGGTTATGAGATGAGTGTTTCCTTTTGTTCTAGCTCGCTATTTTGTTTTATTTAAAATTTTATTTTTATGTTTATAAAAACTAGCGTCTTAAAGTTTTTAACCAGTCATTGACATGAGGAAGCGGGGTCTTCTCATACAGGTGTTATTTATTTATTTATTTGTTTATTACGGATTGCCAACAGTGAAAATAGTAAACAATCTTAAAAAGTACTTGAATTGAAATTACACATATCAACTAAATACACCAATTATAGGATAAACACATCATTTACACAGGAATTTACTAGAAGGTCCCATCCGAAACTTATATTGTAACATCTGGTGTCTACACTAAAATTATAAAGAGGAAAGCTTTGCTTGTTTGCTTGTAATGAATAGGCTTAAAAATTACTGAACTGATGTTAAGAACTTATGAATGGAAAGTTGACTTTCCAAAGCAACATAGGCTTATATATCATCACGCTAAATATCATAGGGAGTAAGCAGTGAAAAATATTAATACCATCCGTGCGCAGCCGGAGTGGACCACTCACTAGTTGTTTTTTTTTTTTATTTAAACAGTAATTATTATTTCTCATTATTTCTATCTTTTGTATATATTTAAAAGTGATAGATTAATTTAAGTTTATTCTGTAATTATAATTCAATCATTTATTTTAAACTAATTAAATCGAACTTTAACTTTAACAGAATTTAATCTTGGAAAACGGAATTATGAAATTGTTGTTTTCATGTCATACATACATACGCGATATAAGCTTTTACAATATTAAAAGCCTCCAATACCCTTAGCTGCTTCTTACGAACCTCCACGGGAAGAAATGGAGTAGTGCTATTCTGAGGCGACACTACATAGATCATTAAATTACCTGTAACTTTTCCCTTAGTAAACTAGCTAAAGAGTTGACAGAGGTCACGGAATTGCTTGGGGAGTAGTCATCCTCGTCCATACTAAACTCACTGCGGCCGAACTTGCGCGGGGCTGTCGATTTCCTTCGAGGGGAGCGCAGGGGTACTCTGAAATAGGATGTAAAAAGGATAATGGTTAAATGTACTCTCACTTTTATTCGACATAGTAGTATCTGATTCGGGTTTTTTATGTTACCAGTAATCTGTATAATCCGGTATTTCGCTTTAACTGTTTAAATTGCCGGCTTAGAATGTCGTTACCCCTTTCTACCCACGGGTGTCGTAAGAGGCGACTAAGGGTATTGGGGCTTTTTATTGGATTTTTGGGCGATGCGGTTGGAGACCCATCACCAAAAACCTTTATTTTTACCATCTTTTCCCCACTCAACTTCCAAAAGTGGCTGAGGAATTTATAATTCCTTAGCTCTGGTTACCCCTTCTAGGGAAATATAGCCGTGAGTATATATGTATGTTTAAATTAAAACCTCATCAGCTCCAAAAAGATATTGACTGAGAAAGCTCAGAAAATTCTTAAAACTTCTGAAAAAAATTCTCTCTCTTTGGGTACTACTATAATAACCCTTGTGCCTGAAAAAAGAAGAAGTCGATAGAAGTTGCGGTGATCCTCACAATATACTGGCTGTAGTCTTACTTATCTGTTTTATAGATGACGAACTTTATCGACTAAGAATAAAACAAAGAGAAATATAAATAAATATACTACTCTGTGTAAAAAGTATCGGGAATATGTCAATAAGAAGACCCGCGTAAAAGAGGTCGTTATTTTTTTTTTACTGCATGTTGGTAGCACTGTACTGATTTAGCGCGCAAAATTTGAGCGGGATCTGTCATTTAATTTGTTTTAAACTACATTTTTGTTGGTCATAGTTTTGAGTCCTCGGCGATTTTTACAATGGAAAACATTGTTGAACAAAGAGTGTGCCTTAAATTTTGTGTTTCGAATGATATTTCATGTGGTGAATCACTAAAAATGTTGCGAAATACCTTCGGCGAATCGTGTATATCGAAAACAAGGGCTTATGAATGGTATAAGGCTTTTAAAGAAGGCCGAAAAGTAGTAGTAGACTTGCCTCGTTCTGGTAGACCTTCAACCGCTACGACCAAAGAAAACATCGACAGAATCAAGAAGCTAGTGCTCGAAAATCGACGTATGAGTCTGAGAGAGTTGGCTTGTGAGGTGAACATATCTTTTAAGTCCGTCCACAACATTCTCATTGACATTTTAGGCATGAAACGCGTCGCCGCTCGTCTAGTTCCAAAAGAGCTCAATTTTGTTCAAAAAGCGCAGCGGAAGCATGTCGCTGAAGACATGGTTTCCCGAGCTTCTACGGATCCGACCTTTATGAAACGTATAATAACTGACGACGAGACATGGGTTTATGAGTACGACATGCAAACAAGCCATCAGTCTTCAGAATGGCGTCTCGAAAACGAGCCGAAACCCAAAAAACCGCGGCAAAGTCACTCCAAAATCAAGGTGATGCTGACAGTTTTTTTTGACTACCGTGGTGTGGTTCACTCCGAATTCCTTCCAGAGGGAGAAACAGTGAATAAAGAATATTATTTAGGCGTCATGAAGCGTTTGCGTGAGAGTATCCGCTGAAAACGTCCAGATTTGTGGCAACACAACTCATGGATGCTGCACCATGATAGTACACCATCACACACAGCCATTATAGTGAAAGAGTTTTTAGCGAAAAATTCAACAAAAGTTCTCGACCAAGCACCGTATTCACCTGATATGGCTCCGTCTGACTTTTTTTTATTTCCCAAATTAAAAATTACCACTTCGAGGAAAACGTTTTGAGTCGATAGAAGCCATAAATGAAAATTCGCTGAATGAGCTAAAGGCCATACCGCAAATAGCCTATGAAAAATGTATGGAAGACTGGGTGAAGCGGTGGAGATATTGTATTGCAAGCGATGGGGCCCACTTTGAAGGCGATAAAATAAATTTAGATGAATAATTTGTATTTTTTGTTTTATTGACAAATTCCCGATACTAAGTACACAGAATGTATGTAGTGTCGGCTTAGAATAGCACTACCCCGTTTCTACCGATTGGTGTACGTAAGAGGCGACTAACGGTATTGGGGCTTTTAAGGGATTTTTGGGCGTTGCGGCTGGAGACCCATCACCATTACTTTACCATCCTTTCCCCACTCGATTTTCCAAATGTGGCTGAGGAATTTCTAATTCCTTAGCTCTGGCTACCCCTTCTAGGGATTTATAGCCGTGAGTATATGTGTGTATGTATATTAATAAAATAAAACAAACTTTCGAGCAGCAGTTTACTGTTTGTGATCAATATTTCTTCACAAACGAAACGTTGCTAATCAAGAAACAACACTACGTACTTGCGAATCTGCAATCTAGCGAATGGAACAGGTAAGAGATTTGTCAAATGTACCTCCAAACAATATTGAGATGTTTGAGACACTTTTTAGTGTTTTTGTCTTAAAAAGATAAATACATATACTCACGGCTATAAATAGAAGGGGTAGCCAGAGCTAGGGAATTAGAAATTCCTCAGTCAGAAGTTGGGAGGGGAATAGTCGGTGAAATAAAGGTGGTTGGAGATGGATCTCCAACTGCATCGCCCAAAAATCCCTTAAAAGCCCCAATACCGTTAGTCGCCTCTTACGACCACCCACCGGAAGAAATGGGGTAGTGGCTGTTTTAAGCCGACACTAAACAGCTTATAACATATCATTCGTATTTGATTTTGTCTTAGAAGTAAAATTTTAAACACTTCTAAATGTTACAATAGTTTTTTATGTAATAATACAGGATTATTTATGACTTACTTAACTTTAAGTAGACAGTAGTAGGCATCTTACTACTAGTAAGTTAATTACATTTTGTTATGTTGAAACCAGAGTTTTTAGTATCGCGTTAATTTTATTATAATTTTTACTATAGTTACAGAGATATTTTCTACATTATATTCTACATTCCTGCATATAATAATTTATTTGTATAACATATTCTTCTTCTTATTTTTTTTATTTAATATATATATATATAAATAAAATAAAAATAAAATAATATTTGTTTATTTCGGACACTTCCATATGTTGTTAGTATATCTTAAAAATAGGTTAGTATATTAAAACTAGGTAAGTACAAAAAAGTAATAATAATTCAGTTCAAATATTTGCCCAACCGAACTCCAGGCACACTGACGTGCATATTAACGCAGTGCCTCTGGAATGGGCAATCGGGCTTATTATTCAAGACCTTCAGGATACTGTTCGAGCTTCCTCTCACCCTCCTTAGCATTGAGGCCGTCCTTTTGCGCAACACTGTGGTAAAGCCGTCTGTGTGCGCTAATGCGAACATTCCGGAGGCACTGCAGAAGCGAGGAAGCCCCAACAGCATCCTGAGGCAATTATTATATTGAACGCGAAGGGCGCTGAGAGCCCGCCGCGTACAGCTGACCCATAGACTGCATGTGTACAGGGTTTGGCAGAAGGCTTTAAAAAGTGTAATTTTAACCTCTGCGTTACACTTTGCAAATCTACGAGTCAACATATTGCAGCGGACTGCCATAGCCCTCCGTTCCCTCTCAATATCATTGTCATCATTCAAGTCCTCCGTCACAATGTGCCCGAGGTATATATATATATTAATTAGTTTTCCTACATTACCAACCCGATTACCCTCCATGTAAATATTTTTCCTTTTCTTTAAAATTATATTTTCATCTATTTTGTGTAACCAAATTCAATTGTGTATATTTCAATTAACAGTGTAAATATAACAATACTGTCAACTGGTTTCCCAAAATACAGGCTTGCCTAGTTTGGGAACCCCTGTCCAAATCTGTACTGTAAATATGCCTTATCAAATAAACATTTTTTATTTTTTTATATAATACGTTGTTGGGGATTATTTATTAATTGATTACATACAGGTTCAATATCTCAAACTCAAACGTTCACACCGTGTATCCCCGAAGGGGTTGGCAAAGGTATTAATACTTCTGAACAGCACGTTACATTGTCACCTGGTGTTCAGAGTACCCACGTTTTGCATGGACAGTGTACTCACGTGGTAGGCGGGCAGGCCTATCGCCGTTTTGTAAGAATACACTGTCACATGACTAAGAACAACTTAGCCATGTAGGTTTCCGCACGATGTTTTCCCTCACCGTTAATAATAAAAACCAAGATAAATTAACCACACACAGGAGTTTAGAAAAGACAAATTGGTGTAGGCCCGACCCGGGATTTGAACCGTTATCGTTGGATGATAAGCAGTGTTCTACCCACTTAGCTATAACGGTTTCTCAGTAATTCAATATCTAAGCTATTTATAGAGGGTTCTATCGCTCTAAGTACCGAGGGATTACCGGTGGCATGTAAAAATACATACATACATAAATATACTACACTGCTATACATATTTATAATTAATCATATTTTAATAAAATTAAGAGCTAACCACTGGATCCTTGCTGTTGTCAGAATATTAAAGGTTAGAAGCCAGTGATCTTACCGCACAATATATAATAAATATCTAATAAGGAAGGTTTATTTGCGGCGCACGTACTAATAACATAAATTAAACTGATAAACAAATCAAAGTCCAGAAATAATTACATATGCGCATTTTGCATTACATTTTGCATTCTATTAATATAATTAATATTATTATTTTTTTCTTATTATATTAATAAATTTCTTCCGGTGGGTGTACGTAAGAGGCGACTAACGGTATTGGGGCTTTTAAGGGATTTTTGGGCGATGCGGTTGGAGACCCATCACCAACAACCTTTATTTTTACCATCTTTTCCCCACTATCATTTCTAAAAAAGGCTGAGGAATTTCCAATTCCTTAGCTCTGGCTACCCCTTCTAGGGATTTACAACCGCGAGTATATGTATGTATGTATGTATGTATATTAAAAAATCTAGACAAGTACGGGGAAAAAACTGTCCTAGCTAAACGTAAGTTAGTTGGTACCCCTGCCACCTCCTTCGGGGATATATAGCCTGACCTTTAAGTTTTGATTAACGCGGTAAAGTAATACACTGTCGCCCGATTTCTGAATTGATTATTCAAGCTGAGAACAACTTAAGTATCGTTTTGTCTCATTCAGTTGTTAAGATTTCAATGCGACAGAACGATACTTAAGTTGTTCTCAGCTGGAATACTCAATTCAGAAATCGGACGTGTAAGATGTGGCTTTCAATCAATGGTGCAGTTTGGTGACATTAGTGAATTCTATGCATTAGTGTGTGTGTTATAATGTACGATTAGAATAAAGTGTAGTTTTAAGTGCCTTAATTTGATTTTCCACGCAGCTAGGCTTTTTATTTAGGGGTATCTCTGAATATACATATATAATTATCATAATTATACATATATACATAGATATACCCACGGTCATAAATCCCAAAAAGGGGTAGCTAGCGCTTCAGAGCTAGATACTCCTCAGCCACATTTAGAAGTCGATAGGGGACAAGGAGGTAAAGTATCGTTGATGATGGGTCTCCAACTACCTCGCCCAAAAACCTCTAAAAGCCCCATCGTATATAGTCGTATACATCGCCTCTTAGTCGTATACTTATACAGTAATCTAAATCTAAATATAGACTAAATAGGTCGAGCTAAATGGTTATGTACATACATATACTCACGGCTATATTTCCCTAGAAAGGGTAGCCAGTGCCTTAGCACTGGAATAACTTTTAAATTCGTTAGAATTATAAATTCCTCAGCCACTTTTGGAAAGTTATGTGGTGAAAAGAGGGTGAAATAAAGGTTGTTGGTGATGGGTCTCCAACCGCATCGCCCAAAAATCCAATAAAAAGCCCTAATACCCTTAGTCACCTCTTACGACACCCGTGGGTTGAAAGGGGTAGCGACATTCTAAGCCGGCACTACACGGCACAAGATAGTATAGTGCTGTTTTAGTCTTATACAAAAATAAAGGTTAATAATAGGAAATTGCATAATTTGAATGTTTTTGTTCATGAAAACCTCATGTGTGAATTTTTTCTTGCCATTATTTATGCTTTATTTATAGGAAATTGGTTTAATATTGCTACAAAGAAACCGTTGTGTAATCAATTTTATTCTGTAGCGGTTTTCCTTATGATTTGTAATAATGTGATATTGAATTTAAAGTTAATGATAAGTTAAGAATAAGTATCTCATATGTTCAGGTTATAACTTACGGCACAGCCTTAAATCTAACATCCACCACATAAAAAAAACAAAATGTATGAATCAATGAATTTAAAATTGCAGGTTAGCATCGCTCTAAGGTGAAATAACAGGAAAATTTTAAATTCATACATCATACATACATATACTCACGGCTATAAATCCCTACAAGGGGTGGCCAGAGCTAAGGAATTAGAAATTCCTCAGCCACTTTTGGATATTTGAGAGGGGAAAAGATGGTAAAGTAAAGGTTGTTGGTGATGGGTCTCCAACCGCATCGCCCAAACATCCCTTAAAAGCCCCAATACCGTTAGTCGCCTTTTTCGTACACCCACCGGAAGAAACGGGGTAGTGCTATTCTAAGCCGACACTACACGGCTAAATTCATTTAAATTCAAGGCAATTTTAAATTCTTTTTTAATAATTGGATGCAAAAGTTAAATTTTATTCAACTTTAACATAGACGATTCCACAACTTTATGCATTTAAAGACGCGCTGGTCAATTAAAAAGATATCTGGCAATGCCAATTTTAAGCTGTATTTTATTATATTATTTATTTATTATTTAAAAGGCGAGTATTACAGAGGCCGAGTCGATAGTCGACTAGCTTCTCGGTTCGGAGGTTGCGGGTTCGATCCCCGCTGCGAGCAATATTTATGTGCTCAGTATAAATGATTCTTTCCTAGTCTTCAGTGTTATTTGTATGTTTACTATATATAATATTAAATATATCGTTAAGTAAGAATCCCATAATACAAGTCATTAAGTTGTACTTAGTCTGTTAACTTGATCTGTATAATTTTGTCCGTATATATTTATTTATTTGTTACTAATTGCTCATTTATTCACTTGTAATTATTACTGCATTGCTGTTTATTACTCAGCAAAAATACAAAAACAAATACAAAATCACAAATATTTTATTGATTACCAGTTTTAGCAAAATTATTCAAACACAAATGTAATAAAAATGTATCATTTTAAATTCCATCAGTGGAAAGTCAACGTTTCAAATGTAAAAGTAAGTGGTGGTTTAGAATTCGTTTAGGACTGATCCTAAACCACCACTTACTAATACATTTGAGGCAATCCAACAATACCTGATAATCCTTATTCAGCTAAAACTACAGTACACACACACAACATCCAAACGCACACACAAACCCGTAATGTATGTAAGTCGGTTCACTGTTCTCGACCCGGTCGCCGCGATAACTGACATGTAACTTACGTTCATACTAAGCGATAGCTACTCTGAGCGCTCGATTATGATGAGAGTTGGGAAATATGGGGATAATGAAAACGATTTCCTGTTGATTCTAATTTGTTTGGTATTGTATTTCTGAAGGAAAATATATTGTTATGTTATTTAAATCTTTTCATATTTTTAAAAGAAAAATTTCGACACAGGCGGGAATCGAACCCGCGACCTCGGGTATACGTCCCCGTCGCTCTGCCAATTGAGCTACAGTGTCAATGGCTGCCAGCGCGAAATTTTATTTATTTTACACGTTTAAGTAGTGTTCCCCGTTTCCCGCCTGTGTCGAAATTTATCTTTCCTTTATTTATTCTTTATTTATTAATATATTGTTATGGTTGGTGTAATTATGAAATGGTATTAAAATATATAAACTCACAGCCATAAATCCCTAACAGGATTAGCCATAGCAGAATTTGAAGTTGATTGGCGAAGTAAAAATGAAGTATTATTGGTAATGGGTCTCTAAAAATATTATTTTATAAAAAAACTCCTAAAACTCGGTCAACTTGTACGACAACCACAGGAATAAATGTGATACTGCTATTCTAAGCCGACACGACACAGCTTAATCGTATTGCGTGTGAAATCAATAATAAAAAATTCGCACTAGTCTCAAGCGTACAAGTTATAGCTTCTTTGTTAATTCTTTATATTTTGATTTGTGATTCATCCATAAAGTTCAGAGCACCTATTGTGTTACATTTCATTAGAAATACTAATTAATTGTGTATATGTAAATAATTATAATTAATTGCTGTGTAGTGTCGGTTTAGAATAGCACTACCCCATTTCTTCCCGTGGGTGTACGTAAGAGGCGACTAAGGGTATTGGGGCTTTTAAGGGATTTTTGGGCGATGCGGTTGGAGACCCATCACCAACAACCTTTATTTTACCATCTTCCCCCACACAACTTTCCAAAAGTGGCTGAGGAAAATCTAATTCCTTAGCTCTGGCTACCCCTTCGAGGAATTAATAGCCGTGAGTATATGTATGTATGTATGTATTATGTAAATAATGAGTTATCATTACATTTTATGAATAACAATTTACTGTCCATTTATTTGGGACAGGAATCCTACACTTTTGTTTTTCTAAGAAGCTTGAAATCTAAAATCGCTGAACTGTGTTGGCTCAGATAGCACAATTTAAATAAAGGTAAATGTTTTTTTTTTTTAACTCATTTTAACTTCCTGAGGTGGCCGTTTTTTTATTTCTGATGATGAGAGGATACCCTGGCAACCTACTTTTGTAATATCACCAAAGGCAGGCAGGCAGGAACAAAATAACTTTAATAAATATTTACATCATATATACATACATATACTCACGGCTGTAAATCCCTAGAAGGGGTAGCCAGAGCTAAGGAATTAGAAATTCCTCAGCCACTTTTGGAAATATGAGTGGGGAAAAGATGGTAAAAACAAAGGTTGTTGGTGATGGGTCTCCAACCGCATCGCCCAAAAATCCCTTAAAAGCCCCAATACCGTTAGTCGCCTCTTACGTACACCCACCGGAAGAAATGGGGTAGTGCTATTCTAAGCCGACACTACACAGCAAATATTTACTTAGGAATTATAAATAGGTCTTTATAAAAATCTTGCACAGAGACAGAGGCGACAATGTTTCTTGAGTAGGATGTCTCGCGTTAGGGTGCTATTCCACCAGAAGACTTAGCACAAGCGTTATTTTATCGTTTCTCTGTCAGTTGGAATGGGATAAAAGTATACGATACTAAGTAAGTGTAAAAGAGATAGCTGTTTTATACCACGCGATATCTAGTTAATGCTCGTGTTAGCCATGCTGATCTGTGTGAGAGTAATGAGTTTTTGAAGGTCCAATAGTCGCTTCATTAACGTGCCAAATCAAGATGCTGAGCGTAATCAGGTAATTTTAATTAAAATATTTTTGTTCATTACTAATAAATAAAGGAAAGAAAAATCTCGACACAGGCGGGAATCGAACCCGCGACCTCGGGTATACGCCCGCCTATGTCGAGAATTTTCTTTCCTTTGTTTATCAGGTAATTTTAGTTTAAAAATAAACAAAACTTTGCTTAAATTTTTGCCGTTAATATTTACTTAGACAAAACAAGAAACGTAGGCCTGATTTAATCTCACTCCTATATAACTACGAGACTATAACACCCGATTTCTGAATTGGGTATTCAAGCTAAGAATGACTTAAGTAACGCTTTGTCTCATTCAGTTGTTAAGATTTCAATGCGACAGAACGATACTTAAGTTGTTCTCAGCTGGAATACTCAATTCAGAAATCGGGCGTTTATCCCCTCGCTGAAGAACCAAGGTTTAAATTTTATAAATTATTTATTACATGAATATTTAGCAATATTTTTTAACAGTTGAGCATGAAAATATTCTTCAATTGTTTACAAAGCTACATTATTCTTGAATAGCAATCCGTGTTGATTTTACATCACTTCAATTCTCACATATTTTTTTGTAAAATAATATTAATAGTATTTTGTATTTATTTATTATTAGTGGTCCGCCCCGGCTTCGCTCGATGGTGTTAAACATTGTTACTGCTTACACCCTACGGTATTTAGCGTGATTATATATTCTATGTCCTTTTCCTGGTTCTCAGCTACCTCCCAATAAATTTTCAGCTTAATCGGTTCAGTTGTTCGTGAGTTACAAAAAGTGTAACTAACACGACTTTCTTTTATATTAGGGATAAAAATTAAACTGTTTCTTTTTAAATCTATTTCCCAAGAAATTTCTAATTTTCTCTAGCTCTGGATACCTCACTTCAAGATTTATAGCTGTGAATATATGAATATGTTATTACCACTTTCTATATCTACCATATAATGTGAAGTCAGGGTGGATATGGTAAACTAGTAATAATCAAATAATATTAAAGTAGTAGTGCTGTTTAGTGTCGGCTTAGAATAGCACTACCCCAATTCTTCCGGCGGGTGCACGTAAGAGGCGACTGACGGTATTGGGGCTTTAAAGGGATTTTTGGGCGATGCGGTTGGAGACCCCTAACCAACAACCTTTATTTTACCATCTTTTCCCCACTTAACTTTTCCTTACACAGATTCCTTAGCTCTGGCTACCCAATTTAGGGATTTATAGCCGTGAGTATATGTATGTATGTATTAAAGTAGTATTACGAGACGGTTCATATTCAATTAGGGATCTGTGTCAAATAGAAGACCCTCATTTTCTTATCGTTTGGTTCCTACCGGCAATTGGAAGGGTCTCGGCGGAAATGATTACTTATCCCTTACATTTGCAATGGATCTACAGAGTTAACTGACAAGTTGCTAAGGACTGGAAAATGTCGTCATAGTCGGTTAACAAGCTATAATTTTTAACAGACGAAAACGGAGGAGGTTGTCCATTCCACGTGTATAATTTATGTATGATCAAGCGTTACTTTTTAGAGTTATATGTCATATATATTATATTTTGCTGTGTAGTGTCGGCTTAGAATAGTACAACCACATTTCCTTCGGTGGGTGTACGTAAGAGGCGACTAACGGTAATTGGGCTTTTAAGAGACTTGGGCGGTGCGGTTGTAGACCCATCACCAACAACCTTTATTTTACCATCTTTTCCTCACTTTATTTACCAAAAGTGGCTGAGGAATTTCTAATTCCTTAAATCTGGGTTTCCCTTCTAGAGATTTATAGCTGGGGTATATGTATGTATGTATGTTAAATTTGTTCTTTGTTGTCTGTTGAATTCATTGATCATATCTCAGAAAAAAACGTAAATTGGCTGAGTCAACATTAATGATTCCAGAATTGTGAATTACATGACCTGGCTGGGAACACCGCAAAGAATGAGTCGTGTGAGAGTGAGTATGCTACGTGAGAAGTGAGAAACTGATAGATCACCCATACAAAATCTGTTTGTATCTCACTTCTTATGATTTTCATATGCGCCAGCTTTACACCTTCCTTACTTACATTAATTACGTAGGGCGACTAAGGGTATTAAGGCTTTTTATGTGGTTTTAGTGATACGGTTGGAAAATTATTACCCAATATTTTGTGTACACCATGTTTTTCTCAACTTTCAAAAGTGACAGATTTGTTTTCAAATAGCATTTTCCGGAAATTTAGATTCTTCTTAGTCTTCTACTATAATCCTAGCAGTGAATGATCCTTTGTGTAATAAACTATAAACTAATATTCACAAAATAAGGTCACTCCAAGGAAAAATCGCGGTTATATAATGAATGAAAGTTGTGATTCGCAGACAAACATCTTTGCGTAAACACAGAAATTGGTCAGTCACTTTTGGGCCTTACCCGGGAAAAAGATAGTGGAAAATACGATTGTCGGTGAAGGATCTCTAGTCACATTGCCTTAACCCCTAACTCCCCTCTTACGCCACCGGCAGGGGAAGTGTTGTTGTGTTATTACTACACAGAAATCCCTACTAGTACTAGGCTTGAAACTTCCAAGGAATGGAGGTACAACTGTTCTGAACCCCTCGGTCTCTTTTTTTTTGGATTCTGACTTCAACTAATTAGATTTTGTTGTGCATGAAACCTCAAGTGAGGATTATTTTACTAAACAATCAAGGTAAGAACAATTTCGAATCCAGCAGGACTTGAACCAGCGACATCCCAGTCTACTTTCGCAACAGTATCAAAAAAAAGTCAAAAAGTTTATTCTTCAAATTAAGTTAAAAACGAAAAATTTTTGAACGTCAATCTTTTTTATTTATCATTAGTTCGTTGCTTCGGAAGGTGTTCGTAAAGAGAAGAAGCAACAAAGAAACTCTTTACATTCACATTTTTTCACTTATTCAAAACATGGTTTCAATTTCAGTTTATTAACATGTGTTTACTTTATAAAAGATTTTCTATGCAACAAAACCAAACGCTAGTCCATCGCAAAAAACTCAGTAATCAAATAGCTCAGTTGGCAGAGCGACCGGAGCGTAGATCGGGTATCGCGGATTCAAGTCCTGATGGTATTGAAACTGTTCTTTCCTCGATTGACTAGTAACATTCTGACTTCAAGTTTATTGCAAAGATAAGTGCAAGTATGCAGTCCACAGGATGCAACAAGAAGGGAATCGGGTTGCACAATGGAGGGTTTGTAATAAGGAAGTGTGGGGGCAATGACCCTTCTTGCAAACCGTGTCACAACCAATCTTATCATAGATCAGATATACGCAGAGGTTGAATATGGATGGGATTATTTCTGTGGGCTAGTGCAGTTAGTTAATATATCATGCTACATTGGCTGTGTAGTGCCGGCTTAGAATATCACTACCCCTTTTTACCCACGGCTGTCGTAAGTGGCAACTAGGGTATGGGGGTTTTTAAATGGTTTTTTGGGCGATGTGGTGGGAGACCTATCATCAACGATACTTTAATTTTACCATCTTGTCCCCTATGAACTTCAAATGTGGCTCTGGCTACTGCCCTTTTTGAGATTTATGGCCGTGAGTATATGCATATATGTATGTACATTGGCTAACTCAATTAATCCAACAACGCTTGTTTATTTCTTTTAAATTTAAACTGTTACTGATTTTGATTTGTATCAATTAAAGTTTATTTCTTCGTACAAATAACCAATTATTTTGAAATTTAGAGTCTGAGAGAGTAATGGAGAGACTACGTGAAGAATTAAACTATGTTCTTAGCGTATCTTCTACAAGGTGAACCAAAATTTTGGTGAAGACCACAGGATGTTATTGGACGAAGTCATCACAGTACTGGTTGTAGAAATTTGGGGAAGGCTTATTAAACTGTTTGCTGATCATGATAATGTTTGAAATCCGTTCATACATACCAACATATACTCACGGCCATAAATCCCAATCAGGAGTAGCCAGAGCTTCAGAGCTTGATACTCCTCAGCCATATTTGGAAGTTGATAGTGGACAAGATGGTAGAAATCAAGTATCGTTGGTGATCGGTCTACAACCGCTTCGCCCAAAACCACTTAAAAAGCCTCATACCCTTAGTCGCCACTTACGACAGCCGTGGGTAAAAAGGGGTAATGACATTCTAAGCCGGCACTACCATATATATATCCATATTTTAATTTAGGTCCAAAAAACAGATATAAAATTAATAACGTTATTTAAATTCTGTTAGCTCTGTCTGTGTTTTGTTCTTTGTATTATTCAATGCAGGAATGTAAGGTTTACAGAGGATTGGTCCTTATCAAATTAAAATGCGCTGAGATATCGCATCGCCATGCGTAAATATGCCTACTGGTTTTTTTAATTACTTTCCTGAAGGCACATACTCGTTATGATAATTATATAAATTCCTGCTATACGTTGTCGATCAAAGTACCAACTATCACTTTAAAATCCACGTATGTGGTACCGTAAGGGGTAGTATTATTCTAAGTTGGACCGTTGAAAAGTTATTAGGGTAGTTAAATTTTATAATTTCGCTTAGAATAGCACTACCCCGTTTCCTCCCCTTGGGTGATCGATCGATGGGCAATATGATTGGAGACAATTATTTATTTTTACTAGCTTTTCCTTACTTAATTTCCAAAATTAACTAAAGAATTTCCTGATTTTGAAGCTCTGGTTATCCCTTTTAGGGATTCATAGCCGTGAGTATATGATATACTTCGTACATCATAGTACCAACAATCACTTAACATTCCAAGTATGTATGTGCTACGGTAAGGTATCCCTATACCGTATGTATGTACCGGTATGTAGTTAGTACTAATTTAAATGTCTTTGTTCATAAAAACCTCATGTGGGGATTATTACTTATAAATAAAGAGTAAATAAAGGAAAGAAAAATTTCGACACAGGCGGGAATCGGACCCGCGACCTCGCAAACCAAACACTACTTAAAAGTGTAAAAGAAACAAAGGATAGAAGAATTTTGGGCTGGCAGCCATTGACACGGTAGCTCAATTGGCAGAGCGACGGGGGCGTATACCCGAGGCCGCGGATTCGATTCCCGCTTGTGTCGAAATTTTTCTTTCCTTTATTTATTCTTTATCTATTAGTAATAATCCCCGCATGCGGTTTTCATGAACCAAAACATTCAAATTATGTGATAGTTAAGTGTTCTCAAAATTTGCATTCTGTCTAAAAAGGTAGACAAGTGGCATTCCGAATTTGTAAAAAATTCGGAGGTAGGGAACGCAAACACTACTTAAAAGTGTAAAAGAAACAAAGGATAGAAGAATTTCGCGCTGATAGCCATTGACACGGTAGCTCAATTGGCAGAGCGACGGGGGCGTATACCCGAGGTCGCGGATTCAATGCCCGCCTGTGTCGACATTTTTCTTTCCTTTATTTATTAGTTAGTACTATTCAATGTGAAACTATCCCGTATTACTGAGGCAACACAAATGTATACTAACTTGGTGGTTTCATCATCGGTGACTCTGTCATCATCGTTCCCGTCGCTGAACGCGGAGCCAGAGCTGCGGTGGTGCTCGGGGATCTACGGAAACATTGTAAATGTTATGCACTGTGACTTATTGTAGTTCTACGTAGCGCCGCTAGGTGGCGGTAAAATAAACTTTAATAAAAGTTTAAATAATGAAATTAAAATAACCGCCGATAAAACTTAAAAGGAATAAATATTTATTATTTTATGTTTATAACAAAAAAAAATATTTTATGAAATAATACCTATTTACTCAAACAGACAGACGTCCAACTGACTTTTATTAATTCAAATTAAAAAATTAAATAAAAATATAAAGTTAGGGATGGACGACCCTTATCACTTAGGACTATAAAAAAATAGTTATAAACTAATTCTCAAACCTACCGAATTTGTAAACAAAACCCTGAGACCAGTAAATATTATATTTTAGATTATAAAGGTAGATATGTACGGCGGTTTATGTTTTATTATTAAAAAGTTATTTATGTGCTACCGTGATAGCTAAGTTGGTAAAAGACCGCTTATGGTGCAGACGGTGAGGGTTCAAATCCCGGGTCGAGCCCACACCAATTTGTCTTTTCAAAAGTCAATGTGTAGTAAATTTGTCATGGTTATTAACGGTGAGGGAAAACATCATGAGGAAACCCACATGGCTAAGTTGTACTTTATCATGTGACAGTGTATTCGTACCAAACGGCGATAGGCCGGCCCCTATCATATGAGTACACTATCCAAGAAAAACGTTGGTAGTCTAAACACCTTAATATATGAGAATTTTAAAAAAAAACGTGAAATAAAGATTGTTTTAACTTACATACATACGTATCACGGCTATAAATCTTTAGAACGGGTAGCCATAGCTAAGGAATTAATTAAGTTTTAACTTAATTTTGAAAAATAAACTTTTTGACTTTTAAATTGACAACCTTCTGCGTTTTCGTCGGTTAAAAATAAGCATTGATTTTTAGTCAACTCCAGAGCTCACTATTAGCGCATTATGGCCAGGAATTTATTCTACTCGTTATAGCTATCAGGTTGCAGGGTACAGAAAATCAGAAATTGAGGGAATAACTAAAACTGATAATAATAATTGAGGTAAGAACTTCCATATTAAGCACTCTTGGTAAGCATTAAGAAATAGTGTACCAAAATTCCCATGTGAACGGGAATAAATGGTATGTTTCGGTATATGAGAATCAATAATAGAGCTAAGAGATTCAATAATATTGTAAAGGAAACAGAAAAAAATATTATAATTTGCAAAATATATAAGTACTTAATAATCTTTCTGTATCATAACTGGGGTTGTACAATACTGATGAATTTGGTTGTTAATTCTTAAATAGGTGTGAGGGCCCGAGAAAAAGGGATAGTAAAGATTTTACCAACATACAAACCTAAAGAGGAGCTATAGAAGTTGTAACAATTACATCGACGTAATGTCTGAAGTTAAGTATAGTGTCACGATATTCCTGGATACACAAAACTATAGTCTACGCAGAACAAACAGGTGGAAAACTAGTTACATAGTATCAGGGATGATTTGGTAAGGTTTGTTCCACTCCAAATAGCAGATTAACCATTAAAATATTTTAGTTATTCTCAGTTTCCTCTTGTACATAGGCAGCAAGCAACCTACAAGATCTTGAATTAAGTTCACAACAAGCTATCAAAATCATCATCTTTTAAGCAATTCAAAGTGCAAAAGGTCATTCATATTTAAAAAAACACAACCTCTGTCAATGGAATCTGGTCGCTGTTAGATCTCACCAGCCTCACAGTTTTCTTCGCGCGCATCTCCAAGAGTGAACTACTGTCAACACACTGTCATACACTGGAGCTAAATACGGCCTTATCTCACTGCTTCACACTGTCATACACTGGAGCTAATACCACCGTATCTCACTGCTCCAGACTGTCATACACTGGAGCAAACAGTATATAATCACTCTATTTTACACTGGAGCTAAATACGGCCGTATCTGACTGCTCTGGTGAGCTAAATATCAGTTTGATTAATGAATCGCGTTAATTAATCACGCGACTAATCTAATTATATTTTGTTACTGGAGCTCCGCGATTTTATGAGGTGCAGGTTCACTTGGTCTCAGATAGTTAGGAGTATTCCTTAGGGGTCAAAAATAAGTTACTACCTTGATATGGTATGGTTTATAAAGAGCTTATTCCATTACACTTTGTCGTTGCTGAATTCAGACGTCCTTCGAAGTTACTGCCGCAGACGCTTGTTATTTGTCTACTTGCTTTGTCTTCTGAACGTTATTCCACTAGTCTGAATTCAGATTCTGTGGCTTTCAGACGTCTTCATTCAGACAAATGGAATAAGCTCTTTAGTCACGTTTGGAAATTGTGGAGGGAAAAGATCTAGAAATGAATATTTCTTGTTAGTGGTTTTTATTGACGACACAGTGTGGGTAAGCCTTCCACAAAGGGACTAAGTCTTGGTCAAGCCGATGGATGAAGGTAACCCAGGATTCGTCATGGTTGAGATCTTTTGTATTAACTAAGTCTAATGACGAGGGTTCAAATCCCGAGTCGGAGCCACACTAATTTTCTATTCTTAAGTCATATATGTGGTTAATTTATCATGGTTGCTAATGGTGAGGGAAAACATCGTGAGTAAACCCACATGGCTAATATCTTTTCAGTCTGGTGACAGTGTGTTCGTACAAAACGGCGATAGAACCTCCCCCTATCACGTGAATACACAGTCCAAGTAAAACGTGGGTACTCTGAACACCAGGTGATAATGTCACGCGATCTTCAGGAGTAGAATAGAATAGAAATTAACTAGTACCTCTGCCAACCCCTTTGGGTATATACGTTGTGAACGTTTTTAAGTTGAGTTTGTGTTGATATCATATCACATGTCACTGTTTAATAACGATCAACCTTCGAAGCTCATTGTAAAGGACATACATACATACATAAATATACTCACGGCTATAAATCCCTTAATGGGGTAGCCAGAGCTTTGGAATGAGAAATTCCTCAGCCACTCTTGGAAGTTGATTGGGGGAAAGATGGTAATAATAAATGTTTTTGGTGATGGGTCTCCAACCACAACGCCCAATAATCACTTAAAAAGTCCCTATACCCTTAGTCGCCTCTTACGATCTTACGATCACCCACGGGTAGAAATGGGTAGAAATGGTTATTCTAAGCCGACACTACACGGCAAGTAAAATTAAAATTATTGTAAAGGACAATACTAAGAGGTACATATTCGAGGTCTGAATCGGAACTACATAATAATTCGCTTAATAAACACATGTGGGAACAGCAAAGATATACTGGCCAGTACACCCTGCTGCGTACCAACTTAGAATTTGTATTATTTAAATCTTTTTGTTCATGAAAACCTCATGTGGGGATTATTACTAATAAATAAAGAATAAATAAAGGAAAGAAAAAAAAAAGAAAAATTCCCGCCTGTGTCGAAATTTTTCTTTCCTTTATTTATTCTTTATTTATTAGTAATTTGTATTTATGATTAGCTAGAGAATCATTTCGATACCGCGATGTACGATTTTTATGACGCTGCTAGTGTGCGAGTGAGTTCGCCGTCCAGCGGTCGCCACACACACACCACTCCTCGTGTTCACACCATATAGCCCCAAAGGGGTGGCTGGGGTAATAATAATTTGAACGTCACGTGACATGTTTGTCACTTGGTCTTCAGAGTACCCACGTTTTGCTTGGACAGCACATCCACGTGATAAGAGTAAGCCTATGGCAGTTTTGTACCAATCCACTGTCACATGTTAAAAATGCCGTGTAGAATGTCTACCCCTTTCTACCCACGGGTGTCATAAGAGGCGACTAAGGGTATGCGGCTTTTTTAAGTGGCTTTTAGGTGATGCGGTTAGAGACCAATCACCAACGATACTTTAAATGTGGCTGAGGAGTTTCTAGCACTGAATGTCTGGCTACCTCTTTTTGGGATTAATAGCCGTGAGTATTGTATGTATGTTAAAAAGTTATAGATCGGCTAATCACTTTTCACAATAACAATGGGGTTACTAGGTTCAGGTGCTACTATTTAAATACTATAGACAGCAGTTTTATTTTGATATATAAAATAAAATTCGTGGCATCTTTAAGATTTGCCTAGTAAAAAGCATAAAATAAATAATTTCTCAGAAAGTGTCAGATTAGATGAAATGCGAGAATTATGTAAGAAAGGTCTCAGTTTTACAGAATGCATTTTCACGCTATGGAACCCAGGGGCTTAGCACGAGCGCTATTTTATCGTCACCACAACGGTTAGAATGAGATGACAGTATACGATACTAAGTAAGTGCGAAAGAGATGGCTGTTTTATACCACGCGATACCTAATTAAAAGGTCGCTTGTACTAGCTATACAGGAGACCTAGCACAAGCGCTATTTTATTGTCACGACTTCGATCGGCTAGAATGAGACGACGCTAGACGATACGAAGTAAGTGCGAAAGAAATGGTTTTATACACGCGATACGAAGTTAAATGGTCGCTCGTACTAGTGATGCAGGCAAAGTTAATGTCCTGCGAGCGTATTCAGGTGTTGTATTATTCATTAGCTGTGTAGTGTCGGCTTAGAATAGCACTACCCCATTTCTTCCGGTGGGTGTATGTAAGAGGCGACTAACTGTATTGGGGCTTTTAAGGGACTTTTGGGCGATGCGGTTGGAAACCCATCACCAACAACCTTTATTTTTACCATCTTTTCCCCACTATCATTTCCAAAAGTGGCTGAGGAATTTCTAATTCCTTAGCTCTGGCTACCCCTTCTAGGGATTTACAGCCGTGAGTTTATGTATGTATGTATTATTCATTGCTGTATCTGTCAATAGGAGGGGTCCTATGGCCTATGTTTCTTAAGTAATATAGAAGAATGTAGAGTCTAACAAATTTATTGCACTCTAGGACTGCCATAGAAAATACTGTTTTGAAGAATTCTTTAAACTTTGTGTTAAAGACCGTTTTATACGAGGTGGCTTAGGGTTTAGGGCGATGTTCCTTGCTTAAACTCCAAAAATGGCGGAGGAATTAAACTTTCGGAAACAATGGCAGTGGCTAATAAGTAATTAGCAGTAAACATTACAATAAATACATGGTCACCCATCCATCTTGCTGTTAAATATACATTCCTCATGCATTTTAAGATGGTTTGGACACATAGAGAGTATGGATGATATAGAGCCAATGTGGATGGCTATGTTAGTAGAGGAAGACCTCAGAAGACACATTTGGACCAAATAGCGAGAGTGCTCAAAAAGCCAGGCGTCCAAAGGATGAAGAATAAAAGAGCATGTATGAGAAAATTTATCGATAGTCTTGCCTACCCAATGGGAACTAATGGCGTGAGTATATGCATGTATGTATGTATGCTCATACAAAAGCAACTATCCAAACAACATACATACATATACTCACGGCTATAAATCCCTAGAAGGGGTAGCCAGAGCTAACGAATTAGAAATTCCTCAGCCACTTTTGGAAGTTGCGTAGGGGAAAAGATGGTAAAATAAAGGTTGTTGGTGATGGGTCTCCAACCGCATCGCCCAAAAATCCCTTAAAAAGCCCCAATACCGTTAGTCGCCTCTTATGTACACCCACCGGAAGAAAAGGGGTAGTGCTATTCTAAGCCGACACTACACAGCAAACAAGCAATACCAAAGCTGGTTACCTTATCTAAGAAATGGCTGATGCTGTCAGAACTCACGCTCGTAGAACTTCTACAGTTTATACTGTCCTGACTGTTACAAAGACCGCTACCACTTTTACTACTGCTGAGATCCGAATCCGATTCGATCCACAACGGAGACCGATACTCGAACTTATGAGCCATTGCATCTTTTGCACTATTAAGCGATATAGGTTTAGGCATAGTCAACTAATTCAAGTTATAACAACTTTTAAAATATAAGTTGGCACAAGATGAAACTGTAGGAAATTTCGCACATAATTTTAGGTCACACAAAGCTAACTGAATGTAATAGTAATCTGACAGTGGTATATAATGTAAAGGATAAGTAAATGGTGATAGATGGTATCTTGTGAGTGTTACTGATGTATTTGAGTCTGGGTTACTTATGTAGGCAAATAGGACAGCGGGAGATTCTAGTCACTTAAGTGAGTGTTAGTTCGGGAATAAATTTTGCGTTCAGGATAGAAATCTTGAAAATGTGCAATAAAACAAATTTGTGCCACTTATTTATTATACAAAAAAGTAACAATAACTACTAAAACTAGGTGTACAAAAGACGTTAAGGTGACACTTTTTAAATCATACTGTCAGTCACTGTACACTTGCAGCCTGTGGGCCGGCTGCACACAGGGGGCTCTCAGCGCCCTTCGCGTCCAGTATAATAACGGCTTCAGGATGCTGTTGGGGCTGCCGCGCTACTGCAGCGCCTCCGGTATGTTTGCCGAAGCGCGCACGGACGGCTTCGCCACCATCCTGCGCGAGCGGACGGCATCCCTGTGGCGGCGGGTGCGCGACAGCAACAACAGCCTCCTGAGGACCGGGCGGACCGAATCCAGGGCACCCTTCAGGAGCACTGGATGAAAATGCACGCCCCAGTTAAACGTCCTCAAAGGAAGTTCTAGTCCGTGTGTCCGTTAGCATTGTACATAATATCAGGTAGCCTGTTTGTTTATAATGTAAATAATTATTGCTTGTTATAAATTTTTTAATTGTTTTGTTTTTTTTAATTGTGTTGTATTTTTTTACTAAAAATAGTCTTAAGTCTTCTTACTAACCATTGTATGTTGTATGTTTTGTATGTTATGTACCTTGTTGTGCGAAATAAAGAATATTATTATTATTATATTATTATAAAAACTAAGGATAACAATTTTGTATTTATTTCAATGGGCGCTGTAATATTTACTGTCTTCTATGTTCTACTGGTGAATGCAATCAATAAATATAATTTTGTATGCATTATTGTATTTTTTTCCCTTTACGACTTTCCTTCATGCTAATCTCAATAAACGTAGGGTAAAACCTGACGTAGCAAAGTGATTGAAAACTTCATAATAGAAGCATGAACCGGTAATGAACCGGTAATTGTGATCACCTGTCATTGGCTTTGTAAAACAATTGTATGTTCTGTGCCATGTTTGTTGTGTTTGCTGTTGGTGGTCAACGAATAAATAAATAAATAAAATAAAGCTAAATATTTTTGCCTCAGTTAATATGCGTCTTAGAAATAAGCTTGTTAGACTTTCTCCGTAGTTGAAAAGTCGTTTAGTACTTGTTTTAAATATGATTCATTACACATATTTTATTTTAATGTTACATATTAGTTAGCATAAATTTACAAAACAGAGGCTTTTAACTCTTTAGTTCTAGCTGTTTTATTTTCATTATTTTATATTTAGGCTGTCCCATGACTTCCATCTGTACTAGGCAGTGACATGCCCATCCAACATCACAAGAATGCACACAAGCTAAACGTGGATACTCTGAACACCAGTTGACTAAAATGTTATGCGCTGTTCCAAAGTATTGGTTCCTCTGTTGTTAGTAATACGGGTTGAACGTTGAGTAAGAGTTAGTTCTAAAACATAGCTTAAATTTAAAAATATACATACATACATACATATACTCACAGCTATAAATCCCTAAAAAGGGTTGCCAGATCTGAGAAATTAGAAATTCCATAGCCACTTTTGGAAGTTGAGTGGGGAAAAGGTGGTTGAATAAAGGTTGTTGGTGATGGGTCTCCAACCGCATCGCCCAAAAATCCCTTAAAAAGCCCCAAGTCCGTTAGTCGTCTCTTACGTACACCCACCGGAAGAAATGGGGTAGTGCTATTCTAAGCCGACACTACACAGCTTATATTTTATTTATATGGTTATATTTATTGTTAAAAAATATTTTCCCTCCTTCATACAAGAAAGTTGCTCAATAATAAATATTAAGGTCCATAAACTATTCCAGAATGGCCCGTCAGGTCCGGATGTGGTGCAATTTAGCCGAAGACGCTATTATGTGGAATCAGTGTCACGACTGCGAGGAGCTGACCTTATGAGGTTGGTAGGTGACATACTACGTCACTGCCCTCAGATGTTTGTAGCGTGAAGATATAGCAATGGAGCTGTAGAGTGTCGGTAAGAATAGCACTTTTCCATTGGATTTCACGATTATCGTAAGAGGCGATTTAAAACCCAGTAGGTATAATGTGAACATGTTATTAATCCAGCAAATCTTTCCATTCATGGGTTGTCTGGAAGAGATCGCTCTTAGTGATAAGACCGCCAGTTGTACTTTGGCTTTTGTACCGATCTTTTTATGTAATTGTTGTTTTTTTTGTGTGGTTATCAATAAAGAGTTTTTATTATTATTATTTTGGGCATGACTTTTAGTTCCTCGCCTCTCCCATGGCCGAAAAAGAAAATATAAATTTTAAATGGGAGAGGCGGTACTCCCCGACAAAAGCGCAGTCGGTCGGGGTCAGGGAGTCAGGTTCAAGAACCGACGGACGATCCGAGCCGTATCGAGCAGCACCGCTTTCTGCATTTGTGCTGGAACCGACACGCCACAGAAATCCAACCGCCTCAAGTTGGTCGCGAGGCTGGTTGGAATTAACCCGTTCGCGGACAAAACAATTGGGATTATTTCTGTCGAAGTCACACCCTACATGTCGGTGATCTCGTGAGCCAGATCGAGATATTTCCGACGCTTCTCGGTGTCGGCTTTCACGAGACCCTCGTCATGAGGGATAGTGACATCCACTAGAAATACCCTCGACTGCGACCAATCCCATACCACGATATCAGGCTTATTCGCTAGAATAGTCCTGTCCGTGATAACGGATCGGTCCCAATAGATTTTGGCACGGTCGTTTTCTAGGATTGGCTCCGGCAGATACTTGTAATACGGCAGCCTCTGTTGCAAGAGTCCGTATTTCAGAGCGAGCTCCTGATGCAGGATTTTGGCTGCTTGGTTGTGTCTGTGCAAGTACTCAGTGTTATCAAGAGCCGAACAACCGGAAATAACATGCCTAAGTGACTCTCCGGGACGGCCGCATGCTCGACAGATGTCTGTGGTACCGTCCTTTAGGATGTATTTCGGATAGTTCCGCGTCTTGATAACCCGGTCCTGTATTGCACAGACAAAACCTTCGGTTTCCCCAAAGAGGTCCCCGAAACGCAGCCAATGCAGGGAGGCTTTACGGTCCACGAAAGGTTCGTGAAGTACCTTGTAAAACCTCCCATGCAGCTCCTTCTCTTTCCATACGGACTCCCGATCAGAGGTGCTAAGTACCTCCGGGGTTCGCCAATCCTGTGAGGCCAACGATAAGGGAGTCAGTCCTTTATCACTAGCGATTACCTCTCCCCGAATACTATCATCCGTCATCGTCAAAAAATAGTTTCTGAGGTTGCATACCTCGCGGTTGTGCATGGTTGTGGCACTCAAGAGGCCTCGACCACCACACTTCCGCGGGATATACATTATATATTATAATATATTATTTTTATTATTATTATAACAAGGAATGTAGTGTTGGTTTAGAATCGCACAAAAAAATGTTCTCGCGGATGATAGAATATATATTAATTTTATTCTTCTCATGACGAGTAAAATTGATTTTGTATTGTGTATTTACAGTTTTATGGTATTATTATGTACCTTAACTCTCTATAAAGGGGATAAATAATACTACAGAAGGCCTAGCACGAACGTTATTTTATCGACACGATATCGGTTAGAATGAGATGACAGTATTTGATACGCTTTGCCGTGTAGTGTCGGCTGAAAATAACACTACCCCATTTCTACCCATGGGTGATCGTAAGAGGTGACTAAGGGTATAGAAGCTTCTTAGTGATTTTTGGGCGATGTGGTTGGAGACCCGTCACCAAAAACATTAATTTATTATTACCATCTTTTCCCCAATCAACTTCCAAAAGTGGCTGAGTGATATGATACTAAATAAGTGCGAAAAAGATGGCTGTTTTATACCAAGCGATATTTAGTTAAAATTTAGCTCGTACTAGCTATGCAGAAGAACAAGCACGAGCCGTGTTTAAACTAGTTATCGCGTGGGATAAAGCAGCCATCTCTTACGCACTTACTTAGTATCGTATACTGCCATCTCATTCTAACCGTTATCGTGTCGATAAAATAGTGCTCGTGCTTGCTCTGCAGGAGTACTTATAATGGATGATAAATTATTATGACGCTTATAAATGACGCTATCATGTGGCACCGTGTCGCGATTGTAAGGAGCTCCTTTGAGTTTGGTCGGTGAAATTAATGTCTCTGCTCTCAGCCGTTTGTAGCATGAAGATAAACGCATTATAAAACAACTTCTATTTTACCAGCTAATTCCTGCTCAACTACCAAGAGTGGCTGCAGAGTTTGTTATTCTAATGCTCTGGTTGCCCCTTTTTGGATATACGAGTAGCTGTATATCGCTATAAAATTTTATATTTATTAACAACGATAATTAATGCTGTGTAGTGCGGCTACGCTGTGTAGTGTCGGCTTAGAATAGCACTACCCCATTTCTTCTGGCGGGTGTACGTAAGAGGCGACTAACGGTATTGGGGCTTTTTAAGGGATTTTGGGCGATGCGGTTGGAGACCCATCACCAACAACCTTTATTTAACCATCTTTTCCCCACTCAATTTTCCAAAAGTGGCTGAGGAATTTTTGATTCCTTAGCTCTAGCTACCCCTTCTAGGGATTTATAGCCGTGAGTATATGTATGTATGAACGGTAAAGTAAACTATACTTACATGTAGCAAATTATGATCTTGCAATATCGTCGCAGCTTCCAACAGTAGTTTATCCATATCGACTGGCATAGATATAGAATTCCGACGTAAAAACCGTTTGGTTACACATTCGTTTATCAACTTTTCTAAATTCGGGGACTTAATACCGCTGGCTTGATCTGGATCTGGTGATATGGTGATGACTGGTGTTTTAACTTTTTCATCATCATCATCAATGAACTTGATTTTGTCAGTTGGTGAACAAGTTTGTATTATTGCCGATCTAACCTCTTCGGGCATAGTCACATAGTCCGAAGGGTATGATGGAATTATGAGTTTTAAATCTGGTTTTTTACGAGTCCGTTTAGGTTTATCCTCCATTTTTAAACTTGAAGCACTTTATATTAAACTATATTTTTATTACACTTCTTATTTAGGTAGTTATATTAATTTAATTTTAAGTTTTTTTTTAACATAAACGTTCACGCCGTTTTATCCCCGAAGGGGTTGGCAGAGGTACCAATACTCCTGAACTCACATGGCAAGCGCCATCTAGTTTCCAGAGAAGGTACCCACGTTTTGCTTAGACAGTGTACTCACGTGATAGGGGGCAGGCCTATCGCCGTTTTGTACGAATACACTGTCACATGACTAAGTACAACTCAGCCATGTGGGTTTCCTCACGATGTTTTCCCTCACCGTTAGCAACCATGATAAATTAACCACACATATGACTTTAGAAAAGACAAATTGGTGTAGGCCCGTCCCAGGATTGGAACTCACGCCCTTCTGTTTTTCGGGCGGGTGTTCTTACCCACTGGACTATCATGTCACATTTACCCACTGGACTATCATGTCACATGTTTTTTTTTAAGTTAATTTAATTTTTAAATTATACAATTTGCACAGATTTATTTTATCAGATTTATACTCAATGCAAAGTAAACATGCTACTGAAAAATTGCGATTAAATTACGTCTTCAAATTTATCTAATCTCAAGCCAAATGTTTGCTGACTCTATGAAGGATAGATAACATATTGATACGTAAAATGTTTGCATTATTATATTAGGAAAAAAGAAATAATATTAAATAAAAAATATGTCCGCAAAGTGGGTTTACGTGTAAAATTATTACCTGAAAACTGTATTAGAAAACTTAAGGGAATAATTGTATGAATTGAATTAATATTCCTAAGATGATAACAGTTTTATATTTTTTGTGTTGCATTGGTCACTCCATCTCGTGAAATAATGTAAAACTATTTGAAGTTAGGGTATTGCACCGATCTCGATAGTTCAAATTGGCCTATGACGTCTTCTCACTCGCAGAACGAAACATTTTGATTTAAACACATTAACACATAAAAAACTAATACGTTTTTTTTTATTCTATCAATGAAACACAAAAACGGCTTTTTTAAGTATAAATCTTCTACCTCATATCATGTGCAATTTTAAAGTAATGTCATTGTTTATGTCAAGTATGTATTCGATGATTTGCACACTTTTTTGAAGACGTTAAACACTTGTTTGACCATCGAAGCGAACTGATCAATATGCTTCCCCAGCAATTTTTTAGCTATCATCAGTAGTAACCAAACACGACTGATATTGCTTTAAGGACACAATTTACCTGAATTATTTATGTGCATGTCATTAAATATAGCAACCGCGATAGCTCAGTGGGTAGAACACCGCTTATCGTGCAAACGATGAGGGTTCAATACCCGGGTCGGGCCTCATCAATTTGTCTTTTTAAAGTCATATGTGTGATTAATTTATCATGGTTGTTAACGGTGAGGGAAAACATCGTGAGGAAACCCACCTGGCTAAATTGTCATGTGACAGTGTATTCGTACAAAACGGCGATAGGTCTGCCCCTAACACATTAGTACACTGCCCAAACAAAGCATTAATCTGTATAACAGGTGACAATATCACATGATGTTTAGAAGTATTAATACCTCTGCCAACCCCTTCGGGGATATACGGCGTGAACGTTGGAGTTTGATGTACTTTTTAACATATGCAACAAAATGATGAAATAAAGTATAGTTGGTGTTGAGTCTCCACTCCTATCGTATTTTTGTAATCACCTAAAAACTGACTTATGGTATCACATCAATTTACTGAATGTTAACAGAAGAAATAAAATATTGTTGGTGTTTCCATGTTAACTTTATCGTCTACAAACTGACATCTTTAATTCTTAATATTTTTGAGGAGCCCGCAAGATCGCATATTGCTATTTTAACATACTTACATACATATTCTCACGCCGTTAGTTCCCATATGGGTAGGCAGAGACTATCGATCGCCACTTTGTACGATCCTGGCAAACCTCTCTGGCTTCGTTCACATCCATCAATATTTTCATACATGCTCTTTAATTCTTCATACTGCGGACACCTGCCTTTTTGAGCAAATGTGTCCTCCAAGGTCATCCTCTACTAACATTATCTTAATAATTAAGCCAATAAAAAAAAAGATTAAATGGATCCAAATAATAAAAATAATATAAAATAAAATTACAATGCACTGCCTCCCAAAAGGGTTTACCGTAGTGCGGGAAGCAGACTTCCCAGGAGGTCTTTACATTGGGGTCCAGGACTTATTTACTAATATTTGGATGAAAACAGTCAATTAAAAATATGAAGACAGTGAAAAAGAAAGTAATCAAATAACAACTTAACACAAATGCAGAAAAAAAAACAAGTAAAAGGATACCTAAGGGGATACGTTATACAGGTAAAGGCAAATTGGAAAAAAAAATACAAATGATAATGATTTTGAATCATTATCTTAGAATGTAAATTTATACCAGTTAATAGAATGTGTGTGCGGTTGAGTGCGCATGTGCGTGTGTGTGTGTGTGTGTCTACAATTATATTATTATTATTATTTTAAGCCAATACGGCAATAACAGAATAACCTCATATTTTTCTGACGGAAAAGGTATTTTGTCATTAGATATCTATCACATCCGCCATTAAGGGTTTAAGACTCTAAAATTTATTTTGATACATACACATACATACATACATACATACATATTCTCACGCCGTTAGTTCCCATTGGGGTAGGCAGAGACTATCGATCGCCACCTTGTACGATCCTGGCAAACCTCTCTGGCTTCGTTTACATCCATCAACACATACATTACGGCATACATACATACATACCTACGGTGGACCTACGGCTATATATCCCTAGAAGGACCAGCCAGAGCTTCGGAATAAAAAATTCCTCAGCCACCTTTGGAAGTTGACTGGTGAATAGATTTTAAAGTAATATTTTTGGTGATAGGTCTCCAACCGCATCGCCCAAAAATCCCAATACCCTTAGCCGCCTCTTACGAACACCCACGGGAAGAAATTGGATAGTGCTATTTTAAGCCGAGCACTACACAGTAAAATTAATTAATTTCGATATACTTATTTATTGCTGTGTAGTGTCGGCTTAGAATAGCACTACCCCAATTCTTCCGGCGGGTGTACGTAAGAGGCGACTAACGGTATTGGGGCTTTTAAGGGATTTTTGGGCGATGCGGTTGGAGACTCATCACCAACAACCTTTATTCTACCATTTTTTCCCCAATCAACTTCCAAAAGTGGCTGAGGAATTTCTTATTCCAAAGCTCTGGCTACCCCGTTAAGGGATTTATAGCCGTGAGTATATGTATGTATGTATGTATGTACACTCACCTCTGGGTTCAATAATTGGTTCATATTATCCTTCTCCAAATTCTGCAACGTCGGTAGTGAAATTGAATTCCTTCTCAATCCTTCCCGTCTCGTTTCTATGTCTTTGTCCACATCGTTCTTTGGTGGTTGAGGATCTAAGGTTATATACAATGTACCTTCAGGAGTATCTACAATTATAGTATCATTCTTAGCTTTATGTACTTGTCCTATATCTTTGGCATGTATTCGAGTTTTATCTTCTGTACTTGTAGTTGGTATTTTATTATCTGGTACATCCTCATCGTCGACGTAAGGGATATTTTGGTTGTTGCGAATTTCACTGGATATAAGACCTTTTGATATATCTGTAGTATTTATGTGGGACATTTTGTTATAGAGGTTTGTTTCGGGTTGAGGTTTTAATAAGGATTTTCAGGTGTCTTCTGAAACAATACAAAAGTGTTGTCAGTTACATATATATTGTTATTTTTTTAGATAATGTACAGCCGAACAAGTTGATGAACGGTCTAAAGGTACATAACTGCTCAAAATATGAATGGGACCTTCAATAAAAAAAGACAGTAAAGAAAGTAAATAGTAGTGTCGGCTTAGATTGAATAACACTACCCCATTTCTACCCGTGGGTGATCGTAAGAGGCGACTAAGGGTAAAGGGACTTTTGAAGTGATTTTTGTGCGATGTGGTTGGAGACCCGTCACCAAAAACATTTATAATACCATCTTTTCCTCAATCAACTTCCAAAAGTGGCTGAGGAATTTCTCATTCCAAAGCTCCGATTACCCCGTTAAGGGATTTATAGCCGTGAGTATATGATGATGAAGACAGTAAAGAAAGGCAACCTCTGCCTACTATTTAAAGATTTTAGCGTTTCGTTACAGATGGATAGAAAACTTTCTTTACTTAATGAAATCTTGGTCTTGTGACTTAGTTGTTGTAAAAAACGTCCAAGCGTAGGTGGGACTTACACCACATTTTCACATGGAAATTAGATAAACAGATTTTAATTTTTCCTGACTTTCATATTTCGTTAAACGTTTAACTCGTCTGAGACTATTTACATAAGTATATACGTATACTTGCTATAAATCCTTAGAAGGGTAGCCAGAGCTAAGGAATTAGAAATTCCTCACGCACTTTTGGAAAGTTGAGTGGGGAAAAGATGGTAAAATAAATGTTGTTGCTGATGGGTCTCCAACCGTATAACCCAATGATCCCTTAAAATCCCCAATACCGTTAGTCTCCTCTTACTTACACCCACTGGAGGAAATGAAGTAGCCCTATTCTAAGCCGGCGCTACACAGCACCCGAAACCATTTATTGTGTTATTTTATATAGAGAAACATTCAATACTCAAAATTACCTAAGGTTCAAAATAGTCTATTCATATCGATCTTGACAGTTTAAAGTTAAAATTGTTTTCCTTTTCGAAAGTAATACTTCTCTACTCTTACTAGTAAAGTATGTAAAAAAGTGTATAAATATAAAAAAACATAATTTACTAAGAAGTATTCTAAGTTCAGTGGGACAAGAGTATGTATTATATTTAACCCGTTATCCTAAAAATATTGGGCACATTTATTCCTATTTTTATTTATTGCTTATTCCATAGTTTCAAAATGATAAGATGACATCACGGCAAAAAATAATAGGTAAGGTGTGTAATTAAATGAATTTACCACACTCTGTATTCTCTTAATTTTATGTTTCAGAACCAATTAAAAAAATATACAATATAAATTTGCCGTGTAGTGTCGGCTTAGAAGAACACTACCCCATTCCTACCCGTGGGTGATCGTAAAAGGCGACTAAGGGTATAGGGGATTTTTAAGTGATTTTGGGCGATGTGATTGGAGACCCGTCACCAAACACATTTATTTAAACCATCTTCTCCCCAATCAACTTCCAAAAGTGGCTGAGGAATTTCTCATTCCAAAGCTCTGGCTACCCCGTTAAGGGATTCATAGCCGTGAGTATATGTATGTAGTATATGTATGTACAATATATATAAGGTAAATAAGAGTCCAATATATTTTTAACCATATGCAGATTTTGAGTTTACTGGTTCGCTTTGACGCCCACCAAGTTTTTTATGTATTTTGATATCTACAATAATCTACATACGTCTGACAAGCTGAATATATTTTGGGTACCAAATAATCGTGATCTAATATTGATAATTGGCGAATACTTCACAAAAACGTTATTACTCAGATGCTCAAATATGGCAGAGTGTTGGCAAGGTTGCGTTCTCATGTTTACACGCAGATTATCATGTGATTAGCGACTGTTTAGTTTGGGGTTCTTCGTTGCGTCATTGTGTTGTTAGGTTGCGAATATCATCGAAGTTTTTATGCTGTTTAGATGTCTTGCCTTCGTGGTCTAGCGGTATAATGTTTGGATCGCGATCTGGTGGTCTCAGGTTCAAATCGTAGGTGTTAACTCACAAATTACCAAAACCCAGATTAATAGCATATTACGGACTGGAATTTGGAATGAAAGGTGGATCCCGACGGCCCCGGCTATTATCACGGTAGTAATCGGATTATGTCGGACTTAGTACGTGAGTTACAGGCGGTACCAGAAAACCAGCTCCCCAGCAGTGTCCTGCGGATAATGTTGGGAATCTAGCTGAGGTACTTTGCCTTTTTGTTGCCATCTTTTCTTTTTAAATTGTAATATTTCTATATGTTGTTATTGTGTTTGGTAACAAATAAATATCTTTTATCTTTTTTTATCTTAATCGTTAGTTTGCCAACCTGCACAAGACTGCACAAGACCAACGTGGTGGCAAAGGTCCGATCACCCTATTCAGATTACGCTTGAGTCCCTCGGTGGCGACATTCATAAACTGTGTATATAAGAGTTCTTGGTGTTCAGAGTGCCAACTCTTTACATAAACAGTTTAATTATGTAATAGAGGGTAGATCTAACGTCGCTTTTTACGAATAGGCTATCAGTGAATAAGCATAAATCAGCAAAATGGATTTTTTTACAATGTTATCCGTCACCGTTAACTTTCTCGTAGTCGTAAAATATCGTTGATCACAGGCACAGTTACAATATGATAATTGCATTCAGTCAGTCCCATAAGCTTAGGTATATTTTAAAATAATATCATTGGCATTTTTGTTTCTCTGTTAGATGATCATTTTCTTCTCACACATTAGTGTCTAACTGCTGCATAGTTATAAATAAAGAATAAATAAAGGAAAGAAAAACTTCGACACAGGCGGGAATCGAACCCGCGATCTCGGTTATACGCCCCCGTCGCTCTGCCGCAGGTAACGCAAACACGATTCCCGTCTGTGTCGAAGTTTTTCTTTCCTTTATTTATTATTTATTTATTATTAGTAATAATCCCCACATGTGGTTTTCATGAACAAAAAGATTTAAATTATGCTGCAGTATACCCGTACATAGGTACTTATATTTTTTAGTCTGAGCATAAGCCATGTAGTGCCGGCTTTGAATGTCAATACCCCTTTCTACCCACGGGTGTCGTAAGAGGCGACTAAGGGTAAAGGGCTTTTTGAAGTGGTTTTTTGGCGGTGCGGTTGAAGACCCATCACCAACGATACTTTATTTCTACCATCTTCTCCCCTATCAACTTCCAAATGTGGCTGAGGAGTTTCTAGCTCTGAAGCTCTGGCTACCCCTTCTTGGGATTTATGGCCTTGAGTATATATGTATGTGATATGTATATATAGGTATGTATCGAAAGCAAAGACGTACCATTATCCTTGGTAGAATACAACGTAATACACAAATATAATCACAAATATCACTGCACTAACACCGTACACTATGTAATCCAAATTGTACGTAAAAATCCACGTCAGTTTATCATTTGAACCATCGTTAGTACAGCACATTTTGTTCTAAATAAGAATCACTGTAAGCTCCTTTCTCACATCCCAGTTAATCTTTATTATTATTTTTTAATCTTCTTACAAATGCCATTAAACAGCATTAAGTTGGTATAAGGATTGTATTTTTGAGAAATAAACTGTGTAGTGTTGGCTAAGTAAATACACCACGAAGTGAGAGGGATGAATGATGATAATATAAAAGGTAAAGGATATTTTCGCTATCGAAAAATGGCGAATTCTATTGTGAACAGAACCCACCAAATTTCTTTATCACTCACAAAGGCAGACGTCCGAAGTATGAAGAATAAAAGAGCATGTATGAGAAGATTGAAGAATGTAAACGAAGCTAGAGAGGTTGGTCAGGATCGTACAAAGTGGCGATCGATAGTCTCTGCCTACCCCAATGGGAACTAATGTGTGTATGTCACACATACTTCAGTTCACTTAGCTTATATTCTACAACCATATTTACTGACCAACAAAACAACATTAAATTTTATTGCAACGGAAACTGCACCACGCGAACCTTGAAACCATGATTTAATAAAACTGTGGTAAAATTTGCTAATGTTCAGACAATACTAATTTAGTGCAAAATAGGTTGGTACCACAATGCTAATTACCAGTACTCAAACAATGGTACTGACTATGAGTTGGTTTAATTTCATGAGTAATATTGCAACAGTTTGAAAATTACGTATTACATACATCCATATACTCACGGCCATTAATCCTAAAAAGGGGTAGCCAGAGCTTTAGAGCTAGAAACTCCTCAGATATATTTAGAAGTTGATAGGGGACAAGATGGTAGAAATGAAGTATCGTTGGGGATGGGTGTCCAACCGCATCGCCAAAAAGCGGCCAAGAGCGAGATGGACTCGCTAATGAAGGGTTCCGTAGCAGCACTAGCAGCTGGTAGGTAACATAGTAATATACAAGTTTTCACTGATTTACTATAAGAAAACAATGGTTCATGTTTTATGCGTAAGGCCTGTGATAGTAAAATTATTGTTATATATTTCAGGGAAATTAATAAATTAGGTAAGTAATTTGATTTATGACGTTTAAAAATAGAACTACTGGCTAGATCTCATTCAAACCATTTTCGTTAGTAGTTTGTATAGTAATACACATCATATATTTTTTTCAGTTTTATCATGCCCATATTTTAGAAGTTACGGGGGGGGGACACACATTTTACCACTTTGGAAAAGTTTCTCGCGCAAACTATTCAGTTTTGAAAAAAAATATATAAGAAACCTCAACATCATTTTCAAATACCTTTTGATAGATACCCCACACGTATAGGTTTATGAAAAAAAAAAAATGATTTCCGTTCTATGTATGGGGAACCCTAAAAATTTTGTTTTTTTTTTCAGATATTATTTTAAAATCTTAATGCGGTTTACAGAATACATCTACGCACCAATTTTCAATAATGTAGTTCTTATAGTTTCGAAATAAACTGGCTGTGACATACGGACGGACGGACGGACAGACAGACAGACATGACGAATCTATAAGGGTCCCGTTTTTGCCATTTGGCTACGGAACCCTAAAAACCCCCTTTAAAGGCACCATACCCTTAGTCGCCTCCTACGACACCCGGGGGTAGAAAGGGGTAGTGACATTTAAAGCTGGCGCTACACGACAATTATGTATTACATAACAAAATATAAACGTTCACGCCGAATATCCCCGATGGGGTTGGCAGAGGTACTAATACTTCTGAACATCACGTGACTTTGTCACCTGGTGTTCAGAGTATCCACTTTTTGCAGGGACAGTGTACTCACGTGATAGGGGGCAAGCCTATCGCCGTTTTAGTACGATGCACTGTCACATGACTAAGTAAAACTCAGCCATGTGGGTTTCCTCACGATGTTTTCCCCTACCGTTAACAACCATGATAAATTAACCACACATATGTCTTTAGAAAAGACAAATTGGTGTAGGCCCGACCCGGGATTTGAACACTAGTCGTTTGCACGATAACCGGTGTTCTACCCGTTGAGCTATCACGGTTGTCTACGTATTACTGAGCAATAAAAGACTCTACCATTGCATACAAATTCTTACATAGACTCAAATCTGAAAAAAAAGCATAACTTCAAATTAAGTAGTTTTACAGCCACTTTAATAGCAGTCAGGACACATCAAGTTACCAACAAAGTAAGAAAGAAAGAAAATCGTACAAAGGGTAAATCTTTTTAAAACATTGTGTTTAAGTATTCACTCTAAAATCTATACTTATAATAAATCTGTAGAGAGGTCAATTCTGTACATGAAATATATTTTCAAAATAACTATCAGGTGGTGATTAGGGATCGATACTGATGCCAAAAATGCAATCAGTAAAATTTTTGTCTGTCTGTCTGTCTGTCTGTCTGTCTGTCTGTCTGTCTGTCTGTCTGTCTGTCGGTTTGTATGTTCCTTATGGAAACAAAAACTACTCGACGGATTTTAACGAAACTTGGTACAATTATTCTTCATACTCCTGCGCAGGTTTTTGTATACTTTTCAGCAGAGAAGTAAAGGGGAATTTTGGGAAATTTGGGGAAAACGGGAGAAGTTACTCCATTTTTTAAGCTTTCGTCGCGTGTGCAGCCTTAATGGTTAAACTTACATAGAAATCATGTGTGGCGGAAATATTCTTCATAAAATTATCTAAAAAAAAATCCTCAACAGTATATGTCTATCTTTTATGGTTGACTCACAATAACACGTGTAATTCCTGATAGCTTAGCAGTTTGGAACATCCTGATTATATTTGTTTACTCTTACGTTTGTAAACCTCTCACTCATCCCTAATTTAAAAAAGGTTACATTATTACCTATTCAATAAAAAAAGAATCATAGAAATCGGTAGACAAACACCGAAATTATACATAAAATAAGCCATCGCGCCCGTGATCGAAACCAAATCTTTACTAATTTACATATAACATACTAGATGGCGCCAGTAGTTGCATCCTACATAACGTAATGATTTATTTTTTAGATTGTTATAAATACTTCATGGCGTTTTATTCCAAAATTTACTATTAAACGGAAATCTGAACCGTTCATTAAAGCGCATTCATAATCACCAAACTACACTGTTAAGGGAGTGCTATAAATTTAATAAATTGAAAACATTACGCTGAATTTCACAATGCTTGAGCAGTGACTGAAGAAAGAAACCTCGGATATTTAAAAAACAACGCTACCCGTGCGAAGCTGGGACGATCCACTAGTTAAGAATAAAACTAATATATTTTCTTGCCTTTTTGATAGTAATGGTATAGAACCCTGCATAATAATTTTCTACTCTTTAAATTCACAAAATAATTAAGCGTACCATATGTGTTCCTACCTAAAAGTATGCAACCCGTATAGCTTCATAAGGACAAACTAACACGCGATCAAACTTACGTTGACTAATACGTATTCTACGCGAAAAAACTCGTCTTATTCATCCATACGAAAGACATAAGCCAACACTACACAGAGATTATTACTAATAAATAAAGATTAAATAAAGGAAAGAAAAATTTCGACACAGGCGGGATTCGAACCCGCGACCTCGGGTATACGCCCCCGTCGCTCTTGCCAATTGAGCTACCGTGTCAATGGCTGCCAGCGCGAAATTTACTATCCTTTATTTCTTTATTCACATGAGGTTTTCATGAACAAAAAGATTTAAACTACACAGAGACCCAATTTTCACAGTATTCTGCTCTAACCAAACTTGCACAGGTATTACGCTGACAGACTAACGCGATGAATTGTAAATGTCTATGTTAAAACTGAGATAATCATGTATGTTTGTTAATCGTTGACGATTAAATCTCAATGGCGTCATTTACTACAAGACTCTTCAATGGAGTGGTTTCAGAACATTTGATGTTTACCGGCTTTTAACTGTAACAACCTTTGTGTTTAACTATTTGTAGTAACAATATAACTCGGAGCTGTAATGTAACTAGTAGATTCCAACGGCAGATTTTATAATTTCAATGAATATTTCATGTACATACTTATCTTATCCCTACTAGAGTTTAAGCAGTGGATAAGGAATTAATTTCGAACTTTTGACTATATTTATGGGACTTGAAAATAGAAAGTATAATGGTTGGTTCTATATATTCCTTTCACCTTAGCCCACATTCTTCCGCCCTAGTTCCCGTTGTCCCCCTATGCTAGACCACCTCTCCCAATTACATTTTACAACATTAATAATCCTCAGCCACTTTTGGAAGGTGCGTGGGGAATAGATGGTGAAATAAAGGTTGTTGGTGATGGGTCTCCAACCGCATCGCCCAAAAATCCCTTAAAAGCCCCAATACCGTTAGTCGCCTTTTACGTACACCCACCGGAAGAAATGGGGTAGTGCTATTCTAAGCCGACACTGCACAGCAATACTCATCAATCTCCATATATACTCTTTTAATTATTCAAACATAGAATGCCGCCGCTAATTTAAAAAAAACTATGTTATAACTATTACTCTTTTTAAACTCTTGCGGTTGAAACACATTATATATTATAATCGGGATTACCGAAAGAATTACCACTTGACTACGGCACCAGTAGGTGTGCCGAAACGTCGGGCGAACATATCACTTAAGTGATTTGAAATATTCGTTGGTTAATCCCGATTTTTATATATTATGTTAAAACTGTTGCCGTGTATGTTATGTTGCCGTGTAGTGCCGGCTTAGAATGTCGCTACCCCTTTCTACCCACGGGTGTTGTACGACGCGGCTAAGGGTATTGGGGTTTTGATTGGATTTTTGATGACTAATTACAACTTGCCCTCTCTTACCATTAAATTATAAATCATTGCACCCAAATTAAGTTTGAAAGTTTACCCCCGAGAATCGAACCGGAGGCCTCCGGTTCACAAGTTAAACGCCCATCTTAAAGTGTCTTTCAAGATTAATACTAGAAAGCAGCTAAAGTAAGGGTCACCGTTATTCTTAGTACAATCATACATACATATACTCATGGTTAAAGATACCGAAAATGGCATCCAGACATACAAATTCCTTACTTACTTTTGAAAGTTGAGTCAGTTATTGTTTTCAAAATTTGATGATGATCAGAATTTAATAGAAATCATTAAAATATTCGTTTTTTTTTCACATCATCTTCATGTTCTGTGTAGTGTCGGCTTAGAATAGCACTACCCCAATTCTTCCGGCGGGTGTACGTAAGAGGCGACTAACGGTATTCGGGCTTTAAAGGGATTTTTGGGCGATGCGGTTGGAGACCCATCACCAAAAACCTTTATTTTTACCATCTTTTCCCCACTCAACTTCCAAAAGTGGCTGAGGAGTTTATAATTCCTTAGCTCTGGCTACCCCATCTAGGGATTTATAGCCGTGAGTATATGTATGTATGTATCATCTTCATCTTCCATACCAAACCATAAGCTAATAATAGCAAGATAACCGTATGACTATCTAAGTAAAATAATCCTTACTTAAACAAATCTTTACGAGTCTTATCTCTTCATTGATATTAATCTTTACGATCTCATAAGCTTATGTTCCATTAAGCAAATATCTCCTTTATTGCTTTTTAACATGACCTTATATCTAAAGGGGTCGGCAGATACGAATAATCTTAGTTGTTAAGTGTTTCGCGTTTATTATTCTACGAGTTAACTTGGATAGTTAATTTGAAAGTATTTATAAGAATTGGCGTGTAGTATCGGCTTAGAATAACACTACCTCATTTCTACCCGTAGGTGATCGGAAGAGGCGACTAACGGTATTGGGGCTTTTAAGGGATTTTTGGGCGACGTGGTTGGAGACCCGTCACCAAAAACATTTATTATTATCATTTTTTCCCCAATAAAGTGGCTAAGGAATTTCTCATTCCAAAGCTATGGCTACCCCGTTAAGGGATTTTTAGCCGTGAGTATATGTATGTATGTATGTATGTTATAAGAATTATATTATATATATATTGTATATTTATACCCCATTCACATAAATATGCTCACCGCTAAAGTTTTATGTCGGCTTGGAATAGCACAACTTTTGATTATTTTATTTTTTATCATTTCTTGATTAAGTTTATTTTTATTTATTGACACTGTGTGTTTTAAAACTATTGTTATGATTAATTATGGATTTTATTATCTGAGAAATAAATAAATGATTTACGATTAATATATATTTTCTTAGCTATTCAGAAATTCTGATTAATGATAATTTTCGCCACGGCTGTCGTCAAACAAACACATTATTGCTATTATGTATGTTTTACATAGTAACGTATGCGGAAGCAATAACACGACATAACTCAGTTATGATTTCAATAAAGTAGTCAGAGATCCATTACCGTATGTATGAGTTCTGTTCTGTACGAGTTATGTATGAGACTACGCTTACTTTAAATGGGTTCGTGTTGGTTTGCAAAATTGTCTTGGCTATTTACTGGATTGTTATACATACATACATACATATGCTCACGGCTATAAATCCCTAGAAGGGGTAGCCAGAGCTAAGGAATTGGAAATTCCTCAGCCACGTTTGGAAATTTTAGTGGGGAAAAGATGGTAAAATAAAGGTTTTCGGTGATGGGTATCCAACTACATCGCCCAAAAATCCCTTAAAAGCTCCAAATCCGTTAGTCGCCTCTTACGTACACCCACCGGAAGAAATGGGGTAGTGTTATTCTATGCCGACATTACACAGCAAAATACTAATATATAAAAAACTCAGAAATATAACATTTTATATATAAGGCAAGCATCCGAAGTATGAAGAATAAAAAGACATGTATGAGAAGATTGATAGACGTAAACGAAGCAAGAAAGGTTTGTCAGGATCGTACAAAGTGGCGATCGATAGTTTCTGCCTACCCCAACTAATGGTGTGAGTATATGTATGTTATTTAAATTATTATTATTTTTGGAAAACATTGTGAGGCTATTGGCCATATGGGTCAGATGTATCTTGTCATGTGACAGTGTATTCGTACAAAACAGCGATCGATAGGCCAGCCCTCTATCACGTGATTACACTGTCCGAGCAAAACGTGGGTACTCGGAAAACCAGGTGACAATGTTGCTTGATGTTCAGAGGTAATGGTATCTCTGCAAACGCCTCGGGGATATACGGCGTGAATGTTTAAGTTGAGTTATTTGTTAGCCCTTTAGTATTAAGTGCTGTGTAGTGCCGGCTTAGGATAGCACTACCCCATTTCTTCCGGTGGGTGTACGTAAAAAGCGACTAACGGTATTAGGGCTTTTAAGGGATCTTTGGGCGATGCGGTCCGTCACCAACAACCTTAATTTTACTATCTTTTCCCCACTCACATTTCCAAAAGTGGCTGAGGTATTTCTAATTCCTTAGCTCTGGCTACCCCTTCAAGGGATTTATAGCCGTCAGTATATGTATGTATGTATGTTTAGCGACATGATAGTCCAGTGGGTAAGAACACCCGCCCGAAAAACAGAAGGGCGTGAGTTCCAATCCTGGGACGGGCCTACACCAATTTGTCTTTTCTAAAGTCATATGTGTGGTTAATTTATCATGGTTGCTAACGGTGAGGGAAAACATCGTGAGGAAACCCACATGGCTGAGTTGTACTTAGTCATGTGACAGTGTATTCGTACAAAACGGCGATAGGCCTGCCCCCTATCACGTGAGTACACTGTCTAAGCAAAACGTGGGTACCTTCTCTGGAAACTAGATGGCGCTTGCCATGTGAGTGCAGGAGTATTGGTACCTCTGCCAACCCCTTCGGGGATAAAACGGCGTGAACGTCTACGTCTATGTATGTTTAGTATGCGCTTAGATAATACGAGATCGTATGATCCTATCTTTTTCAGACCTATAAGGGATGGTTGTGTCCACTCAGCATAACTAGCACGGGCGACCTTTTAACTAGATATCACGTGGTATAAAACAGCTATCTCTTTCGCACTTACATAGTATTCTATACTTTTACCTCATTCTAACCGACAGAGTAACGATAAATCAACGCTCGTGCTAGAACTCCAGAAGTGGACGTCTATTCGCACTAAGAAACAATGAAAGCCCCATTAACTGCCTCCGTGGTCTAGCGGTTAAGCGCTTGGTTTCAAGTACGAAGGCCTCGGGTTCGATTCATGAGGGGTGGTAATAATAATTTAATTTGTAAGATTTAACCCAGTTTGGATGATTCCGTGCTTCGGAGGGCACGTTAGACCGTCGGTCCCGGCTACTATTACGGTAGTAGTCGTTAGTCTGCCAACCCGTAATGGGCCAGCGTGGTGGACTATGGCCAAATCGCCCTATATAGGGTAGGTTCGAGCCCCTTGGTGGGGACATATATGGGCTGTGAAAATTAATATAAAAATAATTACAATGGTCGGCCTTATCGCTAAAACTCTCTTGAGAAGATCACCTTTGGACCAATAAATTGATAAATGTGTTGTGTTATGATATAATTATGTACAAGCATAACGATTGAGCAATTATTTAATAGTTCACATTTGTAATTACACGTTAGAAGGCGCTTCTATTAATTATGTTATGTTGTTATGGTTTACTTCTTGTTTAATAAGACCGTTTTAATCGTAAAGACATTTATTTTCCCGGAATTATTGGTAAATTTTAAATTATTGGGATATATATATTTAGCGAGTTTTGACTTTCCGTTTTGCCCCTTTGAGATCTCTTTTTTATAGTTAGTATTCGAAAATCGTTTTTTATAATTATATTTGAAGATATATTATCTTTATTATATTGTTACTGTCATAACAATTACTATGAAATGAAGTACAATAATTTACGAATTATATTTAAGTCACATTTAATAAAGCTTTAAAGTTCGACGAAAATACGAGAACTTACATACATACATATACTCACGGCTATAAATCCCTAGAAGGGGTAGCCAGAGCTAAGGAATTAGAAATTCCTCAGCCACTTTTGGAAATGTGAGTGGGGAAAAGTAGTAAAAATATAGGATGTTGGTGATGGGTCTCCAACCACATCGCCCAAAAATCCCTTAAAAGCCCCAATGCCGTTAGTCGCCTCTTACGTACACCCACCGGAAGAAACGGGGTAGTGCTATTCTAAGCCGACACTACACAGCAACAGAAAATACGAGAACACATGGTGTAAACCTAATACAGGATTTGAACCATTGCGTCCTTCATTCAAAACCGATCTCTTACAACTAAGCTAGCAAGGTCGAATCTCAATCAATAATCTTGACAGCACTATAATATCCCTCATATTGTTATCGAAGAGTAGGATCTTATCACAAGTGTTTTAATTCTTGAAACAAGACTCAGAAACCATGATTTACCTATTTTCAATTTGAACATACATACATATACTCACGGCTATAAATCCCTAGAAGGGGTAGCCAGAGCTAAGGAACTAGAAGTTCCTCAGCCACTTTTGGAAAGTTGAGTGGGGAAAAGATGGCAAAATAAAGGTTATTGGTGATGGGTCTCTAACCGCATCGCCCAAAATCCCTTAAAATCCCCAATACCGTTAGTCGCCTCTTACGTACACCCACCGGAAGAAATGGGGTAGTGTTATTCTAAGCCGACATCATATAGCCGAATAATCATTCTTAGCACCCCAATACCAATTGACACTTGATACAACACCGACCGACGGTGGAAAAAGATGGATAAGTGCTTTTCTAAGCTGCACTACAGATAAACGTATGCAGTAGTATACATACAGACATATACTTACGGCCATAAATCCCAAAAAGGGGTGGCCAGAGCTTCGGAGCTGTAAAGTCCCAGCCACATTTGGAAGTTGGTAGAGGTATTGATGGTAGAAATAAAGCCTCTATACTTAGTATCATTGGTATACAGAAGTATGCAAAAATACATACATACATATACTCACGGCTACAAATCCCTATAAGGGGTAGCCAGAGGTACTTTTGGAAGTTACGTGGGGATTAGATGGTGAAATAAAGGTTGCTGGTGATGGATCTCCGATCGCATCGCCCAAAAATCCCTTAAAAGCCCCAATACCGTTAGTAGCCTATTACGTACACCCACCGGAAGAAATGGGGTAGTGCTATTCTAAGCCGGCACTACACAGTGCATAATAAACAGCATAGAATAACTAAAAATCAGTAAAGCAAACTAACACAATACATATGGCCGTAATAAGGGCACGCTGTACGTTTTAATTACTCCACAAAGCCGCCATTTTGCAACTGAGGTCGTCATTTGCATTCCATTGTGTTCCATGCATAACTTATAATATCTCGAGTGTGAACACTGATTGAGGTATGAGTGGTGTATGATAATCACTGTTTTAATATACATATTATACATACATCAGTATTATAATCATACATTACTAAAAGTAGTTATATAGCATCTTAGACGATTTTACTCGATGTTCTCATTGCCGTGTCTACCGATCGATGGGTGTACGTAAGAGGCGACTAACGGTATTGGGGCTTTTAAGGGATTTTTGGGCGATGCGGTTGGAGACCCATCACCAACAACCTTTACTTTACAATCTTTTCCCCACTCAATTTTCCAAAAGTAGCTGAGGAATTTCTAATTCCTTAGGGTCTACAGAGCCTAGAGGGTCATACAATACGACTTATGATTTCAGAGCTCTTTAAGTGATTGTTTGACAATATGACGGGAGGGTGACCCACCTTCCTGAAGCTCTGGCTACCCCTTTTGAGTAAGTATATAGTATAGGAATATCGCTATGCGCAGGTAAGCAAAGCAGTTCATGTCAAACATACCTATACTCACGGCTATAAATCCCTTAATTCCTCAGCCACCTTTGGAAGTTGATTGGGGAAAAGATGGTAGTAATAAATAAATATTTTTGGTGACGGGTCTCCAACCTCATCGCCCAAAAATCTCTTAAGAAGCCCCTATACCCTTAGTCGCCTTTTACGATCACACACGGGTAGAAATGGGGTAGTGTTATTCTAAGCCGACACTACACAGCTTATATATTTGGTATTGGCATGTCATACCAATACCAAATTACAATAAAACACACAATGTTTGCTGAGTAGTGTCGGCTTATAATAGCACTACCCCATTTCTTCTGGTGGGTGTACGTAAGAGGCGACTATCGGTATTGGGGCTTTTAAGGGATTTTTGGGCGATGCGGTTGGAAACCCATCACCAACAACCTTTATTTTACCATCTTTTCCCCACTCAACTTTTCCAAAAGTGGCTGAGGAATTTTTAATTCTTTAGCTCTGGCTACGCCTTCTAGGAATTTATAGCCGTGAGTATATGTAAGTATGTATGTAATAAAACAAAAAGAACTAACTTTCACGCCGTACATTGGTTTTAAGAAAAATAAGATAATTTCACCATACTTTTGACTTCTGAGAAAAAACACTTCGGTGTAGGCCCAACTCGGGGATCGAACCGATGCCTCTCTGCATGATAAGCCCATGTTTAACTGTATCTCGGTTGTAAATAAAACTAACTATTTGATATTGGAGATAAATAAATATGTTTGTATTTTGTTAAATTGTTTGTATTGATAACACTTCTGAGGTCGGGGTTAAATCAATTTAATAGGTTTCAGAGTTCACTTTGTTTAGAACACTAACGCCCGATTTCCGAATTGACTATTCCAGCTGAGAACAACTTAAGTATCGTTCTGTCGCATTGAAATCTTAACAACTGAATGAGACAAAACGATACTTAAGTCGTTCTCGGCATGAATACTCAATTCAGAAATCGGGCGTAACTAAACAGCAGCTTCTATAAGATTATAGCAGTTCAGGATGATCATGATGCCATCTGCTGTAATAGAATGAAAGAATAAAAGACCATGTATGAGAAGAATGATGAATGTGACATAAGCAAGAGAGATTTGTCATGATACTCGTAGTACAAAGTGGCGATCTATAGTCTCTGCCTACCCTAATGGTAATACATATATACATACACACATACATACATACACACATACATACATACACACATACATACATATACTCACGCCATTATTTCCCATTGGGGTAGGCAGAGACTATTGATCGCCACTTGGTACGATACCGGCAAACCTCTCTAGCTTCGTTTACATCCATCAATCTTTTCATTCATGTTCTTTTATTCTTCATACTTCGGACGCCCCGGCCTTTTTGTGCATACACTCTATTTGGTCCAGATGTATAATGGAAATAACGAGCGTAAATGTAAGTAAGAATTTAAAAACCTACATGCAGCAGGACCTACATTTCCGTCGTAATAAAAGATATCGTGTGTCAGTAATTAGTGACTGATTAGTATTAAGTATGCCGTCACGGTTTTGCTCAATTTTAGTTGTATATAAGATATTAGACCGACCTTTCTTACAAAAGAGGGAATCTCAAGTATTAAGATAAAAGAGCATGTATAAGAGAAACGATGAGTGTGTGGAAAGCGAGAGAGATTTATCAGGATTGTGCAAAGTGGTGTTCAGTAGTCTCTGCCTACCTACAAGGGAGTACCGGTCGTGAGTATAAGTAAGTTCATATATTAACTCAACAATATCATTAACATTAGCTTGACTAAGTATTAAAATGTTGTTAAAGGACAAGATGGTAGAAATAAAGTATCGTTGGTGATGTGTCTACAACCGCATCGCCCAAAAACTACTTTAATCAGCCCAATACCCTTAGTCGCCTCTTACGACACCCGTGGCTCGAATGGGTCATACTATAGTGATTATAATATATAGGCAATACACGGCCAAAAAGCTACATATAGCTTAACCAAGTATTGTAAAATAGTCTCTGCCTACCCCAATGGGAACTAACGGCGTGAGAATATGTATGTATGTATGTATGTAATATGTAATCAGACTACTCAAAATATTGTAATATTGCAAGTACATTTTTCACTGAGATAACTGGTATATGTAAACTGTATCAAGGGGTTAAACGATATAATTACTCTTCTTAAAATAAAGGATTAAATAATTGTTTTACGCTTACTTGATTACTATAAACATTAATTATCAAATGAACCAATCTCATATTTTACGTTAATAATTTGTTAATACAAAAAAATTGTGTGGTTTTGTTCAGTTTCGCGTGGATGTGAGTGCAAAACCTATAGTTCGTTTAACTCAAACAAAGATTATGATTGGTACATTTTACTAGCATTCAATTTATATGTAAATTGCATTACCTGATAATTGAAGCAAATCGCAAGGAGGAGAATTTATTTTTATGCTAAAATATATGTTCCAGTAATGCTTCTTTTAAATGTTGAAGTTATTTTAAATTGCTAGAATCATTTATTGGAAATAAGCAAGATAGTTATTAAGTTTGTTATATATTAATTTACTTTTTCGAAGTTGTTTCCATTTCAAAATTATTTTTAATCGCATTAAGTTAATCCCCTGTAACCATTATATACTATTAAATTAATAAATTTTTATTTCACTTACCTACTCGACCATAATAAGTTCGCAAAACATTCCTCGTTCCACTCACTGAGATCCGATCCACTACGCTGTGATGAGGAGCACCGCGCGCGATCACCGCGGATCTACATGCTTGTTATCATTACCATAGCCGCGTAAGTAGCAAGGGACGGATTCAGATAAAGTAGGCATGATTTATTAGAAATTTTATACCATAATTTTGTATTGAAAATATAGATTTTTGTTGCCGTGTAGTGTCGGTTTAGAATAGCACTACCCCATTTCTTCCAGTGGGTGTACGTAAGAGGCGACTAACGGTATTGGGGCTTTTAAGGGATTTTTGGGCGATGCGGTTGGAGACCCATCACCAACAATCTTTACTTTACCATCATTTCCCCACGAAACTTTCCAAAAGTGGCTGAGGAATTTTTAATTCCTTAGTTCTGGCTACCCCTTTTATGGGTTTATAGCCGTGAGTATATGTATGAGTCTGTACATGTATTATTTTTTTTGGAAAATTTTGCAGTGTAGTATCGGCTTAGGCACTACCCGATTTGTTACGGTGGGTGTACGTAAGAGGCGACTATTGGTATAGTTGGTCTGAGGCACGCTTACATACAAAAAGCAAATTTTTTTGTCTACGGTGCAGCATCGCTCCGTTAAGTTCTGTATACAATTAGCGTAACGCAGCTCATAAGCTATTTTATTTTATTATCAAATGTCGTAGACGGCCGCAAAAATTGTAACAAAAAACAATTTTCAATGAAAAATGTTCAGTAATCTGGGCTGTATAGATACATAACATAACATAACATAACATAAACGTTCACGCCGAATATCCCCGAAGGGGTTGGCAGAGGTACTAATACTTCTGAACATCACGTGACTTTGTCACCTTGTGTTCAGAGTACCCACGTTTTGCATGGACAGTGTACTCACGTGATAGGGGGCAGGCCTATCGCCGTTTTGTACGAATACACTGTCACATGACTAAGTACAACTCAGCCATGTGGGTTTCCTCACGATGTTTTCCCTCACCGTTAACAACCATGATAAATTAACCACACATATGTCTTTAGAAAAGACAAATTGGTGTAGGCCTGACCCAGGATTCGAACACTAGTCGCTTGCACGATAACCAAGTGTTCTACCCACTGGGCTATCACGGTTGTATAGATAATAATATATATTTTAAGCGTTTATGATACTATGCAATACCTAATGTAATAATTTAAGTTAATTTTAAAATATTTCTAAATGTGGCTGAGGAATTACAAATTCTGACGTTTTGGCTACCCCCTTTTGGGATTCGTAGCCGTAAATATAGATATAGGTGGATATTAATTATTAAAACTGACGTGACATTGCCCCTGGTATTCCGAGTTCATGTTTTGCTTGGACATTGAACTCACGTGATAGGGGGAAGGCCTATCGCCGTTTTGTAAAAATGCACGGTCAACTGACAAAGTTCAACATAGCCATGTGGGTTTCCTCGCAATGTATTCCCTCATTGTTAACAGCCATGATAAATGAACCAGACATATGACTTTAGAAAAGACGAATTGGTGTAGGCCCAACCCGGGGTTTGAGCCCTCATCGTCTGAACAATACGCGTCGTTCGACCCACTGAGCTATCGCGGTTATTAAAAGTATAAATAATAGAACTTGTCCGCCTAGGTCAGCTCTGAGACAATCAAACGAAAATCTCCCCTATACACGAATATATAAACATAACATATAACATACACGTTCACGCCGTTTATCCCCGAAGGGGTTGGCAGAGGTACTAATACTTCTGAACATCACGTGACTTTGTCACCTGGTGTTCAGAGTACCCACGTTTTGCATGAACAGTGTACTCACGTGATAGGGGGCAGGCCTATCGCCGTTTTGTACGAATACACTGTCACATGACTAAGTACAACTCAGCCATGTGGGTTTCCTCACGATGTTTTCCCTCACTGTTAACAACCATGATAAATTAACCACACATATGTCTTTAGAAAAGAAATTGGTGTAGGCCCGACCCAAGATTTGAACACTAGTCGTTTGCACGATAACCGAGTGTTCTACCCACTGGGCTATCACGGTTGCCAATTAAATATATAGTATTGCGAATATATAGTACCAATTAAATGCCTTCAATCCGTCCCTGCGTAGTATACTGAAGTAAAAAACTTATCACCTCACAAGAGCACATCGCACCTCCGCCTACCTGCCGCCGCCGCCGCCGCCACTCGCAAGTCACGAATTAAGCCTCTCAAATTAGGCGTTGTTTGAGATCTAATTGTGATTGCTTTGTTATATTACTGATATTTTGGTAGATATATAGCTGTGTAGTATCGGCTTAGAATAGCACTACCCCATTTCTTCCGGTGGGTGTACGTAAGAGGCGACTAACGGTATTGGGGCTTTTTAAGGCATTTTTGGGCGATGCGGTTGGAGACCCATCACCAACAACCTTTATTTTACCATCTTTTCCCGACGCAACTTCCAAAAGTGGCTGACGAGTTTCTAATTCGTTAGCTCTGGCTGCCCCTTCTAGGGATTTATAGCCGTGAGTATATGTATGTATGTATATTTTGGTAGATGTGTAATGTCGGTTAAAATAGCACTATCCCATTTCTTCTTGCAGGTAACGTATGGGGATAGTAAGGGTTTTGGGGCGCTTAAAGAAGTTGTTGGGCGATGTGGTTGGAGATCCATCAGCAATAACCTTTATTTTAGAATGTTTTTCCTTCTTCTTAAGTTCCAAAAGCTCTGGCTACCCCTTCTAGATATTTACAGCCATAAGTATATGTATGTAAGATTATTTTACTTAAATTAACATTATCTCACAGTTCTTGTGTGTTGAGCGCGGAGCATCTCAGGAATGTAAAATATTCATGATTATCGGCTGATAGATGTTTACTGCTGGACATAGGCATCCTTCAAAGATCTCCACAACGACTGGTCCTGTCCAATCCATCGGCTTCCCGCTTCTTTTACTATATAATCGGTCTATCTTCAGTATTAATAAATAATAATGTAGTAACTTTTGTGCAGCAAAGAACACTTCTTTATGTATTCAACCCGGCAGCGTTTGATTTCTTTCGTGTGGCAGTAATTGTTAAATAATTGCTCCTTCTGTTCTTCCGACTATTTCAGAGATTTGCGGTATAGATAAGTACATTCATAAACACTAGGCTTCAAATCCCAAAAAGGGTAGCCAGAGCAACAGAATGAGAAATTCTTTTGCCACTTTTGAAGTTGATCGGGTAAACATACATAAATTATAAATTAATAAATTAAAAAAATAATAAATTATCTTTATTAGTTCAATACAGAGCATTCAAACAAGTTGCAAGGGCCCCTGTACTAGACCTAAAGATCTGTTAAACTGGGTACCCCGCTTTACCACCAAGACAATAAATGTTTTGAACAAATTAAAGAGAACAAATTACAATTAATATAAGTACAGACATTTACTTAAAGATGCTAAATCTTGTACTAAGGCGAACTATTATCATAAGTTATGAGTATGTGTATGTGTGTGTGTGTGTATGAGTGTGTGAGAGTAGGGGTGTGTGTATTGTGTGAAGGGTGTTTGTGTATGTGAGAATGAGAAAGGCGAAAGTTTTAAATCTATAAGTATAAATGTATTTATTCAATTGATAATTATTTCTGTGTCTTTATAATTTAGATTAAAAAGATGCAAGATAAGTTTTTGTTTTATTTCTGATACATTAAGAGGATAAATTTCAATAATTCTGTTTAAATGGTTATATATGGATGAAGATTGAAAGGAGAATTGTTTTTGAGCAAACGTGGTTCTTACTTTGTCTATTTGGCAAACTCTGTCGTTCCTTCGTTTTTGCATGAAATGAGGGCTAAACTGTAAGGATTTGTGTTTCCTTAATATAATATTAAGAATATACAACTATAGGAATATACATACATACATACATATACTCACGGCTGTAAATTCCATGAAGGTGTAGCCAGAGCTAGGGAATTAGAAATTCCTCAGCCACTTTTGGACGTTGCGTGGGGAAAAGATGGTGAAATAAAGGTTTTTAATGATGAGTCTCCAACCGCATCGCCCAAAAATCTCTTAAAAGCCCCGATACCGTTAGTCGCCTTTTACGTACACCCACCGGAAGAAATGGGGTAGTGCTATTCTAAGCCGGCACTACACAGCAAAGATGGAGAAATAAAGAAGGGTTGGTGGGATCTCCAGCCACATCGTCCAACATTCGCTTAAGTTACCCTAAATCCTAAGATTCCTCTTATGACACTCACGAGAAGAATGGGTTAGTGCTATTTCAACCCAACAATATAACGCATGCAGCATTTTTGTTGTTTTATTTAGTTTCGTTCATCTACAAACAAATCTGTTATCCAAAAAGATAACACTTTATTTTAGGACGAGGTCATTAAAATATAACATAATCATAACAACATTATATTATTTACGACTCATATTCCAAATGGGGGTTGGTATAAACGATAGACGCCCTAAGATAAAATCCCTAGAAGGGGTAGCCAGAGCTAAGAAACTAGAAGTTCCTCAGCCACATTTGGAAGTTGAGTGGGGAAAAGATGGCAAAATAGAGGATGTTGGTGATGGGTCTCCAACCGCATCGCCCAATAATCCCTTAAAGACCCCAATACCGTTAGTCGCCTCTTACGAACACCTACCGGCAGAAATGGGATAGTGTTATTCTAAGCCGACACTACACAGCAAATAGTTTCCTGAAATAAGTTAAAAACAAGCCATACGAGAAACACAGAAATAAATTGGGTGGTGCTGCTAGCTACTACCACACAAGACAGCTACACAGGTGACCCAAACTTTTTATTTATCAACGAACTATAGTTTCATCTGAAGGTTTTGCCCGCACCGCTCATTTCTTTAGGGCAATTTGGGTAATTTTTCGTATCAAAATGACCAACTTATTGTTATTTGGTCCGATTACCCATTTTTTCCGTGGGTGTAACAAGGCCGTGTAGTGCCGGCTTAGAATAACACTACCCCATTTCTACCCGTGGCTGATCGTAAGAGGCGACTAAGGGTATAGGGGCTTTTTAAGAGATTTTTGGGCGATGTGGTTGGAGACCCGTCACCAAAAACATTTATTATTACTATCTTTTTCCCAACCAATTTGTCTTTTCTAAAGACATATATGTGGTTAATTTATCATGGTTGCTAACGGTGAGGGAAAACATCGTGAGGAAACCCACATGGCTGAGTTGTACTTAGTCATGTGACAGTGTATTCGAACAAAACGGCGATAGGCCTGCCCCCTCTCACGTGAGTACACTGTCCATGCAAAACGTGGGTACTCTGAACACCAGGTGACAAAGTCACGTGATGTTCAGAAGTAACAACCCCTTCGGGGATATTCGGCGTGAACGTTTATGTTTATTATGTTTATGTTTTCCCAATCAACTTCCAAAAGTGGCTGAGGAATTTCTCATCCCAAAGCTCTGGCTACCCTGTTAAGGGATTTATAGCCGTGAGTATATGTATGTATGTAACAAGGCGACTAAGGGAACCCATCACGGACCATCCTTACTCATCATGTACTCCTGTCGTGTAGCTAGCTGTGGGCAGTCGTAGGCTCAGATGGGGCAGTAGTATTATATAAATAATGTGTAATTTCTTATCTACATGTTTTTTATTAATAAGCTACCTTATCAGATCAGAGCCAGGGTGGGGCAAGAACCCCAATCTGCCCCATCGTAGCTACGCCCATATCTCACCAATCAACTACCAAAACTAGATTTGTATAGCCATATCTAGGATTTCACGCCGTATGTATGCAAGTATGTTTTCAGTTCACATAGTTTATATAGGTTGGAGACCCATCACCAAAACCATTTATTATTATCATCTTTTCCTCAATCAACTTCCAAAAGCTCTGGCTACCCTGTTAAGGGATTTATAGCCGTGAGTATATGTACGTATATATGTATGTATAGTTTACCTAGTCTCATCTAACATCCACACGAAGTTTGTAATCTCAGACGGTGGAAAGGAAGCACTAATTTCCACATTTGAGTAATTCAGTCTCGTCGTACCTATTAGTCTCACTGTTCAAGGACCTGTACACCTCGTCGGGGGTATCGCATTCCCGGAATATGTTGGCAGTGGGAGTGTCGTTTGAGATTATAATAGTCAAGGGTTTTTTTATTAGTGTATATGTTGTTTTTGGGGGAAGGATTGCAGAGCTAGTAATTTTTTTAAGTTTTCTTGTCACCTGAGAACCCACATTTAGACTGGAGAGTGATGGTTGTTAAAGGAAATTTAAGCTGATTTGCAAAAGATACATGCTTAATAAATTAATACATATTGCAATTCGTTTCTTTAAACCTCAAGTTAACTCAAAATTCACGCTGTACATATTTGATAGGATGGCAGATGTATTAATTTATCTAAACATTTCGTAACATGGTGTTTAGAGTAACCGTTTAGGAATATACGTTTTGATGAACATGCGTGCATGTGAAAGCAAAAAAAAACGATTGAATTGAATCATAAGTATTAAAAATGTGAAAAGTGGGAACAATTTGCGGCTGATGTGTCCGATTTTATTATTAATTTTCAAGTTTCGGCCCACATGAGATTTCTAAAATGCGAGTTTTTTAAACACAGAGAAGCACCATGTAGAATTATCTGCCTTTTGTTTTCTATTTTATGTAAATATTATACTCACCATTCACGCGTTTATTTGCATGTTTTTAGTAAATGTCTCGAGCTTCCTTTGAAGTTCATCGTTGATTTCATACAAGCTCCTTTATGCTATACACTTCGGACGCCTGTCTTTTTAGGCACATTTGCATAAATGTATCTTCCGTGCTCTATGAAATATCTTTCAACAATTTACGTCCGGTCGGGCCAAAATCATCTTAAAATTAGTTTATTCATTATCTTTTTGTATGCTCTAAAGTTCTGAACATGGAGAAATTAACTAAATCGAGCTGAAACCAAACGTAGTTCAATATAAAATTAACAAGGTGGTCACCATTTAACCTCAGAAGAGGATTGAGTGACCTCTGTATAATATTTTTAAAATGTAATTTTCATCATAATGAATAATATTTTTTAAAAATAACAAAATAAGTTGTCCCTCCACCCTGATTGGCTGCTTCATTGTTCCGACTTTTGTTGATCATACATTTGCTTCGCTTAAGTCAGTGGAAACGCAGGTGAAGCTCGAGAGGTATTTTGCATATTCAACCACACCTCAAACATATGAAATTTTGATCGTCAGTGATAGTATCTGAATGGAACATATCTGATTGGAAATAACGGCGTGAGTAGATATACATACATACATATTCTCACGCCGTTAGTTCCCATTGAGGTAGGCAGAGACTATCGATCGCCACTTTGTACGATCCTGGCACACCTCTCTGGCTTCGTTTACATCCATCAATCTTTTCATACATGCTCTTTTATTCTTCATACTTCGGACGCCAGCCTTTTTGAGCACATTTTCTATTTGATCCAAATGTGTCCTCCGAGGTCGTCCTCTACTAACATTACCTTCCACATTGGCTCTATATATCTCTTTCACCAATTTACTGTTATCCATCCTCTCTATGTGCCCAAACCATCTCAACATTCCTTTTTCTATGTGTATTTTTCTTTTTCTATGTGTATGAGTATATATATATATGTATGAAAATAATGTATATGGTTGCTAAAGCGCCTCTGTACACTTCATATTTCTATGGCGCAAACAGCGTAAGACAGAAATAATACCATTTTATTTCTTGACATACTTTATTTTCAATATAAGCAAGACTATGTACTCACACATATGTGGCCAACATAACTATCATTGTTTTACAAGTCGGTTATAACAATAACTGTACTAACTAAAATTTCATATGGAATGCATCTACTTATATTTTCGTTAACATAATAAAAATATAGTCTACAGGCGTATTGTAAAACTACTTTTATAAACAATAAGAAATCACTACTTATTAATAAAATAAATGTTAAATTTAACCTTATCACAAGTCACAATATGCTTAATTTTATTTAATTCATTAGAAGATTTTATATGATCTAGTCTTGTTGCTTTCCAATCTCGTCACCCACCATTTACTATTATTTTTTCTTTCACGATATCTATATAGAGGGATTGCGTACGATTATTTCAACTCGGGTAAGCATAAAGTAAGAAATGTAAGGAATAGATATAAATTAACCAACTGTCTTCTTATATCTATTGATATATCAGGTTTTCATATATATCTATGTTATCAATAAGCTAGAAGAATTTTAAAATATGACCAGATGGGCAAGCACGAGCCGTGTTTAAACTAGTTATCGCGTGGGATAAAGCAGCCATCTCTTACGCACTTACTTAGTATCGTATACTGCCATCTCATTCTAACCGTTATCGTGTCGATAAAATAGTGCTCGTGCTTGCCCTGCAGGTTTTATTTTTAGTAAAATTGTATAATAATTATGGATAAACTGAATTTTGGCGGGAACGCTAACATATTGACTAATTTATTTTGTTCTGGTTCATATACACAGCAATAGTTAAGAGAACAATTTGAAATAAATTTATTAATAGTAATTAAGTTTGATCCAGTTAAATTATTTTGAGGAATTGGAAAACATGACTTTTTCTAAGCGTACGAAGTGACGAAGATTTCACAGAACTTTATCTTATTAATTATTCATAACACCAAGTCTATAATATATCTACAACAATATTTTCTTAACAAGTTGTTATAAATAAACTCAGTGATACATTTTAAGTACCTTTATCGATTGCGGATATGATTCGTAATTAATAGTTTTTTAATTATGGCATCAGTCGTTAGTGATAAAACTAAATATTAGTATTACAGCGACGACTTACATAACAGGTTACATTTGAGTTAAACTATTGTAATAAAATCTAAAATACCAATCTTCCACTATCATGCTATACAAAAACGTTGATTATTTAAAATTTGTCACCTTTTCGTTCATTATCAATAATTAGAATAATATTATTAAGTTAAATGTGATATTAAATTAGTTCACTCTTTCACGAGTGATTAAAAATCAGTTCATTCATTCAAACGCTTGACATTATACAACACCAATTAAAACTTACAATATATATTAACGCTACACATAAAATTGACTATAAATTTGATATAAAGCGAGTGAGAATTAAATAACACATTATTTCAACCTGTGCATGGCACTTAAAAAACACAGTTAAGGTAAACTTAACAATAGCTATAAATTTTTATTAGTGTATTTTTACACATTTCATAAAGTATAAAAATAATGATAGAATAATAATAATCAACTACCATAAGCATGACACACAAATTTCTTAATAGTAACATACATATTGCACATAACATTTACACTTATTATTATTAACGGCTTCATCAGGAACTATTAAAAATTATGAAACAAAATAAAAACAGCATATTTTTCCATTAAAGTGGCAAGAATTTGTCCGAAACCAGGCCGTTAACTCTATTCAATGTTTTTAAAAAACAGCCAATGTCTAAAAACATCTACAACCCATTGCGGTTTTTGTTCAATAAAATACAACAATTTTAATTATAAAATTTGCCTATTTAAAATATTACCACTCGTAACAACTTCCGACATTCACACAAAAAATACGTTGCATACAAAATATTAATGTACAGAAAAAAATATAATTTGTGAACTGCAATATTTATTAAAACTATTGCTTACATAATACTGTCATGACGTTAAGCCCATCAAATAATAAGTACTTGTTTTAATCAAAAGGTCTCGAACGCACTACTTTGTATGTAGCCATACAATACTGGGTTTTAGAAAACGCGCTTATGTGATCAATTATTCGTACATCAGCGTAAGAAGCAAAATAAAAAAAACTTTATTCTTCAAATCTTCTTACGTACTTTCCTTTAAACATGGTGTAGAGAGCATGCAGCATTTAGAAACTAATTAAATTAGAATTGGAAAAACACTTATATAGTGACAGATCGTGGTATCAAAGTGTATTCTAAATAACTTTCATATTTATATAACAACCCAATAATGTGCTTTTGTCATTTAAAAAACTGAATATTGAATAAATTATTAAATTTTATTAATATTTTTTAAGTTGTTTGTCCCAACCGATAGTAATCTTTTTTTAATGTTTCGTCGCACACAAACAAAATTGCATGTCAGAAACAGAAGCGAGAAGGCAATATAGATTTGAAATATGTACCCGCCTTTACAGAGATAGCAATAGCGGTTACTCGTTTCCCCAAGTCATTGTGCTCGACAAGCAATTAAGCAAGCATTTAGTAGTAGTGCCTAGTACGTAGGAGACCTAAATAAGTCATGATTGTTTTTTAGAATTTTTCCTAAATAATAAAACTAAAAGAAATAATCGTAGTAAGTATACTTATAAATAAAAATACGAGTTTCGTATGATGATAATTAAAATACTGTAGAATAATCACAATAGTAAACAAATATAGTAGCGAAATATGTAAAGTGCTCACATATAGTATAATTTCATATTTTTTTATAAATATTAAGCAAAATATTATTGTATTAGATTTAAGGGATTATTTTTGTTTCGCAATAATGCCAACCATTTCTTCTATCATAAAGAAATAGATAAGGACGGAATACTCTACAAACAGAATGGGAATTAGGATTGAAAAGTTACATAAACAATATAATTTGATGAATTATCATCTGTAATAAGTCGATAGGGATGAAATATGTATTTTGTTTTCAATAAACCACAAAACACTTAAAAAATTGCAAATTTTGTAACATATGATAGATTGATTTTGCAACCAAATCTTTAATACCTTGCTTTAGCTAAATCTTTATAACCATCAAGTATCAATTTAAATTCATCCAAACAATCCCTAACGTTTCAATTCAAATGTAATATAATTCCATTGAATCTTGTTTCTGTATCTTGACATGGGTGGCTTTTCAAGGCATATTTATTCTTCGCATGATTTGAAAGTTCAAGAAGTAGAGATAGATTACAATTCGTTCACAGAACTAATCATTCATTCAATTTGAAAAATAAACATTTTGGTGATGGATGAACAACTAAGGCTATTTATAAGAATTTTTGTACATCTGACTAAATTCTTTGTTTTTTTGTTCACGTAATTATTCTGAGAGTGTTTAATCATACAATCTGATTGTCCTTTACCATTTATAATCAGTTTTATCCATCCATCACCAAACTACTCTTTTATCCTTTACACTTATCATTCCCTATTAATTCAATTAAATTTTACTTACATTTCGGTCTACTATCCTAAACGACTATTTGATGATATACTCTGAAGGGGAACTCCATTATAAAGGACAAGTTTAAAGATCAATGAAATATGATATTAAGATTAAAATACAGTCAGTAAATTATATTTCAGGCGTTTTGATTTAAATATTTTATCAACCAAAATTGATCAATAAAGAGATATTTCACTTCTAGGTGCTTTTTTCAAACGTGGCTATTTCTGAATTTCCTGACCACATTGATTAATGTACTAATTCAATATGAAAACAATAAAACATACGTTTGTACTTACCTCATTTTTATTTGGTTTTAAATCTTTTAAACCATTCATTCAATTTTGTCATTCGTTCATTGATCATTGATACAACTGCAGTTATTACTAAATATACATCGGTAATTTTAAAATTCAGAACTTAGGCTCTACACAATGATACCAGCTCCTTACATCAAATAATACCATTTGTATCCCAAACATAAGTCATGTAATATTAGGAGGAAGATTAACTTAAGACATATTCGTACAATAAAATGTCTAAAAATATGTAAATCAAAACGCCCAAAAGCGAAGTACAAAGTGGTCATAAACTAGGTAACTTACAATCTAGTTCCTTCTCGATTATTCTTGGTGATATTTTACTCGCCCGTGTCTACCCAACTTTGTTCTTCCGCTATTCTGTCCATACAGTTGCATGCGTATTGGTACTGTCGACAAATGATAAGATATATTGGCAAACTCTTTAATTTAATAGTAAATTTGACAGGTAACATTTAAATACATACATACATACATACATATACTCACGGCTATAAATCCCTTGAAGGGGTAGCCAGAGCTAGGGAATGAGACATTCCTCAGCCACCTTTGGAAGTTGTGTGGGGAAAAGATGGTGAAATAAAGGTTGTTGGTGATGGGTCTCCGACCGTATCGCCCAAAAATCCCTTAAAATCCCCAATACCGTTAGTCGCCTCTTACGTACACCCACCGGAAGAAATGGGGTAGTGCTATTCTAAGCCGACACTACATAGCAAATATAACATTTAAATATTCCATAGAAAGTAATAATGACACAAAAAATAGTTGGGAATTCCAAGTTTTATACGAATATCGGGAGGGGATATGCCTCTTAAAAGGTATTAAACAAATATGACAAAGAATTTTGATATCATAGTAAAGAAAAATACATTAAGGCACAGTAGAAGTATAAGTGTAACTGTGGTGACATACATATTCTTACAGCTTTTATTCCATTATATAATTTATTTTACCATTTTTTCTCCAACGGACTCCCAAAAGTGGCTGAGGAATTTCTAATTCTGAAGCTCTGAAGATCTTTGTATCGACTTAAAGCCTAAAACATACATACATACATATACTCACGGCTATAAATCCCTTAACGGGGTAGCCAGAGCTTTGGAATGTTAAATTCCTCAGCCACTTTTGGAAGTTGATTGGGGTAAAGGTGATAACAATAAATAAATGTTTTTGGTGACGAGTCTCCAACCACATCGCCCAAAAATCACTTAAAAAGCCCCTATACCCTTAGTCGCCTCTTACGATCACCCACGGGTAGAAATGGGGTAGTGATATTCTTAGCCGGTACTACACGGCATAATATATAGGTATAATATACTTACATAAGGAGTATAAACAGCGATAGATCTAGTATGGCCAGGCACGGTATTATAGGAGATCCTCAAACAGGCCGCTTCATCATCAGCGCGCCATTCCCTCACGTCGTCCCACGGGATTATTTGTTGGTTTCCCTCATCCTCGTTTTCGGTTTTTGATAAGGTTAAGCCTCGCCAACCTGTGAAATGAATAATTTAATTTTAAATATATGTTAAATAATAGTTGTTTATAAGATTCGATTTGCCATACTATACATAATAGTTATTGCCGGAGGTTCAGAATTTAAAAATTTTAGCAACTTTTTCGAATTGGGAAGGATTGTCAAATAAAGATTACTTAAAAAAGCCTCAATACCGTCGTCTCTTACGAAATCCGTGGGAAGAAATCGGTTAGTGCTATTCTAAGCCGACACTACACAATAACATACAACATAAAAAATCACTTTTTTATTTCAAAATCACTCATGTAAAAATTTAATGAAAAATAAAAGAATTTTGCTTAGTTTCTTGTATCTTGCTCCTCGTACAATAATGAATGTAACGGAAGACAAAGGGATTTTGTTAATATTATACTATTATACAATTTACTTAGTACGTGGCGGCCACGTGCAGTATAGCTAGTATATTTAACGACGTCCGTGGCCGAGTGGATAGGTGACTAGCTTCTCGGTCCGGAGGTCGCGGGTTCGATCCCCGCTGAGAGCAACATTTATGTGATGAGCATAAATTATTGTTTCTTAGTCTTGGATGTTATTTAATATGTGCTTTATACCGTGATAGCCCAGTGGGTAGAACACTCGGTTATCGTGCAAACGACTAGTGTTCAAATCCTGGGTCGGGCCTACACCAATTTGTCTTTTCTAAAGACATATGTGTGGTTAATTTATCATGGTTGCTAACGGTGAGGGAAAACATCGTGAGGAAACCCACATGGCTGAGTTGTACTTAGTCATGTGACAGTGTATTCGTACAAAACGGCGATAGGCCTGCCCCCTATCACGTGAGTACACTGTCCATACAAAACGTGGGTACTCTGAACACCAGGTGACAAAGTCACGTGATGTTCAGAAGTATTAGTACCTCTGCCAACCCCTTCGGGGATATTCGGCGTGAACGTTTATGTTATGTTATGTTATGTTTTATATAGTATTAAATATATCGTTGAGTTAGTATCCCATAATACAAGTCTAAGTTTGGGGCTAACTTGATCTCGAATCTGTGCAGAAGAGATTCTTACGAATTCTAGCAATGCGCTCGGGATTAAGAAGAAAATTGAGTTCGTATGATGAAAGACTCATCTATTTTAAAAAGGATCCATTAATTTCTCGACGTCAAATCCAAGATTTATCCACCCTGCATAAAATAGTTAATGGTTTTATAACAACATCTCTGTTACCTTATGTGCAGCTAAATGTTCCACAGAGAGCATTGCGTAATACTCGCCCACTAGCCATCCACACTGTAAGGACCAAGGATATTCTACACTATGGATGGGCCCTGTGGTACTATATGTAAATAACGTTATGCAAATAATAATCATATCGCAACAGAAATATTCCATATGCCGTTTTCTCTTTCTAACCTTCCGACCTTGTTTACTTCTTGTTGTTTATGGCAAAATTTCGTCAAGAAGTTACGATTATGACAGCGCGTACATAGATCGGCCATCTTAATCGCCATTTGATGGGTCAAGTTGCTTTGTAAACAAAAGTGTTGAATGTGTTTATTGTGTTTTGGACATTGATTAATCAAGTTTTGGACCATAAAATTACATGGGTAATATAAATGCACAATGCCCTGTTGCTCTGTTAAAGATTGTGGCGCCCGTAATAGCGAAAATCAGCCTCAATTAACTTTGCACAAGTAAGTAATTATTTTCTTTGTTTTCACTTCGGTAAAGAGTATTTTTTTGGTTTATTTCTTGCTTCCTCGATGTGATCAGAGAAAATTTCATGATCATTGTAACATTTACGCCATAAAAGGCTTAGTTTTCATGATTTCTTCCAAAATTATTTCCACTCATTGTTTACCTAGTGATGTGAAACATTGATCATTTAGTATTATCGATGTTTTATTACTATCAGATTCAATTTAAGTTGGTTGGTTAACCTATTAAAAATCTAAATGCCTAACAAAATGTAGGTAACATTATTTTTATAGTTTACACTTTTCTTCACATTTGTTACTTATGAGGTGGTTATTGATTAGTAAAATTCAAAAATTTCAGGTTTCCTACAAGTGAAGCACGGAGAAGAAAGTGTCTTGATGGTATTGGCTTTGAAAATATCAACCATCGGCATAAAAATTGGCATTGCGTTTTAAAAAAATGCTATGGTATATCATAAAAAAATCACGAATGTAAAGGTTTCATTCAGAACGTGTTATAACAAATTGACGTTATTTAAAAATGAATAAATGTGATTTTTAATTTTGATAAATTAGTTACGATGTTTTTTTAGTAGATATGTATGTATTTGTACGATCTTGCAATATAAGTCAAGCATAGCATCAACATTTTTTGGTACGTGTACGACAACCGATTAAAAGTCGTCCTTGAGCATATGACACCCATGATTAATCTCACTGAACCACTGCTCGATGCACTGCTTTTAACTTACCCCAGGCCGAAAATCATAATAAATTTATCGCTCGCAAATGTTCATGAGTTAAATCCATGGTGATAATCGAAACGAAGGTTTAAAACTGGTGCTAAAATATCTAGATCTAAATTAAAAGTATTTGCCCACTGTTGAAATAAATTATTTCTACACAAACATGTTGGCAAATTTATCGATATTTTTCTATTCTGATTCTTTATTGCATGATACAACCCTAGGTCAGCCATTTTAATTGCCAATAGGCCACGCCCCCTGCTATGCTCTGAGAGTGTTTAGGGCCCATCCATAGTGTAGAGTATCCTTGGTAAGGACCAACATTGCGAGTAACAACTCTATCCACAGAGTCTGTCAGATTTATAACTCTATTTGCTCAATAGGCGAAGAAAATGCACCTGACGTCTATCACGACTCATTACTGAATTTTAGAAAGAAATGTAGGCAATTCGGTATGCAAAGTTTTTTTTTGGTATTTATTTAATATTTTTATTTGATAGTAAACACGAAAATAAAACACTCATTTGAATATTTTCCATTTAAAATGAGTAATTGTAAAGTTATGATTTTTTAAAGATTGTTTAACTTTTGTACTTAATGACGTCATCGATCGATAAAATCACGTAGCGACATGCAAATGAAGCGAAATGTTTTATAAAAATGTTGCTGATTGCAAAACATATCAAGAATTTGTGATGTCAAATGAAATTATTACGATATTATACTAAACAAACCTATGATTTTCGATATTTTATTAATAAACTGCAAAACCGTATGTCTTTGAAACGACATTGAAGGTCAAACACTGTTACAGTTTTTTGATAAAATAACAGTCATCTTAGCTTCAATTGATATAATTTCAAGAAAATATTGTTTATAACCATAATATCTCGAAATGGTTTTGTAATCAGCATCACTTTAGTAAAACTTTGCATACCGAATTGATTAAATCTACAAATTAATTAATATAATGCAACAATATTTTTCTATAATTATTTTTTGTTCAATTTTACTTATTTTTACTTTATTGCTAATTTTATTGAATCATATTATTGTTATTTTAATTTAATTTAATTGTACTTTATTTAATTTTATAATTATTATTAATTTGGTGTAATTCTTTGGAGTTTTACTTATATTTATATTATTTGTTATTGTTTTGAGTAGCTTTGATAATAATATTATTTAAGAAGAAGAGAATTACTAACGATAATAACCAATAATGTTGTGTGCACTATTTTTGGCATTGTAACAGAGCCGAATCTATTTTTTTGTAAAAAAGGAAATGTTTGTTATGTTATAATGCTGTTTGTGTACATATTAATTAAATGAATAAATAAATATGTCCATACTTTTAATAATTTCTGTATAATTAGATTTTTTTTGTTCATGAAAACCTCATGCTAATAAATAAAGAAAAATGTCGACACCGGCACTACTTAAAAAGTGTAAAAGAAACAAAGGATAGAAAAATTTCGCACTGGTAGCTATTGACACTGAAGCTCAATTGGCAGAGCCACGGGGGCATATACCCGGAGGTCGTGGGTTCGATCCCCGCCGGTATAGAAATTTTCCTTTCCTTTATTTATCAGTATCTAGCTGACCCGACAGACTTCCTCTGAATATTTTATTGGTCAAAATTTTCCGCGATAAAAAGTATCCTATGTTACAATTTGGGTCATTATCTAGTATTCTACCAAATTTCATTCATATATATTATGTACTTGAGGAGCCTTTTCGTCTCAAACACACAAACATGTAAACTTTCACATTTATAATATTAATAGGATATCGTTGAGTTAGTATCCCACAGTAAACTTACTTAGTTTGGGGCTAATTTGATCTGTATATAATATGTCTGTACATTAATTTAGTAATATTAAGTAAGCTTAATAGATTATTATGTTTTTTGGCCTTGTTTTGTGCATCTACCCAAATAATTAACTTATCGATCTCACCATCCAAAGTTTGTCTGGAAGAGATCGATTTTAGCGATAAGACCGCCAATTGTACCTCACTGTAAATTGTTTGATCATATTATTGTTTTTGTAAATTTGTGTTTGATTTGCAATAAAGAGTTATTCTATTCTATTCTATTGTATATTTATGTATTTATTTACCTATCGCGAGTGCCACGTTAAGAAACTGGGCCCGTCCAAAATATTTCCAGACACGTATTTAATGCTGTGTAGTGTCGACTTAGAATAGCACTACCTCATTTCTTCCGGTGGGTATACGTAAGACGCGACTAAGGGTATTGGGGCTTTTAAGGGATTTTCGGGCGATGCGGTTGGAGATCCATCACCAACAACCTTTATACTATCTTCTTCACTCAACTTTCCAAAAGTGGCTTAAGATTTTTTGATTCCTCAGCTCTGGCGACCCCTTCTTAAGATTTATGGCTGTGAGTACATGTATGTATGTATATAGTTACCTATCGCGAGCGCCACGTTGGCGGCGGGCAGTGCCACCCCCGGCCCGTCCAGCGTGGCGGCCACGCGCAGGTAGTCGGCGGCGCGCGACGACACTTGCAGCGCCTTGATCTGGTACAGCCGCGGGCCCGCCGATATGTAGCCGCGGTCTACCTCTTCTACTGTCTGGAATTTCAGTTAAACGAAATATATAAATATAATAATGATTGGCCATAATATATTTTGCGACAATATGGAACCAACTTCTAACGAAAACCTATTTTTCATACAAAATTCGAAATGGAGAAATAGAGTGTACGATGCACGATGGAGTGTAAGATTTTATATTTTTATAACCACGCTATCAAACTTTATGAAAATTAAATGAGACATGCAAAACGTGGGTACTCTGAACAACGGGTGACAAAGTCACGCGATGTTCAGAAGTATTAGTACCTCTGCCAACCCCTTCGGGGATATTCGGCGTGAACGTTTATGTTTATGTTATGTTATATGTTAAATGAGACTATTCTTAAAACATACCCAACAGAACAGAAAAACAACAATTGATATCGATTTACTATTGAAGAAGTAATTGCGTAACATACAAACGAATTAAATACCTCCTTCTTATGAAGTCACTCGAAAATATGTTTTTATTATTATAAATGCCAATTAAATGACAATAACTACCTACTATTCTGGCATGTTCAATTAAAAATTAAAATAATAAAGGAGCAATTTTCTGTCGTAGGGAACGCTTTGTATTTTTAATTTTCAATGGCATTCCACGCAACTTGATAATTATGATTTTTAAATGACTGAATAGTCGAAATTTATCCGATCATTTCATTCATATATTCTGCAATTACCATAAAATCAGAGAGCTCTGCCCCAAAGAAATATCAGTCACATGCCTTCGCCATGTATAAAAAGACATTATTAAAAATGTCCACATAAGAAACCCCAATTCATAATTTGTCGATATGCTAAATAGATATTTGTTTGAAAACATTTTATTTCTTTAAATACAAACTTCTGCTGTGTAGTGTTTAGGGCTTAGAATAGCACTATCCCATTTCTTCCGGTGAGTGTACGTAAGAGGCGACTAACGGTATTGGGGCTTTTAAGGGATTTTTGGGCGATGCGGTTGGAGACCCATCACCAACAACCTTTATCTCACCATCTTTTCCCCACTCAACTTTCCAAAAGTGGCTTAGGAATTTTTAATTCCTTAGCTCTGGCTACCCCTTCTTGGGATTTATAGCCGGGAGTGTATGTATGTATGTGTATGTATATTTGTTTTAAAACATTTTATTTCTTTAAATACAAACTTCTGGTCAGTTGCTCATTCGAGAATACGGTGGAAGTTATATGAATATATAATTTAAAATATTCAAACTTTTTTATTTAAATAAATACCCTTAGATACATACATATACTCACGACTATAGATCGCGATAGCCAGAGCTTTACTTACTTACTTATACTCTTGCCCATTATTCCCATTGGGGTAGGCAAAGACTATCGATCGCCACTTAGTACGATCTTGACAAACCTCTCTTGCTTCCCTTACATTCATTATCCTTCTAATACATGCTCTTTTATTCTTCTCACTTCGGACCCCCGCCTTTATAAGAACGTTTTCTATCTGGTCAAGAAACGTTTTACGAGGCCGTCCTCTACTAACAATCCCATCCACATTGGCTCCAGAGCTTTACCCCTTTAAATAACATTTGAATACTATTTGAAGGTTCATAAGATTGAACTTACAGTAACAATTAATTTTTTTGCCTACTAGTTTAAATATTACATACATACATACATATACTCACGGCTATAGATCCCTAAAAAGGGTAGCCAGAGCTAAGGAATTATAAATTCCTCAGCCACTTTTGGAAAATTGAGTGGGGAAAAGATGGTAAAATAAAGGTTGTTGATGATGGGTCTCCAACCGCATCGCCCAAAAATCCCTTAAAAGCCCCAAAACACCGTAAGTCGCCTCTTACGTACACCCACCGGAAGAAATGGGGTAGTGCTATTCTATGCCGACACTACACAGCATGCTATTTATGCATATTTAACATGCTAGTATATAAGAAAACTAATTACCTGCCAAAATATGTAATTCCTGGCAACCGGATTATCCTTAATAATACTTGCTTGAACAACCGGATTGAAAAGCCATTTCCTCACACACAGACAACTGGACGAGGCCGTAGAATAGTTTTGTATGTATAGCGAATGTGGGCATTCGTTCGGTTGTAGTTTACGTTCTGGAAATATGGACAAAATTAATTAACCTTGCTTTTGCTTACAAAGGCATGCACATACAAAAAACATATACATTATGAACACTTACAAACTAGATTATATAGAGTGTAACAAAATTATCAATGTGTACTATGGGAACAATTTGATTAGAGAAATTATTCGCTTCTTCATACTAATCAACTAGCTTCTCGTCAAAAAAAAACTGAAATAAAAAAAGTTACTCAAATCAAGTAAAAGTGGTTCAGAATCCTATATATCTCCGAAAAAACACTTTGTATGTATGAATGAGAAAAAGAGACATGCATGACATTATGTCGAACTAGCAATTGGTTTAGTTGCATAGAAAATCGTTAAATAGTAAAAATATGTTGACGACATGATAGTCCATTGGGTAGAATACCCGCCCGAAAACAGAAGGGCGTGAGTTCCAATCCTGGGTCGGGCCTACACCAATTTGGCTTTTCTAAAGTCATATGTGTGGTTAATTTTTCATGGTTGTTAACGGTGAGGGAAAACATCGTGAGGAAACCCACATGGCTGAATTGTACCTAGTCATGTGACTGTGTATTCGTACAAAATGGCGATAGGCCTGCCCCCTATCACGTGAGTACACTGTCCAAGCAAAACGTGGGTACCTTCTCTGGAAACTAGATGGCGCTGCCATGTGAGTTCAGAAATTGGTACCTCTGCCAACCCCTTCGGGGATAAAAGGCGTGAACGTTTATGTTATGTTATTATGTTGAACGCAAAAGAGTATAAATGATATTTTGATAAAAATAAAAAAAATGTGCATGTAAGGAGTCTCTGGTTGCTTCTTCTTTTTACAAACACCCTCCGAAGCAATGAACTCAGTCAGTAATTTTAAACTTTTGACGTTCAAAAATAAACGTCTTGACCTTTTTTACATGAATGTACCATAAACATTACCCCATAACCCATACCATAACCAATAGGGAATATGCATAAAATTTGAAATGGCTTAAAATATTTTTTTCTCAAATACTTATTATCGTAATATTATAATGAAAAGATTTTTTTTTATTTACTTATTATTAAAACCCCTAAAATAATATTCAATAAGTGCAAAATAAGGGAGCGAAATTCAAACTTCCAAAACGCGCCACCATCGGTTGAACGAAATGTGACGTCATCTGACACGAAATTGTATTCAAAAGCGTCGAAAACACTAAGGTAAACACCCACTGGACGTGTCATGTGACGTCACGTATAGCGCGCGTTTTTTTTTTTTAAATTTAAATTTTAAAAATATTTAGAGTATTTTGAAGTCCAGAAATATTTTTTTCTACGTTATAAAATAGTAAACTATTAATTTAAAACAAAAAAGAAAAACATGAATATTCCCTATTATGAAAAAATAACAATTATTGTAACAGTACAAGAAAAAAACTATATATCTCACCGAAATTGTACTCGACGATTTCAAAGAGATAGAAGTACTTGTAGACACACTTGGGCATTCCTATTTTCTCACAAACCGCGCGATACACGTCATCTGCATTCGTTGATTTTAGGACACACACTGTTACTACTTCCTGGAAAAATAATTTGATTTTATTTGTAAATTCGTGTTAATATTATGGTGTTTTTTTTTTTGTATTAGAATGTTATTATCAGCAATGGTGTGCAAGCATAGATATTAACACTATATTAGCCGAGCATTACGAGCATTCTCCAGTGCGCCGGCTATTTTCATTAGTTTTGCTAACATCATTATAATAATCAAAGCTGTGTAGTGTCGGCTTAGAAGAGCACTACCCCATTTTTTCCGGTGGGTGTAAGAGGCGACTAACGGTATTGGGGCTTTTAAGAATTTTTGGGCGATGCGGTTGGAGACCCATCACCAACAACCTTTATTCTACCATTTTTTCCCCACTCAACTTCCAAAAGTGGCTGGGAAATTTCTAATTTCTCAGCTCTGGCTACCCCTTTTAGGGATTTATAGCCATGAGTATATGTATGTATGCAATGCATGTATCATAAAAAAACTATTATAAGTACATGCTTGGTTTTTTTATATGTTAGAAGTAGTAATTATCTCTCATTTTATGAAATAGAAATCGATATAAACTTTTACTGTATATTTAAAAATTCAATAATAAAAAAACATTTTATTGTAAAAAAAAAGAAACTCTTACATTAGAAGATCAGGTTTATTTTCGACCCTAGACCGTGTAGTGTTTCTGTGTATGGTACTTTTCAAAGCACGGATAGTGGCAGAGTGGAACCATAATGATTTATATGTAATAAATAAAGAATAAATAAAGGAAAGAAACATTTCGACACAGGCGGGAATCGAACCCGCGACCTCGGGTATACGCCCGGTATTCGGGTATTCGGAGGTAGAAAACGCAAACACTACTTAAAAGTGTAAAAAGAAACAAAGGATAGAAGAAATTGGCAGAGCGTCGGGGGGTATACTCGCTTCCCGCCTGTTGCGATTTTTTTCTTTCCTTTATTTTTTCTTTATTTATTAGTAATAAAATAATCCCCACATGAGGTTTTCATGAACAAAAAGATTTAAATTATGATCCCACCAAAAACATTTTCATGTAAAATGTTGCCAAGACGAGCCCATATGACTCGCACTGTCAAAAAGTTATCAGATCTCATGTAGAGCCAAGCTTCTAACACTACGCGCCCTAACTCTACAAGGCCTAACTTCACAAACTCTACACCTTAGTCAATATATGTGGCACAATGTGTAAAACGCCGAGCAAGCAAAGAAAGAAAGAAAGAAAGCACTGTATATAAGATCGGCTGTCAAAATGTTAATGTACCAAATTATATAAACTTAAATAATAAAAATAGTTGGATTGAATCAGGCGTTACTTTGCGGAAATCCATAACAATACTAATATTAATAAATTTCTTCGCTTAATTCCGCTAAATAGCTGCAGTGTTCATGCAACATGTGTGCACCGCCGGCCTCCCACTTACAAGAAATCGAAAAGCAGACAATGCACCACACACACACCCGCAATGAAAACCACAGGCAACCACAAACATGCGACGCGTTTCGACTCAACACGAGTCATTGTCGAGCAGTAGACAGTTCGGCAGCTGACCACCGAGAGCTGACTCGGAGGTATTATTTAGCGGAACTAAGCGAAGAAATTTATTAATATTAGTATTAATAAAAATAAGTAAATTCAAGTTTTTTTACTAGTTTTATATCTTGCCAATATTTAATGATTAAATTCTTTAAGCCTTATTTCTAAAGGCAATCTAATATTTTATAATAAATCGACATTGAAGAATTCTAAACAAATTTATTTTATTACAATATAAATCTATTTGTGTATCGTGTTGACCAAACAAAGTTAAGAATGCAAAAAAATGTGAAAGTAAAATATATATTATATTATCACAATTTAACGTTTGACCAATAAATCAGCTTTTCCTCTATATTTAATTAATAAGTTTACCTTATCAGGCAGCAAGACTTTGAGATCAACGGGCGAAGGATTAGAAGAATCGTCAGAATCAGTGAGGAATTCTTGAACGGCGTCTGATTCCGCTATCACACGGACTGCGCATACCTGGATAAAATAAAAATGTTCTATTTTATCTATATATTGGTACAGGAAGCAAAAACCTTAAAAGGTATCTTAAATAATTTCAGTAAGGAAAATATTATACCATATAATATGGATGCTGCGTAGTGTCGGCCTAGAATAGCACTACCCTATTTCTTCCGGTGGGTGTACGTAAAAGGCGACTAACGGTATTGGGGCTTTTAAGGGATTTTTGGGCGATGTGGTTGGAGACCCATCACCAACAGCCTTTATCTCACCATCTTTTCCCCATTAAACTTTCCAAAAGTGGCTTGGGAATTTTTAATTCCTTAGCTCTGGCTACCCCTTCTTGGGATTTATAGCCGTGGGTATATGTATGCATGTATGTATAATATGGATTGTGATTGATCGCCAGCCGTATCGCCCAACAATCACTTACACAGCCTCAATACCCTAAGTCGCCTCTTACAACATTCACGGAAAGTAATGTTATTACTATTACGGATATTGCTCTTGCTGTTAATCATAACTAAATAATTAACTATATTATTTAACTAGCTGTTGCCCGCGAGAACTAAGGTACATACATGTCAAATTTCAAGCATCTAACTTATGCATATTTTTTCATACAAAAGAATTTCTCCGCTAATTCTCGTGTGAATTTCGGGAATTAATTTCTTAGTGCACCTCTACGGTACCTAAGCTACCTCCCTTCCAAAATTCCAGTCATACAGTCAGTCAGTTTCTTCATACATACATATACTCACGGCTATAAATCCCGAGAAGGGGTAGCCAGAGCTAAGGAATTAGAAATTCCTCAAACTTTTTTGGAAAGTTCTGGGAGAAAAGATAGTAAAGGTTGTTGGTGATGGGTCTTCAACCACATCGCCCAAAAATCCCTTAAAAGCCTCAATACCGTTAGTCGCCTCTTACGTACACCCACCGGAAGAAATGGGGTAGTGCTATTCTAAGCCGACACTACACAGCTATCTATCTTTTATATATTGAGATAGACAATGAATACCTTTTCCAAATACTGTTCCAGTCCTCTCCTCCTCGCGTCCAACTGTTGTTCGCTCAGCGTGAACGGCCATTTTCCTGGCAGCTTGGGGAAATTAAAACCTGCAAATTTAAATGGACATTGTTTTTTTTTGGGATACAGTGTATAGTTTCTGTTATGTATTTCCGCTTTATAGCATTTATAAACGCTGAGTTATGGCCTAGTTTGTGTTACCATAGCGCACATACCTGGCACATTTGTAATTTGTTTTTTTCTTTCATTATCACACATTTTTACTTTTTACTTTAATTTTTGTATGTGTTATAATGTGTTTAATGTGTTGTATGTGATTGTTATGATAACATAAATAAAGTTTTTATGTATCTATCTATTTTTATGTGGTGTTATTCTGAAAAGAAGTAATTAGGTGCCAATTAAAGTTTATTTAAACAAAGATATCTTTATGTGGGTTATTTTCTAATGAGCAATATTAACAGTAAACTACGAAAAATCTTTAAACTGCCAGACGTTTTGGATATGAATTTTTGAACAACTTGTTGCGTATTTAAAGTATAAAGTATAAATTGAAGATTATCATCAATGCATTATTTATAGTTGAGAGACCATGTTTCTAAGTAAAATATTCTGCTTAAGACCAACATAAACAATATCTTATCATGTTTTTTGGCAACAATTCAGTTCCTTGTCTCTAACTCTAAATTCATATATGTTATAGGCAATCTGTGTTATCCGATTTCCTCACGATATTTTCCCTCACCGTTAACAACCATGATAAACTAACCACACATATGACTTTAGAAAAAACAATGTAGGCCTGACTTGGGATTAGAAGCCACACCTGTGTGCATGACGGACGGAAGATCTTATCAATTAAGCTATCACGATTGTTACTAATACATTTCACTTATATAAGTAAGATGGGAAAGTGAGTTTGTTTGTTTGTTTGTTTATTTGTTCCGCTTTAACGCCGTAACTACTAAACTGAATGCTTTGAAATTTTGCAGAAGTATAACTATACTTCTGCAAAATTGACTGGCAGCCATTGAAAAGGTGGCTCAATTGGCAGAGCGTCAGGGCGTATACCCGAGGTCGCGGGTTCGAATCCCGCCTGTGTCGAAATTTTTCTTTCCTTTATTTATTAGTAATAATCCCCTCATGAGTTTTCATGAACAAAAAGATTTAAAATATCACGATTGTTTTTTTTATTAAATAAATAACCGACAAATCTTCCATCCAATCCACTCACCATGAAACTCTTTCCTCAATGCATTATGAAGCGCTGCGAAATCGCTGTATCGCCGACTACAAAGATGTCTGCCCGCCATGTGCACACTGAACGCCACGTGGGAACGGCCTGAGCGTTCTACCACCTGAGAGTATAAAATAAAATAAGTATACGGTGTAGTAGTGTGTCGTTTTCACCCGGCGAAACATTGGTTAAACATAGAAACATGTGGGAGTACTAGCGCACACTATAACGGACTCACTCACACATAGCAGCGTCTCACTCATATTCAAACATCGCGGTATGTTAAGTGTTTATCGAATTAAGCATAGATACAAATTATAAGTTGGCACACAGCAGGGTGTACTAGCCAGTATATCTTTACTGTTCCCACAAACACAAACAAAGAAAGCTATTGACAAATACATTACACGTGTAGGTTCGGACGCCGATCATGCCTTCTTACTCGCGGAACCTGTAATTTTTTCGTGCGTACAGCTTCCAACCATTTATAAGACGTCATAAAGTTATTATTCAAAGTTTTAAATAAAACCCATTATATATACGTACAACCAAATCCGGTATCGAGACAGGCAAAGATATCTGCCCGGCTAGTACGAGCCGTGTTTAAACTAGTTATCGCGTGGGATAAAGCAGCCATCTCTTACGCACTTACTTAGTATCGTATACTGCCATCTCATGCTAACCGTTATCGTGTCGATAAAATAGCGCTCGTGCTTCTGGTCAGTGCAGTCGTATCGATGTTATATGCTGGTGGCTCCGATCACTGCTGCCCGAACATACCTTACTCTCGCTTATTCGCGCTCTAGCTCGAGAGTTCTAACAAAGTTTTAAATGCTTATCCATTCCTTTTTTACTACTTCAGTTCGCAGAAGCTGACACTATTTTAAGCGTGTACAACAGCTTAGACATCATTTCTAATAAATACCAATACATAACATACTAACAATCACTGATGTTAGGTCTTATCTTATATCGCTTGTTTGGCATTCTAGCTCGCGGAACCTGACACTTTTTTTTGTATGCAAACAAGTTCAGTCGCGTGTAAAAGCTATTATTCAACATACGCAGCAGTCAATAGCTCCAGTACCTCTGTATCGTAGAACGGGAAACTTTTTCGTGCGTGCAGACAATTTCCTATAAACTTAATCGTGAATAAATGCTATACTTACCACCCGATAGTCCGGTATAGAGACAGGCAAAGATCTCTTGTCAGTGTAGTCGTATCGATGTAATATGCTGGTGGCTCCAATCACTCCGGTTGGGGCTGAGCCGTCCTCGCATGGCTCTAGCCGTTCTGCTTCCTGAGGATCATAATACTAATTAATGAATTACCTAAGTATAAGTACAACCATCTAATGAGAGATACAAATTATAAGTATTAACTAGTTTTGGTTTTTCATTGTGTTTGTCTCAAAGACTCAAACTTTCACGGCGTATATTCCTGGCGATGTGGCAGAGGTACTTATACCTCTAAACATCACGTGATATTATTGTCACCTGATGTGGCTCGTGTACCTACGTTTTGCTTGGTAAGTGTACTCACATGATAGGGGCCTTCGCCGTTTTTTGTACTCACGATGGTTTCCCTCGCCGAATACAACCAAGATAAATTAACCACACATATGACTTTAGATAGATAGATTCGCGGCAAACAGAAATGCGTGGCGGGAACTTGTACAGGCCCTGTGCACCAGTGCGGTGCCGTAGGACGACAACATGACTTTAGAAATTCCAAATTGGTGTTTCCCGACTCAGGATTCGAACCTAATCCCCTCTGCATGGCAGGCGTTGGTGCTGCTCACTGAGCTATCACAGTAGTTCATTATAATAAGCTACACTAACATACAACGCAGACTTATAATATCACAATGTTATCAATAAAAACATGATGCAACATACTGCCGTCTCGCTCGCACAAGACCACGTACCTTAGGTGTGACAGAGATAACGGTGAGTGTGAGGCAGTCGCCGCCTGATTTGATGAGATCTACGACTTGTTTGTGAGTGGCGCCCTCTACGTTCACATTGTTTCTGTAAAGAGAATATTTTAAATGTTATAAAGATTTGAATAAGTTCATAATATGCGTTTCGGTTTTAAAGGTATGGGAAATACGTTGTATATTCTATTATAGTTAACGAACTGAACACGTTAATGACTATGATAAAAGCGATGTAATCATTACATCATGATTTTGATCAGGAGTTGGATATAGTCCGCCGTTTTGCTCATTTAATTGTAAAGTCAAAAATCTAAAGCTTTATAATAATCTAAATTTCACAACTCCGTGTGATACACTCCTTGTTACCCACACACCAACACATATACTAACTACAGTAACATTATAAATGAGGTAGCATGTAGTTCAAGTGTCTGATTGGACGATCACTAAGACAATTTTTACTGCATAAAGAAAAGTACTAGAAAAGTAAGTATCATTGCAACTTGTATAAAAGAAACCTGTGGGAAGACACGAGGTATAAGAGACTATAGTAAATTACAAAATATCTGTACCGTTCACTATCTTCCGAATTATCCAAATCATAGATCTCGAATCCAGACCGTTCACAAACGTAAAAACTGTAACGTAAACTACCGCAACAGCCTCTTTGAACCGCCATCATTATCACTTAAAATTTTCAGAATAAAACTTTCAATTCAGAAATTATTGGTTTTTAAAGTTGGTGATAAACAGGAAATATTTTCAAACAGACTTTCACATCAGCTTTCAAACAAAGAAACCGCTTTTTAATACGTCCATTACTTTAAAATTTATGATGACAATTAATTAATGTTGTAATTGCAAACACGACCAACTATTAAATCATATTCGTTCTGATTATTTATCTACAATAAAATTAGTCGTATGTTAAATCGTACACTATTTTTTCAAACCGAATTTTGTCTTTTATGAATGTTGCAGTTCTCAGAAAAGTATGTATGTGGCTTTTTAGCTTTTAACAGAGATAATGCATTCATAGGTTGTCACTTCAAATTCACTTCACTTTTACAATCTATTTGTAATAATAAATCATACATAAGCAAAATAAACGAATTTAAAAGATAATATTTTGGATTCGGGTTATTATTCTAAAACCCATTTTCACATCACAAACAATTAAAATGTCGTTAAACATATTTTACTATGAGAACGTTACGAGTGGTGATAACTGAATGATAGATATAATATTAAACACGCGTTTAATAGTATATGATACGGACAAGTACAGTCTTCAAGAGATTTATGTCATTTTTCTTTCATCATACATTTCTAGATATTAGCTGATTTTTAGCTGTGTAGTGCCGGCTTAGAATAGCACTACCCCGTTTCTACCGATGGGTGTACGTAAAAGGCGACTAACTGTATTGGGGCTTTTAAGGGATTTTTGGGCGATGCGGTTGGAGACCTATCACCAACAACCTTTACTTTACCATCTTTTCCCCACTCAATTTTCCAAAAGTGGCTGAGGAATTTCTAATTCCCTAGCTCTGGCAACCCCTTCATGGGATTTATAGCCGTGAGTATATGTATGTCTCTAGATATATTTTGTAGTTTCTTCTGAACGTTTACTATGTTAAGTAACAACTGAGATAATAAAAGAAAGAAATTATGAAGATAAGGATAATAGTTGAAGACGAGATGAGATGCATCACATCGAGATAAAACTCTTCACAGAGCCCTTATCTTCCCTTTTGGCGATATTTTATTACCAACACATACATTTTTTTTCAATGATGATCCTAATTCAGGCGGTTATACAATCCAAAAACAAGGGTACACTATTATAATTTGACTAGAGAAAAGATTGTAAATTTAAAGATTATAGATTTTTCATCGGCCTAAAATCACTTGAAAAACTTCAACCTAAGTCACTTCATATAACTAATAGTAAAAAAAGGTTATGTACACCTACATACACTCAGGGCCATAATTCCCTCAGCCTTATCCAGAGAATAAGAATCAATAACCACTGAGACTAGAACAACTGCATAGCTAAAAGTCGTATATGGCCATTAAGTGCTCTAACGTCTTACTATCTTTCTTGGTATTTTGCGTATAGGAAACAACATACATACATATACTCACGGCTATAAATCCCTTGAAGGGGTAGCCAGAGCTAGGGAATGAGACATTCCTCAGCCACCTTTGGAAGTTGCGTGGGGAAAATATGGTGAAATAAAGGTTGTTGGTGATGGGTCTCCAACCGCATCGCCCAAAAATCCCTAAAAAGCCCCAATACCGTTAGTCGCCTCTTACGTACACCCACCGGAAGAAATGGGGTAGTGCTATTCTAAGGCAACACTACGCAGCATAAACAACATACTACTTATATTACTTCATTTTAGTATCCTTCTTTCCTATTCAAAGCCTTTTAAGTCAAGGAATCATGTAACCTGAAGCTCTGGCTACTCCTTCCAAAGATCGTTACTGTATATATATTTATAATTGACTGCTGACTTTTGTGTTGAGTGTACTCGTCGTATGCAAAGATGCGACTATTGCGACGCAGGATATCGGGGACACTCGTGTTTATATCGTTTCATTTGACCTAAATTTTAATAATAAAAAAAGGAAAGAAAACGTGTAAAAGAAATAAAGGATAGAAAAATTTCGCGCTGGCAGCCATTGACACGGTGCGGTAGCTCAATTGGCAGAGCGTCTCGGGGCGTATACCCGAGGTCGCGGGTTCGATTCCCGCCTGTGTCGAAATTTTTCTTTCCTTTATTTATTCTTTATTTATTAGTAATAATCCCCACATGAGGTTTTCACGAACAAAAACATTCAAACTAAATTTTAATATTAGAAGTCGTCCAGTGATCGATTCGACTAATTTCAGTGGATAAAGTACGCAATTTCCATAAGTGGCTGAGGAACTTCTGAATCCCTAGCTCTGGCACAGAATATGTATGTATGTTCAGTAGGTAAGACTATATTAAGACCTTGATATAAACAAGTAACATAATAACAATAATATTATATTCTCAATAAGATCACAGAATTTTAAAATAAATATAAGATAATGTATGCTGTGTAGTGTCGGCTTCGAATAGCACTACCCCATTTCTTCCGGTGGGTGTGCGTAAGAGGCGACTAACGGTATTGGGGCTTTTAAGGGATTTTTGGGCGATGCGGTTGGAGACCCATCACCAACAACCTTTATTTCACCATCTTTTCCCCACGCAACTTCCAAAGGTGGCTGAGGAATGTCTCATTCCCTAGCTCTGGCTTCCCCTTCAAGGGATTTATAGCCGTGAGTATATGTATATATGTATAATGTATGAATGAATGTCAAAAAAGAGCTATCACCATACATACGATCTCTGTACAAACTGTAAGTGTCCAGTTTGTAAAAAGGAGCTTACTTCAATGAATACAATATCCGTATACTATATAAATTGCCAGTTATCTGTTTATTAGGGAACACCTCTAATAAAGAATTAAATCGGGAAGCCGCTGAATAAGATTATTTTTAGGGAAGTAATTATGCATGATTTCTCTAATTATAGATCACAATCCCAACATATAAATAGTCAATATTTCTTCAATGATGCTGCGGTGTATGCAGTGACACCTATAACGTCACTACCCTCTAAGAAATTTAAAACTTCTCACGAGCGGAAGCACTCAAATGCAAAACCAATAACGAGTGGCCTCCCAAAACTGATAATGACCAATTATAGGTCAGTGGGCTCTCCTCAGTACCCGCGTAATGTTAACATGTTTGTTTAATTGAGACTGTAGATAGGTCAATACGAGAATCATCGTTATATTAAGAAAACCCGTCTGTGCAGAGGTCAAAATACAACCTTGTATTTATTTTAAGTTCCTATCGATATGGAATGCAAATATAATGATAATATCGTGCGTACTATGCGATTGATATGCTAGTGTGCTGTCGCGGCTCCTGCGAGGAATGGTTCGATAAGCCAAAAAAAGAACAGTTTGACTGAGTAATTCTAATAGTTATAGCATACATACATACATATACTCACGGCTTTAAATCCCTAGAAGGGGTAGCCAGAGCTAACGAATTCGAAATTCCTCAGCCACGTTTGGAAAGTTGAGGGGGGAAAAGATGGTAAAATAAAGGTTGTTGGTGATGGGTCTCCAACCGCATCGCCCAAAAATCCCTTAAAAGCCCCAATACCGTTAGTCGCCTCTTACGTACACCCACCGGAAGAAATGGGGTAGTGCTATTCTAAGCCGACACTACACAGCAAATAGTTATAGGTAAAGATATAAAATAAATACATACACTTACAGGCAAAAAATCCCAAAAAGGGGTAGCCAGAGCTTCAGAACTTGAAATACCTCAGCTACTTTTGGATATTGATGATAAAATAAAGAATGGTTGGTGATGATGATGAGTCTCCAGCACTTCATTTTAAAATCTTTTTTATTGAACTTCCAAAAGTAACTGAGGAGTTACTAATTTTTCTCTAGCTTCCCTTTGTGGGATTTGTAGCCGCTATGAATGTATTTATGTATGTATTTATGTATGTAATGTTCGTCCAATACAATATATTTTATGCCCATTTAAATTCTAACACACATAATCACACACACACACTCTCACACACACACACACAAACACACATGAAACACACTTTAGAGAAAAATAATTATATTTTATTTGTCCATACATATTTCTGTTACAAATAAATGCTCAGTTTATCTAATGAAATTTGTGAAACATATAATTGGCACGATAAATTGTTATATTTAAAAATGTTTGTTAATAGATTAAGTGCTGTTTGTTTTACTCAATAATAAATAAATAAATAAATAAAATATAAAATATTGCACTACGCTTTAGATACCTTGCATAAACCTGATATTAATTTTTAACATTCCTCTGATGAATCAAGCCTTCCGTGGGTAAGGAAGGAGACTAAGCGATATCCCAACAAGCTGGTCAAGTGAGGATAAGTAGTTACTTACGACCGATTTCGGAATTGAGTATTCCAGCTGAGAACAACTTAAGTATCGTTCTGTCGCATTGAAATCTTGACAACTGAATGAGACAAAACGATACTTAAGTCGTTCTCAGCTTGAATACTCAATTCAGAAATCGGGCGTTAGATTCGTCATTGATGGCTTAATAAGCTTGCAACCCCCGAAAATTGTGCCCAAAAAAAGTCCAAATTGGTAAATTTTAAGGCCAGAATTTAAATGTGCAACCGATAAAATTGTTTTGTTTATCACAGTGGATATATCGTCGCCAAATGTAAGCAAAATCTTAATACGTTGAGGAAAACTCATGCGATAAATAAGTATCTGTGGGTTACTTTTGTTTACATGCATTAAAAAATAACCAGGTCAGGTTTGAATTGCACATAACAACTTAGAGAAGAGATAATCGGACTGGAGAGAGAAGGCATCAAATTAAAATGTTAAATTATTTTTATGTAGATAGATAGATAACTCGTTTATTTATGTTAACATAACACCATACAATATAAAAAACAATACAAAAAGGGAAAAAATAAATTTTTGACCTAAAGATTAGTGCTATGGTAACACAAACTAGGTCCTAACTCAGCGCTTGATATTGCCAAGTGGCAAAACACTGGTTTTCAGTTAAGGCCTACACTACACTACACATAATTGAATAATATATAAACAAAAAAATCTGTGTCTGCCACATTTGAAGCAAAATAAATAAATAATAAAGGAAAAGACATGTACGCTTTAGCCAGTGCATTTTGATGAAATATAATCAAACAAAAGTATTATTTAGCTGTTTAGTGTCGGCTAAGAATAGCAATAAGACATTTCTAACCACGACACGGGTAGTGTGCGAGGCAACAGCACCAAATATTGCAATTTCTTGGTATATTATTATCGTGCTTTTATTGCAGTTGGTTGGAAACGCATCTCCAACAATAATTGAGTTTAATTCTTTTCTCACACCATTTGCAGAATAGCTTAGCTTGACTCCGAAATAAGAAAATAAGTGATTTAATGCACTTATATTGTACTCCAATCACATCCCCCGCCTACTACTAACACCCACGTTACGGAAATTATTCATACATTATTTTTAGTAAGCTGATAAATAACATACATACATACATTTACTCACGGCTATAAATCCCTAGAAGGGGTAGCCAGAGCTAAGTAATTAGAAATCCCTCAGCCACTTTTGGAAAGTTGAGTGGGGAAAAGATGGTTAAACAAAGGTTTTTGGTGATGGGTCTCCAACCGCATCGCCCAAAAATCCCTTAAAAGCCCCAATACCGTTAAAGAAAAAGAAAAGAAAGAAAGAAAAATAATTTATTTGGCAATAAAATAATAATATTACAATCGTTGGATGAATTCGGTATGCAAAGTTTTTTTTTGGTATTTATTAAATATTTTTATTCGATAGAAAACACGAAAATAAAAGACTAATTTGAATATTTTTCATTTAAAATGAGTAATTGCAAAGTTATGATTTTTTAAAGATTGCTCAACTTTTGTACTTAATGACGTCATCGATGGAAAATATTACGTAGCGTCATGCAAACGAAGCGAAATGTTTAATAAAAAGGTTGCTGATTGCAAAAAAAATTCATGAATTTGTGATCTCAAATGAAATTAGTACGATATTATACTAAACAAACCTATCATTTTTGATATTTTATTATTATACTGCAAAAACGAATGTCTTTGAAATAACGCTGAAGGTCAAATACTGTTACAGTTTTTTGTTAAAATAACGGTCATCTTGGTTTTGTTTGATCTAATTTCAAGAAAATGTGTTTTAAAAACATAATATCTCGAAATGGTTTCGTAACCAGCACCACTTTTGTAAAACTTTGCATACCGAATTACAAAGGTTGCCGAATTGGTTCTGTCTCAGCATTTGTGCCTCAGCTGCGTATCTCGCAGGACACATCAGCTGAAGCACGCTGGTTTTCAGCCAGAACCAGTATTTTATAACGTTATACAAAATAAAAGATGTTATTAAAGGAAACTTTATCACTTGTTCCACTTTCTTACCATTAATCTCAATCACGCATTCGGTCATATTCACCTCTCTTTTTTTTTTGAGAGAGAGGTGAATATGACCGAATGCGTGATTGAGATTAATGGTAAGAAAGTGGAACAAGTGAAAGAGTTTGTATATTTGGGAAGTTTGTTTACTAGGGATGGAAAGTGTGATGAAGATATCGAGAGAAGAGTGAAAAAGGGTAATGCGGTAAATGGAGCACTGGATAGTCTAATGTCTAGTCAGTCGGTGTCTGCAAAGGCCCGAATGGCTGTGCATGATGCTGTCCTCGTCCCTACGCTTATGTATGGCAGTGAATGTTGGGTGTGGCAGAAGAAGCATGAAAGTAGAGTGAATGCAGTAGAAATGAGATCCCTCAGAAAAGTGTGTAATGTAAGGTTATGTGATCGTGTGAGGAATGATGTGATTCGTGAAAGGTGTGGTGTAAAAGATGATATTGTAAGAAAGATAGAAAAAGGAATGTTGAGATGGTTTGGGCACATAGAGAGGATAGATGACAGTAAAATGGTGAAAGAGATATATAGAGCCAATGTGGAAGGTAATGTTAGTAGAGGACGACCTCGGAGGACACATTTGGATCAAATAGAACATGTGCTCAAAAAGGCAGGTGTCCGCAGTATGAAGAATAAAAGAGCATGTATGAAAAGATTGATGGATGTAAACGAAGCCAGAGAGGTTTGCCAGGATCGTGCAAAGTGGCGAGCGATAGTCTCTGCCTACCCCAATGGGAACTAACGGCGTGAGAATATGTATGTATGTATGTATGTATTAAAGGAAAGAAAAATTTCGACACTGGCGGGGTTCGAACCCGCGACCTTCGGGTATACGCCCCCGTCGCTCTGCCAACTGAGCTACAGTGTCAGTTGGCATCCAGCGCGAAATTTCTCTATCCTTTGTTTCTTTTTTTTTTTTTTTTACACGTTCAAGTAGTGTTTGCGTTTCCTACCTCCGAATTTTAACTAATTTGGACGGCCACTTGTCTACCTTTTCAGATAGAATGCAAATGTTGGAAACGCCTAACTATCACATAATTTAATGTTTTTTGACATGAATTCCTCATGTGGGGATTATTACTCATAAATAAAAGATGTTATTAAAGGAAAGAAAAATTTCGACACTGGCGGGGTTCGAACCCGCGACCTTCGGGTATACGCCCCCGTCGCTCTGCCAACTGAGCTACAGTGTCAGTTGGCATCCAGCGCGAAATTTCTCTATCCTTTGTTTCTTTTTTTTTTTTTTACACGTTCAAGTAGTGTTTGCGTTTCCTACCTCCGAATTTTAACTAATTCGGACGGCCACTTGTCTACCTTTTCAGATAGAATGCAAATGTTGGAAACGCCTAACTATCACATAATTTAATGTTTTTTGACATGAATTCCTCATGTGGGGATTATTACTCATAAATAAAAGATGTTATTAAAGGAAAGAAAAATTTCGACACTGGCGGGGTTCGAACCCGCGACCTTCGGGTATACGCCCCCGTCGAAATTTTTCTTTCCTTTAATAACATCTTTTATTTATGAGTAATAATCCCCACATGAGGAATTCATGTCAAAAAACATTAAATTACGTTATACAAAAATTTAAATGAAATCAACAGTATTGTTGTAACATATTTTCAAACAAACAATATTATCAAATATGCGTTTCTAAATCTTGCACAAATAAAATTATTTTTTTTAGAAACATTTAAATAGTTTGGCTTAATCAATTACATACATTGCCGACAGAGAAAGTGACAATATTTCTATTTTGCACATCAGAGTTTAGTTAGTCGCCTCTTACGTACACCCACCGGAAGAAATGGGGTAGTGCTATTCTAAGCCGGCACTACACGGCCATCTAAGCCGGCACTACACGGCCAAATAAATAAATAAATTTGAACTTTACAAATTTTCTGTATTTCTAACCTTAGCACCGTATAAATAAATATATACCACCACATTACACAAATCAAGTTAGTATCTAAAGTACTATTTAATGACTTGTGGTATAGAATATAATCACGAAACAAAAGCGTGGACATCATATAATTAGACTTTGTAGTGTATGAAACATCATGTGGGGATTCTTGTTCTAATCAATCAAGTTGCCGTTTAGTGTCGGCTTAGAATAACACTACCCCATTTCTACCCGTGGGTGATCGTAAGAGGCGACTAAGGGTCTAGGGGATTTTTGAAAGTGATTTTTGGGCGATGCGGTTGGAGACCCGTCACCAAAAACATTTATTGTTACCATCTTTTCCTCAATCAACTTCCAAAAGTGGCTGAGGAATTTCTAATTTCTTAGCTCTGGCTACCCCTTCTAGGGATTTATAGCCGTCAGTATATATGTATGTATGTAGTCAAGAAAAGAAAAATTTCGACACCAGCAGGGCTCGAACCCGCGACATCCTGGCCTACGCCCCGGTGTTAAGAAGCAAGGAAAGGAAAGACAAATTTCGCAACAGTGGTTGCTTGGCACCATAGCTCAGTTGGCAGAGCGACCAGGGCGTAGACCGGGATGTTGCGGGTTCAAGTCCTGCCGTGGACATTTTAGCCAAGTGATAGTGGGCCAGCCTATCCCTGCCTTACCCACGGACTATCCTATGCTTTGCCCTATGGGTTTTGTAACGATGTCCCTCATCCTTTAAAGTATAAAATTACAAAAAAAACACACAGTAGCGTACACCCGACACAGAACTATATGTTTTTTTTTAAATATTTTTTATTCATTAAAACCTCATGTGGGAATTATTACTAATAAATAAAGGGTAAATAAAGGAAAAAAAAATTTCGACACAGGCGGGAATCGAACCCGCGACCTCGGGTATACGCCCCGACGCTCGGGGTTCGATTCGGGGACAATTTTCTTTCCTTTATTTACCCTTTATTTATTAGAACTATATCTTATTGTCTAGACGATGCTGGACGGCTTTGATCCCAAGAACTTTGGAATAAGAAATTACTAGTCAGTTTTGGAAGTTGAATGTCGAGAGAATCACCCAGCAAACTCTTAATGGGTCCATACCCTAAGTCGCCTCTAACGACACCCGTTGGAAGAAATGTTTTAGTGCTGTTCTGAGCCGACACTACACAGCTTCAATCTCTTCAGAAAATATTGTTGTGATAATGCATCATTAACCCTTTGTAGGTGTTACATAAAACAAAGATGGTGCAACAGCTAAATAAGATTGCATCAAACATGTTTTCATCCTATTACCGCGAACACGGAAATCTTACAAGTAAAACAAAACATTAATATATTACACGAACGGGGCCTTCTTGAACTTGTTGGATGCCCGATGTATGATTCCTTCTGGTGATGTAATGAATATTCGAATATATTTGATTGAGTTGTATATTTGATTTTGAATAATTGAATTGAATATTAGAATAGCACTACCCCATTTCTTCCGGTGGGTGTACGTAAGAGGCAATTAACGGTATTGGCGCTTTTAAGGGATTTTTGGGCGATGCGGTTGGAGACCCATCACCAACAACCTTTATTTTACCATCTTTTCCCCACTCAACTTTCCAAACGTGGCTGAGGAATTTCGAATTCCTTAGCTCTGGCTACCCCTTCTAGGGATTTAAAGCCGTGAGTATATGTATGTATGTTGTAACAACCGCGACAGCTCAGTGGGTAGAACACCGCTTATCGTGCAGACAATGAGGGTTCAAATCCCGGGTCGGGCCTACACCAATTTGTTTTTTCTAAAGACATATGTGTGGTTATTTTATCATGGTTATTAACGGTGAAGGAAAACATCGTGAGAAAACCCACACGGCTGAATTGTACTTTGTCATGTGACAGTGTATTTGTACAATACGGCGATAGGCCTGAAATCGTACTCGGTGGTCAGCTGCCGAACTGTCTACTGCTCGACAATGACTCGTGTTGAGTCGATACGCGTCGCATGTTTGTGGTTGCCTGTGGTCTTCGCTTGCGGGTGTGTGTGTGGTGCATTGTCTGCTTTTCGATTACTTGTAAGTGTAAGTGGGAGGCCGGCGGTGCACACATGTTGCATGAACACTGCAGCTATTTAGCGGAATTAAGCGAAGAAATTTATTAATTAGTATTGCTATGGATTTCCGCAAAGTAACGCTTGATTCAATCCAATATTTTAGTATTATAATTATTAGTATTATATTAATTAGTATTGCTCACAAATGACACAATTGATTTGACTAAACTATATAAAGATGTATCTTGCATTCATAATAAAATCACTAACAAACACTTGTATATACTGTAATCAAATAGTTTGTAAGTATTAAGTAAAAAATTAAAAATCAAGTTAAAACAAATAAAAAACATCATTTGATTCTCTGGCTCTGGACCCTTAATTTAAGTACCACTTATCCCTAAAGCTGATTTTATTTGTTTTATGGTTTATTTATATTTTAGTACCATTTTATATTCTGTATTAATTGTAACTATTGTATAAGATACATACATACATTTACTCACGGCTATAAATCCCTAGAAGGGGTAACCAGAGCTAAGGAATTAGAAATTCCTCAGCCACTTTTGGAAAGTTGTGTGGGGAAAAGATGGTAAAATTAAGATTGTTGGTGATGGGTCTCCAACCGCATCGCCCAAAAATCCCTTAAAAACCCCCAATACCGTTAGTCGCCTATTACATACACCTACCGGAAGAAATGGGGTAGTGCTATTCTAAGCCGACACTACACAGCACATTTATATTTCTATTTCTTTTATTTGTTATGAGACACGTCATTTATAATCTCATGCTAACTATTTTTTTGAGCTTACACTCATCATACTAAGCTGAGTCTGCAACCCTTTCATACATTTATGCATACATACTTACATATACGCACATCCATAAATCCTAAAGGGAGCTTCAGAGCTAGAAACTCCTTAGCCACATTTATAATACTTTGTAAATATTTTTTTTGCCGTGTAGTGTCGGCTTAGAATAACACTACTCCATTTCTTCCGGTGGGTGTACGTAAGAGGCGACTAACAGTATTGGGGCTTTTAAGGGATTTTTGGGCGATGCGGTTGGAGACCATCAAAAACCTTAATTTCACCATCTTTTCCCCTCGCAACTTCCAAAAGTGGCTGAGGAATTTCTGATTCCCTAGCTCTAGTTACCCCATCAAGGGATTCATAGCCGTGAGTATATGTATGTATGTATGTATATTTTTTTTGTGTATTAAGTGTGATATGCAACAAATAAATATTTTTCTTTCTTTCTTTCTACATTTGTAGACAAAAAAGTCACAAGCCCAAATACTATAAGTGTAACAGGCAACATAGGGTTTCTATCTGTCTGTTCTTTATTTTACAAATATTTTTCCCACTCAACATCCAAAAGATTTCATTTTATGTTAAATAAATAAATAAAAAAAAAGTGTATTGAAAATATTAACAGGGATCAACGCAACTGGTCTTGGATATCACAATTTAAAAAAAAAGGTTATTCAATTACAGTGGACTTCTCTCTGGTTTTGTTTGCCAGCTCCTCAATGAATATAATATTACTATACATGAACTAGCAATAAGAAACAGTTTTATTATTATTTAAAAATATGACTGAGTGCCAAAAGTATACAAATTGGCAATGAGAACAGATAATATTATTCAATTTTACTCAATAGTAACAAATGTTTCCCTGCTTTACTAATATGGGAAGAGAGGTATCTAAATTCATCTGAGAAACTCCATTATTAAGCCTTCAAAAATTGATTGAAATAGTTCAGAAACTAGTTTGAAAAAAGTGCAACCTATTGTATGTCTTTCAAATAATCATAATAATGTAAGTGAATGCTTGGGGTGTTTACCAGGATAAAGCAAAGACGCGATCTATAGTCTCTGCCATTCCCAATGGGAACTAATAGCGTGAGTAGAGTATACATATGAATGTATAATAATCTTTAGGCTTACTTCAAAAACTTGGTCACAACTTTATCAAAGAAAAGAAACACATTACTTACACTTCTAGTATTCTGTCGCCCTTCCTTATACCGGCTTGTTCAGCTGCACCTTTCTCCAATACGGCACTGACATGCTGCAGAGGAGCATAAAGTTCACCATTTATGGACCTTAACTGGCCTCCCTCAGACACTTGTCCCCGAACATTAAACCCGAACCCCGTCTCTGATTTGTGTATAGTTACGCGACGAGGGCCAGTATTGGCCTGCATAGTCTTATCACTTTTCTGTGTTGGAATAATACTATTACTATTAATACTGCTACTATTGTTGTCAACTATTGTTTCGGATTCGGCCATATTGGTCGATTGATTCTATCCTTTTTTGACAAGTTTGACATTAAAATGTTTGGATTTTTTGACATTTTCTTAAGTCGATGGTCTACTACTCTGTGATTTGCTGTGTGTTCAGCCTTCAAGCCTCACATGTTGGGTTCAAGTGGTTACTTCAAGCACAGATAATATAATACTATATTCTTCAAGCCAGCGAGGCCGTGAAAAAAAATCTGCAAGGGTTTGGAAAACAATCACATCTTTACGATTCTGTAACATGAACCTTCGTTTTGAATTTTATAGTACAAAAAGAAGAGACACTAAACATGCACTATTGCTTTAAAAAGAAATACTTTTATGTTTTTGTTTAACTACCTCTCTTTCTCTTCAGTGTTGATGTTGGTACCGTTGATATTTAAAGATTCAATTTTACCAAAGATCTTTTTTGTGAAAATTCCCGGGACGTAATTTTTCATCTTATATAATAATACTATTTAAATGTAAAGTTTTAATTTTTCCAAGCTTCTCCGTGGCTCTTCAATTTGTTCATGGATGACTGTTTGACAGAGTTGCGTGAAGTGATTCATCATTAAATGCCTCTTGTACGCTGACGATCAAGTGCTACTTGCATCATCGGCAGGAGAGTTGCAAGAGATGATGAATATTGCATGTGAGTCTTTTGTAAGAAAGGGAATGAGGGTGAATGTGGATAAGACCAAAACGATGGTTTTTGAGAGACAGGAAGATGTGACAGAATGCGTGATTGCGATTGATGGTAAGGATGTGGAACAGGTGAAGGAGTTTGTATATCTGGGAAGTTTGTTTACAAGGGATGGAAAATGTGATGAAGACATTGAAAGAAGAGTGAAAAAGGGTAATGCGGTAAATGGAGCAATGAATAGCCTAATGATCAGTCAATCGGTGTCTGAAAAGGCCCGAATGGCTGTGCATGATGCTGTTCTTGTTCCTACGCTTATGTATGGAAGCGAATGTTGGGTGTGGCAGAAGAAGCATGAGAGCAGAGTGAATGCAGTAGAGATGAGGTCCCTCAGAAAAATTTGTAATGTTAGATTGTGTGACCGAGTGAGAAATAGTGTTATTCGTGAAAAGTGTGGTGTGAAAGATAATATTGTAAGAAAGATAGAAAAAGGAATGTTGAGATGGTTTGGGCACATAGAGAGGATGGATGATAGAAAATTGGTAAAAGGGATCTATAGAGCTAGTGTGGATGGTAATGTTAGTAGAGGACGACCACGGAAAACACACTTGGACCAAATTGAGAGTGTGCTCAAAAAGGCTGGCGTCCGAAGTATGAAGAATAAAAGAGCATGTATGAAAAGATTGATGGATGTAAACGAAGCTAGAGAGGTTTGTCAGGATCGTACGAAGTGGCGATCGATAGTCTCTGCCTACCCCAATGGGAATTATTGGCGTGAGTATATGTATGTATGTAATTTTCCCATATACTCACAGCACAGCTATATTTCCATAGAAGGAGTAGCCAGAGCTAAGGAATTATAAATTCCTCAGCCAATTTTGGAAGTCGAGTGGGGAAAAGATGGTAAAAATCAAGGTTTTTGGTGATGGGTCTCCAACCGCATCGCCTAAAAATCCAATAAAAAGCCCCAATACCCTTAGTCGCCTCTTACGACACCCGTGGGTAGAAAGGGGTAGCGCCATTCTAAGCCGGCACTACATGGCAATATATTAATTATATTCAAATTTTACCTACCAATAAAATTTTTATTATGTTTCCTGAAGTCCGAGGTCCAAGGTGATTTCTTCTGGTCCGTGGGAATGGTGCGATGCGAATGGTCCATGCAAAACGTGGGTACTCTGAACGCCAGGTTACAATGTCACGTGATGTTCAGAAGTATTAGTACCCCTGCCAACCCCTTCGGGGATAGTCGGCGTGAACATTTATGTTTATATGTTATGTTTATATGTTTTTAAGCAATGAAAAGGTAAAAATACAGTTTTTCTCGTAATTTTTTGTAGAATTATTTGGCGTAGACAATAAAAAGTTGAAGATGTTATTAAAGGAAAGAAAAATTTCGACACTGGCGGGGTTCGAACCCGCGACCTTCGGGTATACGCCCCCGTCGCTCTGCCAACTGAGCTACAGTGTCAGTTGGCATCCAGCGCGAAATTTCTCTATCCTTTGTTTCTTTTTTACACGTTCAAGTAGTGTTTGCGTTTCCTACCTCCGAATTTTAACTAATTCGGACGGCCACTTGTCTACCTTTTCAGATAGAATGCAAATGTTGGAAACGCCTAACTATCACATAATTTAATGTTTTTTGACATGAATTCCTCATGTGGGGATTATTACTCATAAATAAAAGATGTTATTAAAGGAAAGAAAAATTTCGACACTGGCGGGGTTCGAACCCGCGACCTTCGGGTATACGCCCCCGTCGCTCTGCCAACTGAGCTACAGTGTCAGTTGGCATCCAGCGCGAAATTTCTCTATCCTTTGTTTCTTTTTTACACGTTCAAGTAGTGTTTGCGTTTCCTACCTCCGAATTTTAACTAATTCGGACGGCCACTTGTCTACCTTTTCAGATAGAATGCAAATGTTGGAAACGCCTAACTATCACATAATTTAATGTTTTTTGACATGAATTCCTCATGTGGGGATTATTACTCATAAATAAAAGATGTTATTAAAGGAAAGAAAAATTTCGACACTGGCGGGGTTCGAACCCGCGACCTTCGGGTATACGCCCCCGTCGCTCTGCCAACTGAGCTACAGTGTCAGTTGGCATCCAGCGCGAAATTTCTCTATCCTTTGTTTCTTTTTTACACGTTCAAGTAGTGTTTGCGTTTCCTACCTCCGAATTTTAACTAATTCGGACGGCCACTTGTCTACCTTTTCAGATAATAATAATAATAATAATAATAATAATAATAATCGTTTATTACCAATTGAAATTTTACAAATACATAATACCAGCGGCCCCACACTAGGCAAGCCTGTATCGTGGGTACCAAATACAAATAACAATTCCAATTTTACAAAGTGAATTAAATTATAATACATTGATAAAATATAATTGAAAATTTATAGAATCTAATACTTATTAAAATATACACTTAATCCATTTAACTTAACACTAAATACAAACAAAATCATAGCATTATGCAAATAAATAATAATTAATGATAATGTAGTAATTGCAAATTATTATTATGAACAATTATATCAATAAAAACTTCAATTTATTAATTATTTATTCAAAATGTCTACAACACTCTGAAAAGTACAATTGTAATATTAAAAAGATTCGTATTTTTACTTTTATATTCTGAAATATAACTGTGTGAGTAGGTGTGTGTGTGAGTCTGTGTATGAGTGTAAGAGCGGGTGTATGTGTGAGAGCGGGTGTATGTGTGTGTGGGTATGTGTGTGTGTGTGTGTGCGTGTATGGGTGTGAATGTGGGTGTAAATAAGTGATTTATTAAGTTTAAGTGTCTCAACATTTTCAAGATACAATTCGAATCAAATTTTCAATTTTTGAATAATTCATAGTCATGAGCCAATTTTTCACCTTTATTTTTACCTCCCTCTTTGTACAATCTCGTATATCATTAATTTTTAATATTTCATTGTACAAATGGGGGTGCATAAATGATGGGAACCGTTGCGCGAAAGTTGTCCTACATAATGTTGTCGGCAGTCTAGGAGTTCTCTGTAAAAGAGAGCGTTCAGTAGAGGGTGTTAAATACTTTTTATGCTCTCGAAGAATAGACCTCATGACAAACAACCCTCGCACACTGAGCACCCCACATTCATCGTATAGCTTTGTGGTTGAGTATCTAAAGTTCTTTTTGGACATAACCTTTAAAACTGAACGTTGAGCTCTTTCAATTTCCAACATGGTAGTAATAGGGGCACCACCCCAAACTGGAAGACAGTAAGTGATCAGTGATTCACAAATGGCCGTATAGATTTGTTTAAGTAATTCAATGTCGGCCGAGTTGCGGAGTAATTTCATGATATTGATAACCTTTCTTATTCTGCCTGAGAGTGTATGAATATGACTCTTAAAGTTCAAGTTGTGGTCAATTGTAACTCCCAGGTATTTTGTGACAGTTACGCAAGCAAGAGTAGGACACTGGCAAGGGACAAGGTTTGCAGGGAAGCACGTGTGTATCTTGAGTGTGGTTCGAGGCGGAGCTGATGCCCTCGTTTTGTGAAAACACATTAAATTCGTTTTTTCGCTGTTTAAAGTTAACAAATTACGAGAAAGCCAGCCCACCACGGAGACCATACCCTCCTCCACATTCTGCAACACATCATTCCACGATGATCCACTGAAGATAATTGCAGTGTCATCTGCATAACAGAATATGCGAGCGTCTTTAAGTGGGAGAGTCGATATGTCGTTCATGTAGAGTAGGAAGAGGGTAGGACCCAAGATGCTACCCTGAGGCACTCCGAAATCAACACGGCAAGAGTCGCTTATCACCTGGTCAACCTTTAATAGCTGATTTCTATTTGACAGATAGCTTTCAAACCAATTGAGTGCTAAGCCTCGGACACCTGACAACTCGAGTTTACTTAAGGTAATGGATTTAGAAACAGTGTCAAATGCTTTTGATTTGTCAATGAAGACACCAGCACAAGCCTTTCCTTGATCTAACATGAATGAAATATGGTCCACCAGCTCGCAGACAGCATCCTCAGTCGACCTCCCCCGCCGAAAACCGTACTGTCCAGAAAAAAGTAAATTATTATTCTCCAGAAAATTTATCAACTGCTTGTTTACTATTTTCTCTAGAAGTTTCGATAAGGATGAGAGCAGAGTGATAGGGCGGAAATTTGATGGAATTTTCTTAGAGCCACCTTTATGGACAGGTGTTATAACACCCGTTTTCCAAATTTCGGGGAATACACCGCTCGACAAGCTAAGATTAAATACGTGGCTGAGAGGAGTAGCAATGTGATTTTTGATTTGCTTGAGAAGATCATTAGATATTTTGTCTAATCCCGGCGCGCTATGGGATGGAAGCATCTCTATCAGCGACCTAACCTCCATCTCGTCGGTTGGGTGCAAAAACATTGACCTTACTGATTCGTGAGCCACGGTTGACTTCGAAGCAAGTGAGTCTTCTGTTTCACCGGTTTTCGACAAGATAGCTTGTGACATATTTTTTCCTACACAAGAAAAGTATTGGTTACACGTATTTACCGAGGCTTTAGGATCAGGGTTGAGAGTGAGCAATTCAGAGTTAGGGACATTTGGAGAGTGAGAGTGGCAAATGCTTTTAATAGTACCCCATAGTTTCTTCGGTATAGACCGGTTTTTTTCCAATTCTGATCTTTCATAGTTGTGTTTAAGGGAGTGGAGGAGATTGACACAATAGTTCCTGTAACGTATGTAAATGGTCCTAGCTATGGCATTGCGGGGTTGCCTTAGAACTTTCTGGTGAAGGGCGTCTCGATTTTTCATGCATCGTATGATTCCGGGGGTGACCCAAGGCTTGAGATTAAATTTTGAGCGACTTATTTTTATCAGTTTGGTATTATTAGATATGGTAGAAGTAATTATTTCACTAAGTGATTGAGCAGCCTCTTCAGTGGATGTAGAATTTAGTACTTTAGTCCAGTCTTTTTCTCGCATTTCCACTTCTACTTTGGCGTTATCGATTTTGAGTATCGTACGTTTGCGATGGGGCTCAAGAGATATTTGCTCAACACCGGCCATAGCAAGAGCATGATCTGTTAGACTACTCTGGCAAACAACACCAACTGCACGAGAATTCGGGGTAACAAAAATATGATCTAAGCAGGCGTTCATTCTAGTTGGTTTTGTTATGGCCGGGATAAAACCACATTCAGCCATCACACAAAGATACTCGGACAGTTTATTTTTATTGAAGTCAGATAATATATCAATGTTTATGTCACCAGCCATGATCGCAAGAGGCTTGTTAGGAAAAGTGTTGACTTCTTCACTAAGGCAATGAAAAAAGTGTTGGGGATCTTTAAAGGAAGGAGAACGATAGATTGCAAAAATGGTAGCTTGATTTTGTACATCAACAATGAGGCAGTTGGCTTGAGGCCAATCAGGTTCGCGTATTGAGACATTCAGGTGAGACTTTACGTAGACCACTACCCCGCCCGACTTATTTATGATGATAGAGCTCTTATATGCTGTATAACCATCTAAACAACCCACGATTGTTCTATCATTGAGCCAGCATTCTGTGAGTATGATAACCTCGAAGTCAATATTGAGCCGTTTCAGTAAAACAACGAAATCATCAAAATTCTTTTCAATGCTACGTATATTTAAAGTTAGTACTTTTAATTGATACTTAGAGCTTAATATGTTCTCACAATTCTCCGGGGCAATTATGTTATGACATTCAATTTCAAAAGCTTTGTCTAACTCAGTGGCTGAATAAGGAATTGTAGTCGCCATTAAGGTGGATCGGAGAGCAAAACTATGGTATGGTTTTGAACGAATGTGAGAACATTTACCAATATAATTTGTGAGATTAATTGTAGCTCGAGAATACCTATCGACAGTAGCAGTCGAATGTTGAGAACGAGTGTGTGTGGTTTGTGTATTTGAGTTGGAGTAGTAGATATATGAGAGTTTGTGTAAAATGGTAGTAATTTAAAACAAATATTTAACCTTAAAGACATCAATTCGAGAACAGCATGCAGAATATAAAGATAAATGTAGCTATCCACATATATAAAGCAGGAATATCCAGTTAAACGACTTAAACTAACACCAAGATCATCAATCCTGTACGTTATAGCTTTCTCTCGAGTCTTGGGGTCCAATCGAATGGTTGCTAGAGATGGTCTGTTCAGAATAAGAACTAAGTGGTGATTTTTGTGCAGTAGAAGTTCCATCTTTGTTCGTACTAGGTAAATTGGAGAGATCATCCCTAAGCTTGATTTGAATTGAGGGTTTACCTTCAGCCTGTCGCACAAATATTCGTCCGTTATTGACCCACACAAATCGATAACCAATGGATCTTGCATGGATTCTGGCTTCACGAAATAATTGACGTTTGTTAAATGTGAGGCGTTCATTAATAAAAATTTTGATACTTGAACCTGGGATCTCAAGATCTGTGGTTGAAAAGTTTCGTCGATGCTTAATTGCTTTCACCAATTCGTCACGGTGTACTTTTCTAAGCAAACGAACTACGATTGGGCGTTGAACATCGTGAGCCGGAGATTGTGCAGTAGGTCGTGTGTTTGAGGTACGACGGGGACCAACTCTGGAAATAGTATCGACGTCACGCTCTGTTATTTCTACTCCCAGCTTTTTTGCAATAAGCAGCGTCGTGTGATGGAGGTTTTCATTTGGGAATTCTGGAATACCAATAATTTCTACTTCATTTTTTAAATTCGTTTGCTGTAGTTCATATAATTCTTGAGTCAAAGAAAACACGTTGGCTTGCAAGTCAGCTATCTGTTTATTCTTTTCGTCCTCAACAGACTTCAGTTTGGTTTCGGCTTGCTCTAATCTTAGAAGTACAGCTTTCATGCATGTCTGTTGTTCGGCCATGAAATTAATTGCGGTAGAGACGCGCTCGTTTAGAGAGCTAAATTCTTTAGACAGGCTTCTTAATTCTAACTTAACATCTTCAAAGTCATTCGAAGATTGATCTGTTGATATTGCTTTTAGGCGATTTCGAATGGTAACATTTGTCACTTCAGCTGTTAGTCGTGTAGGTGTAGAGCTGTTGTCGCCACCTTTCTTCGCAGAACAAGTACAATCAGGGCATATCCATAATTTTTGTTCCGATTTGGTTAATGAGGGGCTTACTCCTACGCATTCGAAATGAAACGGTCGGCCGCATCCAGTGAGAGTGCATTGTACATATTTAGTGCCAGTAATGTTAGCCGGACACGCCGCACACGATAGAATGCAAATGTTGGAAACGCCTAACTATCACATAATTTAATGTTTTTTGACATGAATTCCTCATGTGGGGATTATTACTCATAAATAAAAGATGTTATTAAAGGAAAGAAAAATTTCGACACTGGCGTTCGGGGGCGTATACCCGAAGGTCGCGGGTTCGAACCCCGCCAGTGTCGAAATTTTTCTTTCCTTTAATAACATCTTTTATTTATGAGTAATAATCCCCACATGAGGAATTCATGTCAAAAAACATTAAATTATGTGATAGTTAGGCGTTTCCAACATTTGCATTCTATCTGAAAAGGTAGACAAGTGGCCGTCCGAATCCGTCGTCCTTTAGCTAATATATCGTTAATGGGATATTTTTCTAACCAATTCAATGAAGCAACGGCATACCTTAAGCTACCTGGTGAGGTCTGCACATCTGCTTCACTGAGTTGTCTCTTTACCCATCCCCCGATAACAACAGGTGACGCAGCTTTAACAACATTTCCCCTGACTGAGATAAATAGATTTACTATAGATCCCCAAATGGATTGAGTGCATTGTTTTAGAGCCCTTAACCAAAATACAGGATCTATAATTACATCGTCTGCCTTTAACAAAGTCCAACTTGATTGCCTATGTGAAACACTATCAGTTTTTGAACCGAACAATGGATGAAGGATAACAGAGTCACCCCTATCAATAAAATGATCACAATCACAATATAAAAGGGATAAATCGTGGACTCTACAACCCGAGGTTAAAAGCAGAATTGATGCTGTAGATTGATGATTGATGTAAAAGAATTGTACGATAGGCTAACCTTTCAGTGACATGTAAATATGCTAAGCATCTTGCCACATTGTTAGGTTGTGGTAACTTTGAATTTATACTATTTGTATGACACCACCTCGACCATCTCTCCCAGATAGGAGCATAGGTTTTTTTCGAGTTGAAGGTCTCCAACACGATGTTAAGAGTTGTTTTTCTTCAGATGACCAGGAACTAGTTAGGGAATCCCACCCGAAATGAGCCAGGCTTCGAACTTCAAGTGATTGATTTGTGGGGGAGCCCGCTTCGTTTTCGTGTCTATCAGGTTGAGTTCGAGATTCGGTATCTTGAGAGGTGTCGTTAGTGCTCTGTTTTTCAGGTCCGGTAGCCAAAGGGTTTTGTCCATTTTGGGGCTATTATTATGTAACGATCCCCCGCCCGTGTTGAGATGGCTTAAAACCCGAGGAAGAAGGCTGGGTTGAATGTCCAGGATCTGCTGAATGTGTCGTGAAAGTAAGCTTTCGAGTCTACCAAGTCTAGCGAGACATAGTTTGGAACTACGTGCGCTGTTTTCGAGGCAAATAACGTCTGGGTAACACCATCGTAGAAAGATTTCCGATGTTGCCTCGCTTTGTAGATGCCACTCGGAGCCCTCTCGATTCCTTGATAGTTGATCTCTTCGTTGTTGTAGATCCCTGGAAGGTAATGCGAGATGATTCAAAATTCAAATTCAAATGCATTTTATTTGCTATTTAGACACGGTGCATTTACACGGTACACGGTAGATTGTTATGTCGAGGCGATCCGCCAGAGTCAACAAAGCTCGTTGAGATAGCGCGACTTGGTCCCTCCTTCCTTTTTTATGTAGGCCACCACAGTCTTGTTGTCGCTCTTTAGAATGACATTCGAGTGTGCCAAAGTACTTTTTTCGCTGGAGACTGCTGCTATTACTGCGTAGAGCTCTTTTCGATTGCAGTGCCAATTCTGTTGTTTCAGATCCCAGATGCCGTGAATTCTCCTGTTGTTTACCACAGCTCCCCATTGGACATCGAATGCATCCGTGATGACATAGTTGGTTGTGCGCATCTTTGGATGAATTCGGCTTCGCTGATCGACATTTTCTACCCACCACAGAAGCTCTTCTTGAACATCGGCTGGAAACAGATGTGTCTTTGGAGCTTTCCTTAGTATCGGTATCGAGCAGTGTCGCTGCATCGCTCGGCAATGCAATCTTCCCCGAGGGGTGATGAAGGTCCGAAAGTTGATAATCCCTAAGAGGCGTTGCGCCTGCTTGAGGGTCCAACTGCCAGCAATGATGCGAGTCGATAGGTTTTGGTGAATCTTCACAACTTTGTCTGACGGTAACGCCTTGTAACCCGTTTGAGTGTTCCAGTTTATCCCTAAATACTCTTTATTCTGGGTTGGAATAGTCATTGATTTCTCGAAATTTATAAACCAGTCCAGTTTCGTAAGAAAGTTTTGGGCTTGATGTATCTGGTGCATTAGAACCCTCTTGTCTTGGTAGACCAGAATGTAATCGTCGAGAAAAACTGCTATGCGTAAGCCTGCTCGTCGTAACACTTCTGTGGTCCAATTGGTCACTGAGGCAAAAATACGAAGAGCCACTGAGAAGCCGAAAGGCAGACAAGTCATTTGCAGCAGCTTGTTGTCGTAGCTGATCCTGAGAAAGCACCTGTGCTCCTCTTTTATTGCCAGACGATAGTAAGCTTGGCTGAGATCTATCTTCACCATCCAATCTCCCGGTTGTAGGAAGTGCGGGACCCGATGGTGGTGGAACAAATGGAATGGTTTGGTTTCCAAAAACTGATTCAAGGCTTTTAGTTTGAATATCAGCCTGTGTTTGCCGTTGTCCGTGGGTCTTAGGAACATTGGTGAAATTAAGGAAGGGGTGCGTGGTGCTGGTTCTATAACATGGCAACCCAAAAGTGTTTGAATATTGCAAGGGAGTTGAGGAGTTTTAGGAGTTTGAAACTGTGCCATTACCTCCATTTTCGGGAATACGAGAGGGGGCTTCTTGGTGAATGGTATTCGAATTCCCAAAATTAATTTTAGGATGGTCAGCGGCGGATGAAATTGAATCCAAATATCGTGATATTGCCTTAGACAGCCCCCCGAAAAATTGATATAGTCATTTTTTATCTGATTTGTTTGACACTCTTTTTGCGACCCACCCCCCGTTTTTCTTACCTCTAAAATTTTGTGGCTCACGTCTTGAGCTTGTATCATATTTATGGGAAGATTTACTCGCGTGGGCACGAAAGGAAGAAGTCGGTATTGGAGACAGAATGCGTTTAGAACTCGCGGGATTCTGAGAGGGATCTGGACGTTTTCCGAGTTTTTCAATTCCCCCTATTTTTTGAACATAATCTTGATAAACATTTTGGGTTGAATAGATGATGGAGGAATATTTGCTATATCTTGTTTTGAAAAGGAGGATGGGCGAAAGTGGTCCAAGAGCCTCCACCGATGAGAGTAATGCCATTCGATAGATATATTTTTTGTCTCCAAATAAAAGTAAACGCGATTAAAATCCATCCGAGGGTTTTTTTTTATGAGATTCTTTATTCATTGTATTTCACTTGTTTTTTTTTTATAAATAGGTACCTTTATTAATATCATTATACAGTAAAATGCCACGTTGTGGCAGCGGCGGCGGGGGTGCGGCGCAGAAAGCATTCGCATCACCTTGTCCCCCTCGCCCTCTCCCCCTCACCGCGAACCCGAAACAAGAGGCGCGCGCGCTTATATTGTAATGAAAGGCAATACCAGAGGCTTGGAGGCTATTGAACACTATTACTGCTCGTGCAAAGCAGGAAAACGCGCCGTGGGATGCTGCGCCCATGTCATGGTAGTAGCTTGGTACCTTGGGTATGCCCGGTACGAAGAAACCGTGCATCAACCTGCTAGATTCTTAGATCTAGTATTAGACGAGTATTTATAGAATGGCATGCATAAGTAATTATAAATAAAAATACTTGATTATGTTTTCTTTTGTTTTTTTTCACCTACAACCAAACTGGGGTGTTTTTGTTAAAAAAATATACAACAACATACCAATGACGTAATATTTTTATAGACACGTCTTAGGGCGCTCAAAAGTTGCAACAATAAAGTAAGGCAATTGTAGCATTAATCACTAAGTCAATTACCGTCGGCCAAGAAAGGCGACCGACGAACGTAGCGCGCGCTTTTATTTTAGAGTGAAAGAGATAAATAGAAACATGATGTCAGATGCATGGCGGCAATTCTGTCTTCTTCTTACGGTCGATGCAATCACAGTATACTAGTACGATGTATAGTACGGTTTCGCGCCGTTATTGCAACATACATGGATATTTTTACATATATATTTCATGAAACGGGCATCTAGGTTAATAGAAAATAGTTGCGAGTTACAACCAAATCATATTTTATAGCAACGACTTTGGAGTACAGTAGCAGTCTTTAACCTAGTTTACATTAAATGAAGAAATAAAAAATATTTTTTTCTCAAAATCACCGGGACGAATTTTGATGCCCTTATGTCATTTTGAAGTAAGCATATGGGCCTTTACTTTGGCACATGTTTCAACCGTGGTGCTTCTTGGACCAAGCTCCATACAAGTTTGCCCATCCTCCTTTACCATTTAAGTTTTTCAAGATATAATAACGTCGCGATTGCAGTACTTCCGCTCTCTTCCCACATATTATTTGGAGAATGTCATGCGATACGTTTTTGTAACTGGAATCTTTACCAAAGAGACTGTTGAGTTTTTCGTAAAGTCCATTTGGGGTAAGTTGGTCCGCGATTCCTGAAGACTTTTAATAACCAATGATAGTATTAGATTGGGTATTCATGCAACGACAAAGGTAAGGAAGGCTTTAAATTTGGCGTTTGTCTTATCAAAAATCTGTAAATATGACAAAATTTAAAAATATTATACCTGTAATGCTCAGTACCTAAGTACTTATATATTTCTGGGTATTCTAATCTAAATTCAGTAAAATCGTGCTAAATAAGTAATTTTTCTCGTTGATACCTATAAAATAGATCCTACTAAGATGTATAAGTACAATATATATTAAAAGTCTGTGGGTAACACAGAATCCATCAATAACATCAAACGAAAGTTCGAGAAAATCCCAACAGATAGCGCTTTGAATGAAACAACGTGGTGGAAAAAAATCAAATTCTTCTGAACATCAAATCAAATCAAAATCAGCTGTAAAGCAATCAGTATGGCCGCTTTAGTATCTCGCTAAAAATAATTTTGCTAATTTTTTAACATTAAATTACCCAAAAAAAATTGCTATCGACTGTTATCAAACTAACAAAGTTATAACATTGAAAGTGTCTGTTTTTGTTGATTAAAAAAAGTGTTGCGTCATGACAAACTCTCTCTGACAAATAAAACAATAATTGTGATTGGCGAATTGCACGGTTTGCACTACAATTTCACTCTTTTGTATAGTGCGCGTCGATTAGTGGGTGAATGATAGTATTCAACTTGGTGCTGAGAAGATGAGTAGTATACGGTTGAGTTTACTTTCTGTTGTAAAAGTTGCTACACGGCGGAATTCACAATATGGTAAGTATTTTTCATTGTATGCGAATTGGCTTTGTTGTTTTGGCTTTGCACCAAGAGGCGCAGTAGGTGGCTCGTGTAACGTACATATGTATAATTAGTGCATCGATGTTTTGTCAACAGTCTTGTGACGTTAAAACTCCTAAGTTTGCTAATATCAGGAAGGTCAAGAAGATCATTGAACAACAACCCCTTATTTATCAGTATCACGTTTAGTCTTATACTGTTAAAGATTGGTCACTTTTCAATAACTTGACACAGATGAAACATCTTCTTTTGTCAGCTGTTAACATTGTTACATATTTTTTACTATGAGATAAGTAATAGTCTTAGTAAAGAAAAGATGCCTGTATTAGAAATAAATGAAGGTGCAAACACTGGCACAGTATGTGCAAATGAGCATATTGGGAAATACATGGTGTTGGGGAGTTTTTATAAACAAGACTTGAAATAATTGCATTGAGCTTGGTGATATTACTTTTAAAGTCAATAAAGCTATAGTAGCAATTACTTCAGAAATTCAGTCTCCATCTGTCAGTCAAACTATCTTCCCTGTTGAACCATTTGTTTGGTTAATTTATTAATATTTTAATGTTCTCTGGCTATTCATTCCAATACCATTAGATTCCCAGTAGATCGGCTATTAATTGCCACTTTTAATGATCCTGGCAAACCTGCTTTTACACTTTGTCACCTAGAACTTTCTCAATATGAACCTGATGTGTTCTCAGTAGTCATTCTCATCTGTTTCATCATCATCATCATCATCATCTCTTTTGCCATTTTCTTGTCATCTGATCCGCTATACACTACAATTGTTCACTTTATAACATAACACCAATCTTACTATTCTTCTCAGAGACCTCATCAGTTTTTAAGCCACATAAAACATTTGCCACCCTACATAAATGTAGAAAATATATTGGCATTATGCATTGGATTTTTTTTGGACTCCAACTGATTTTTCTCCATACCATTAGACATTCTTCTCTTGTGTGTATGGCACACTCTGAATCCCAAGTAAATAAGTTTCCCAAATAAACAAACTCTTTCACCTTGATTAATTCTACTTTCCTGCCATCAATTTCAAGCTTACATTCTACACTGCTGTTTATTGGATTTTGTATGAACATTGGGTTTCATTATCAGTTGGGTCATATTAAATATTTTGCATTTTTCTCCATGATGCAAGTAACATTTAAGTGTCAGTATATAAGTGGCATTGAGGAATACATACATCTACACATCCTATTAGTTCCTATTGGGGTAGGCAGAGACTATTGATTACCACCTAGTATGATCAGTACATACGGTAAACAGCTTTCTAAAAAAAGTGAGGATACCGACATGGCATAGTTTAAATAAGTGATTAAACTTCAGGCATAAAGTTGTTACACAGAACACCATTATGACGGAATATCAATTGATGTTCAGAAATACCTGTGTATTGTCTGTTGGCTTAGAACTGCATTAAACTTGTTTAGGGAATTGTTGCTTTTTAAGTGATTGTTGGGCGGTGCGATTGGAGACTCATCCCAACATTATTAATTTTATAATCTTTACCTACTCAACTTCCAAAACTAGCTGATTATTATATGAGAATTTCTCATTCTGAAGCTCTGGCAAATATGTGATTAAGAATGTTCAAAAAATGAATATTTCTCAAGCTGAGTTATTGATAATTTTTAATGAGACAAGTTGGGGCCCAGGGGAATTTTATTATTAATTTAGATATAATGTTTGCATGACACTCAACAACCAAGATTTTAACAATGCTAATTTAACAAAAGATATATTTAAATAGATTACATGTGTTTGTAAATCACCAAAATAAACCCATTTTTTTACTATGATGCGCTCAACTTAACATGCAATATGTGCCACTTTTTAACATACAAATTGCTTACAACAAAAAACAACTTATTATAAAATATTTATTAATTGAAATTCTATATTATTAATGAACTACATAACTTCAGACTTATGCCTCAATTAAGAGGATTATGAGGTCACGGTATGAGAGCATTTTAAGTATTTCATTTATTTTATCTATTATAACCATTATGTGATAGTGATTGTAACACTTACCTCCGTGGTCTCGTGGTTAAGCGCTTTGTTTCAAGTGCACAGGTCTCAGGTTTGATCTCCAGGGGTGGTAACCTCACAAATTTAATTTGTAAGATTTAACCCGGTTTGGAATTATTTCACTGCGCACTGGTAGCCATTGACACGGTAGCTCAATTGGCAGAGCGACGGGCGTATACCCGAGCTCGCGGGTTCGATTTCCGCCTGTGTCGAAAGTTTTCTTTCCTTTATTAATCCTTTATTTATTAGTAATAATCCCCACATGAGGTTTGCATGAACAAAAACATTCAAACACTGTTAGTTAGCTTAGGTAGACCAAGGATTCGTGGATCGATTTCCAATGATGATATATTTTTTTTACGATCAATACAGGTGTTAGTTTCTTTGCCATTTAAATACGTACAAAGTTTATCTAGCTGTGTAGTGTCGTTAAAATTAGCTCTAAACCATTTCTTCTTGTGTCAAGCCGTGTAGTGCCGGCTTAGAATGTCGCTACCCCTTTCTACCCACGGGTGTCGTAAGCGGCGACTAAGGGTATTGTGACTTTTTATTGGATTTTTGGGCGATGCGGTTGGAGACACATCACCAAAAATCTTTATTTTACCGCCTTTTCCCCACTCAACTTCCAAAAGTGGCTGAGGAATTTATAATTCCTTGGCCCTGGCTACCCCTTCTAGGGAATTATAGCCTTGAGTATATGTGTGCATTTTTTCTTGTAGGTTCGTACGAGTAGATTAAAGGTTTTGGCGTATTGCAAGATAATTTAAGTAGATAGACGGCCCCGTAAACGCTACCGGTCCCTACAAACTTTACCTTGATCTTCGAATTCACACCAATACAAGATGAGTCTTACTTAGCACTTTTCTCAAATTGATCTATTGAGAAACCATTGAGAATACATATATTTAATCGCGGTTATAAATCCTAGAAGGGGTAGTCAGAGCTTCGGAATAAGAAATTACTAAGCCAATTTTGGAAATTAAGAAGGTAGAATATTGTAATACAAATTTTTTTGCCGATGGGTCTCCAACCGCATCGCCCAAACCACTTAATTAGCCCCAATACCCTTAGCGGCCTCTTACGAACGCCCATGGGGAGAAATGGGGTAATGCTATTCTAAACCGATACTACACAGCCTCTATTAAGAGAACCCAATGTAATTGTCATCATAGTTAATAAAACAAGATTTCCATTCTACATCGTCAATTTACTCCTGACCAATGATATCAAATTATCAAGTCGTCATCATGTACTTACATATTACACCCACTTAATCTGCAAGCCTAACTTAATACATAAAAAACGTGCTCAAACAAGCTCAGCAGGATAATCCACTTCCATTTTCGGAAACAGATGCATATATTCAAAGTCGTTTGAAAGTTTCGCATCGTAAGCCGTGTAGGGATAATTCGGCCTCACTCGCCTCTTCGGAAGGCCAATACCACCTTGACCGACTGTGGCTTGCCTTGGCAATCAAATACGAATAATTGCTTGCATTACGACTTTAATCGTTGCTAATTTTAACAGGAAAGCGATTATTTTATTTATATCGGAAGATTTGCCGTGTATGCTGTGTAGTGCCGGCTTAGAATAGCACTACCCCATCTCTTCCCGTGGGTGTCGTAGAAGTCGACTAAGGGACTAGGGCTTTTCCATCTTCGCTCTTACACCAATCCAAGGTCTGCCGCGCCGAGGGATGCATGGCCAGGGGTGAGCCTGGTCGCTAGCGTGCCGCCGTCCCGGAGCTTGGTGCACTCCGGGTACTAAATAACCTTACCTAGTCAAGCGGGGCTCTGGCTAGGTGGACAGTTTACTTCCCTTGCTTCTCGTGGGTCCAATATGTGTTCAAATTTTAGTAAACACGGAGGCGGCGATGTAGCTCGCCACTCATCACGCCATGGTTGCTCACGGGGCGAAAAGTGGGCTAAAGAGACCCGCTTCAGTACGATGAATGTATGTGGAGGAATGTTTGAAAAATTAGATGAAGTATGTATGATTATGAATGAAAGAAAACTGGATTTTCTTTGTGTAAATGAGACGAAGCGTAAGGGAAAGGAAGTTTCACAACTTGGCAACATTACAGCAATCTGGTCTGGAGTCGCTGACAGTGACCGAGCTTGCCAAGGAGTGGGACTTCTGATATCTGAAAGGATGGCTCAGTGTATGAAAGATTACGAATGTGTGAGTCCAAGGCTCCTGTGGATTAAGGTGAAATTGGGACTAGTCCGGATGCGCATAATTTGCGTATACGCTCCGGACATGTCTAAATCCCTATCCGAGAGGGAGGAGTTTTGGAATCTGTTAGACGATGTTGTGAATGGGTGTGATCAGAATGAGAGACTTGTAATGTTAGGAGATTTTAATGGCTGGGTTGGTGTGTCACGCAACGGTTGCGAAAGAGTTTTAGGAAAGTTTGGTGATCAAAGGGTAAATGAGAATGGTGAGAAATTGATTGAGGTATGTTTGGAGAGGAATCTTTGTGTTACAAACACGTTGTTTAAGCACAAAGATATCCATATGTATACAAGACAGAGGGGAAGCGAGAGAAGTATGATTGATTTTGTGATAGTTGATGAAAGGCTGAGAGCAAAAGTTGTTGACACCAGGGTCTATAGGGGCACGAACGTTGGCACAGATCACTTTCTCGTTATATCACGATTAAGGGGTCTGTGCACGCGTTGGCGTCACAGGCCTAAAGTGTCAACAACGGATTTTGCGAGAATAAAAGTAGAAAAACTGCAAGAAGATGAAAATATCAGAGATGAATACTTGAGGAAATTGGATGATAGACTAAGTTGCGTGGAGATGAGGGATGAAATGGAAATAGAAGAAGTATGGGATGTGCTCAAATCGACGATGGTTGAATGTGCGACGGAAGTATGTGGAGTGTGTAAAAGGTCAAATAGACCACCAACAAGTTGGTGGGATAAAGTTGTGAAAGAGGCGGTTGGTGATAAGAAGAAAGCGTGGTTAGATTTACTAGCGATTAAAGCTAGTAAACGGATGGATGCGAGTGTAACTGACGATGTAGTGCAGAAAAGTGAAGATGAATATAAGAGAGTTAAGAATGAGGTAAAGAAGAAAATAGAAAAGAAAAAGCGGGATTTGCAAGAGTGGTGTGAGAGGAAACTTTCTGATAATTTCCGGAATAACCAAAAGTTATTCTGGAAGTATATCCGGAAAGAAAAGGGAGTTTCCCAAAACACGAGAGTGAGTGTAATAAGAGATGAACAGGGTGAATTGGCGACGGATGAAAGTAGCATGAAACGGGTATGGAAGAATTATTTTGAGGGACTGTTTGAGAAAGAGGATGCATCCATTTCTTCGCCAATCGACAGTAATGTTGATTGGAACGGGGAGATGGGTGAATTTAGTGACAGCGAGATTAGTATGGAAGAAATAATGAAAGCAATGAAAAGTATGAAATTAGGGAAGGCGGCAGGGTATGATAGGATTACTATCGAAATGCTGAGGGCTGGTAAAGGGTTGGTGGCTTCTTGGTTGCACTTCCTTTTCCAAAAATGCTGGTCGAGTGGCAAAGTTCCACGAGACTGGTGCAAGGCGGTGATTGTGCCTCTATATAAAGGAAAGGGGTCACACCAAGAGGCTAAAAACTACCGCGGCATCAGCTTACTCAGCATTGTTGGTAAATTGTATGCTAAGGTACTGATTGAAAGAGTGATGAATGAAACTGATGAGAAAATATGGGATGTGCAAGCGGGATTTAGGAAAGGAATGGGATGTATGGATCAAATCTTCTCTCTAAGGAGCATCACCGAAAAGTTTTTAGCTAAGAACCAAAAGGTGTATTGCTCCTTCATTGATTTAGAGAAGGCGTATGATAGGGTGGTAAGAAAGTGTTTATGGGAGGTGTTATCCAAGTTCGGTTTGGGGAGTCAACTTATACGTGCATTGGTATCACTTTATGAGGATTCTAGTGCATGTGTAAGAGTAAACGGGGAAAACACTGACTGGTTCGGAATCTCTAGGGGTGTCCGACAGGGATGTGTAGCTTCTCCGTGGCTCTTCAATTTGTTCATGGATGACTGTTTGACAGAGTTGCGTGAAAGTGATTATGGACTAAGGATGGGTGGATTCATCATTAAATGCCTCTTGTATGCTGACGATCAAGTGCTACTTGCATCATCGGCAGAAGAGTTGCAAGAGATGATGAATATTGCATGTGAGTCTTTTGTAAGAAAGGGAATGAGGGTGAATGTGGATAAGACCAAAACGATGGTTTTTGAGAGACAGGAAGATGTGACAGAATGCGTGATGGTTTGGGCACATAGAGAGGATGGATGATAGAAAATTGGTAAAAGGGATCTATAGAGCTAGTGTGGATGGTAATGTTAGTAGAGGACGACCACGGAGAACACACTTGGACCAAATTGAGAGTGTGCTCAAAAAGGCTGGCGTCCGAAGTATGAAGAATAAAAGAGCATGTATGAAAAGATTGATGGATGTAAACGAAGCTAGAGAGGTTTGTCAGGATCGTGCGAAGTGGCGATCAATATTCTCTGCCTACCCCAATGGGAACTAATGGCGTGAGTATATGTATGTATGTATGTATTTGCCGTGTAGTGTCGGCTTAGAATAACACTACCCCATTTCTACCCGTGGGTGATCGTAAGAGGCGACTAAGGGTATAGGGGCTTTTTAAGTGATTTTTGGGCGATGTGGTTGGAGACCCGTCACCAAAAACGTTTATAATTATCATCTTTTCCCCAATCAACTTCCAAAAGTGGCTGAGGAATTTATTATTCCAAAGCTCTGGCTACCCCGTTAAGGGATTTATATCCGTGAGTATATGTATGTATGTATGTTGCGGACAGGATGTGACCTTGATAAAAAAGCTATTTATATTATATACAAAATTAATACCAAAATAACTTACAGGCGTACTATTAATACTATGATATTGTTTCCAAAATGTTAACCACTTGCGAACTGGTTTACCATACGTTATTTTCGTTTCAATATCAATTTGGACACAATCAAGTTCATGGATAGTAAAGGATGGATAGTATCGGTGCTCTGACAATAAAAGCATTATTTAAACATACATACATATACTCACGGCTATAAATCCCTTAACGGGGTAGCCAGAGCTTTGGAATGAGAAATACCTCAGCCACTTTTGGAAGTTGATTGGGGAAAAGATGGTGATACTAAATGTTTTTAGTGACGGGTCTCCAACCACATCGCCCAAAAATCACTTAAAAAGCCCCTATACCCTTAGTCGCCTCTTACGATCACCCACGGGTAGAAATGGGGTAGTGTTAATCTAAGCCGACACTACACGGCATTATTTAAAGAAAGGAAGAAATATTTTATTTATCCCTTAAAGGCACATGAACTATCAATCTAAAATATATAACAATGGTAATTTAACGTAAACTCACAAAAATAAATAACCAATTAAAAGTAACTTATATGACAAATCATAAGGAAAAAATAACATCTGGTGGTTTATGCTTTCTGATTATTATTAAAGGCAAAAAGCGGTTACGACAATCTGAAAAAAGTCAGTTTTTCTTAAAGCGAGGCCCTACTACTGCAGTGATGTGATCATAACAATAATTATTTGTACTTTAAATGCCTGAGATCCCTATGAAGCCTCGATTGGCCATAAAAATATGGGGAAGTGAATATGGAACCGATACAATAACTTCCTTTACAATACAACCTTTATTTTCCATCTTTTCCCTACGCAACTTACAAAAGTGGCTGAGGAATTTCTAATTCGTTAGCTCTGGCTACCCTTTCTAAGGATTTATAGCCGTGAGTGATCATATGTATGTACAATAACTTCCTATTTACATTTTATATTTACTTGAAAAGCCTCGGAGTCTTATTCGATATTTTTAATAGAAGTCATGTAGTACTGTTAATCTAAGCCGAAACTAGACAGCTATAAAATATTATCAAGTTGATAAATAATATGTTATTGATACACGGTCGATCACCTGGCTAAGACCGCGATAAAGATATTGTTATATAGTAACCAAGGTAAACAATATTACTTTCGTTATACTCGGTACAATGTCGGAAGTTATTTTACTAGTTTAATTAACTAGCCATCCAACCCGGCTTTGGACGGGTAACAAGTCCTTTCAGCATCATAACAGCCCATATGTGTCTTTACATACATATATAGTCACAGCTATAAATCCCTAGAAGGGGTAGCCAGAGCTAAGGAATTAGAAATGCCTCAGCCACTTTTGGAAGTTAAGTGAGGAAAAGATGGTAAAATAAAGGTTGTTGGTAATGGGTCTCCAACCGCATCGCCCAAAAATCCCTTAAAAACCCCAATACCGTTAGTCGCCTCTTGCGTACACCCACCGGAAGCAATGGGGTAGTGCTATTTTAAGCCGACACTGCACAGCATGTGTCTTTACTGATGCTTTAAGCACGAAGGCAGCTGTTACGATACATATTATTAACATACAGACCCTATGTTTATATAAACAATATTACTTTCATTATACTAGGTACAATGTCGGAAGTTGTTTTGCTAGTTTAATAAACTAGCTATCCAACCCGGCTTTGAACGGGTAACTAGTCTTTTCAGCATCATTATAGCCCATATATGTGTCTCTGTACTGGTACTCTAAGCCAAAAGCCAGGTGTTTAGATACAGATTAACATAGGATTTATGTCGCTAGAGAATACCATAACATTATCACGTTCTTTTACACTGTTTTTTTAGTAGAATCCGAAGATAGTCTTCTACAAGCTTACAAGCTTGTCTTCTTTGTAAATACATACATACATACTCATGGTAGAAGATTCCATTGAGGTGTGAAGAGACTCGATCGCCACTTTATACGATTCTGGCAAACCTATCGAGCTTCAGTTGCATTCAGTACTAGTTGCCCTTTAGCTCTCTTTCCCCACACAACTTTCCGAAAGTGGCTGAGGTATTTCTAATTCATTAGCTCTGGCTACCCCTTCTAGGGATTTATAGCAGTGAGTATATGTATGTATTTTATGTTTGAACTAAATCTTTCATACTTTGTGATCTACTACTGACAACACAACACAATCCACATACCTCTTAATGAAAACAAATAATTATAATTATTAACACTCAATTTTTAAAACAAGTTTAACTAGTGTAATAAGTGTATGGGTAACATTGTTTAATGACGATTCGGTTCGATATCCATCACTATTGATCTAATTTAGTTATGAAGGAAACGGTTGGATTTTGTTATGTAAATGTTTTCGTTTTAAGTATAGATTTACATATACATAGTTATAACTTTCTGGTTAATGGTAAGTTAAAGGTACCAGCTGTCACGAAGCTGACATATGACATTTCTTGCCAAATCTCCTGATTTAGTGTAAAATAAAATATTCCTACTCCGGAGGGCACGTAAAGCCGTCTTGATGCCCTTTACTATTACAGTAGTAGTCGTTTATATCAGTGAACCTGCGTTGTCCCTAATCATTATATTCAGCTGAACCTATTCCGTGAGAAAAGTATGACATGTTGATAAGGCGGTACAGACTAACGCCCGATTTCTGAATTGAGTATCCAAGCTGAGAACTACTTAAGTATCGTTTTGTCTCATTCAGTTGTTAAGATTTCAAATGCGACAGAATGATACTTAAGTTGTTCTCAGCTGGAAAACTCAATTCAGAAATCGGGCGTAAGTACACTATGAGCGTAAGGTGCGGGTTGGCAGACAACCGTGAGACGACTGCTACCGTGTGCTGTGTATATATTCACATTCAACACATGAATCGAAAAGTTAAAAAAAATTAGGTAAATTGTTTGATTCGAACCCGGTTAACGTTTCAAAAAACCTGCTTATTGGATAACCTCAGTATTCAATGTCAACAGGACTAACCGTTTAAGGTTTTTAATCCTGATTTTATATATGTGTTGACCTCAAATAATTTTGGCGTGGATTTCGTTCTTTGGTAAATAAATAAATTAAGTGTAAATGAAATATTTTTTTGCTACGGGTTTATACATTAGGTATAAGAAAAACATGACATGATAGTCCAGTGGGTTAAGGTTAACACCCGCCCGAAAACAGAAGGGCGTGAGTTCCAACCCTGGGTCGGGCCTACACCAATTCGTCTTTTCTAAAGTCATATGTGTGGTTAATTTATCATGGTTGTTAACGGTGAGGAAAAACATCGTGAGGAAACCCACATGGCTGAGTTGTACTTAGTCATGTGACAGTGTATTCGTACAACACGGCGATAGGCCTGCCCCCTATCACGTGAGTACACTGTCTAAGCAAAACGTGGGTACCTTCTCTGGACACTAGATGGCGCTACCATGTAAGTTCAGAAGTACTGGTACCTCTGCCAACCCCTTCGAGGATAAACGGCGTTAACGTTTATTTTATGTTTATGTTATGTATAAGAAAAAAAATATACGGCCGAATTGAGAACACTCCTTTTTTTGAAGTCGGTTAAAAAGCTATAAGACACCAAGATCAGCATTTGAATACAATGAAAAGTTGATTAAACTTATACAATATAATTAGAATGTTTTGTCCATGAAAACCTCATTATTATTAATAAAAAAAATCGACACCAGCGGGAATCGAACCCACGACCTCCAGGTATACGCTCCCGAATACAATATGCTGAGAAAGTTTAGCAACTTCGTAAACATAATTAATTGGTAACGATCGATGTAATCATATTGAATATGACAGATCGACAGACGATCAATTATGTGAATAACGCCCGATTTCTGAATTGAGTATTCCAGCTGGGAACAACTTCAGTATCGTTCTGTCTAACTGAATGAGACGAAACGATTCTTAAGTCGTTCTCAGCTTGAATACTCAATTCAGAAATCGGGCGTAAATGTATTATCTGAATTTCCTTTGAGTGCTGCAAGTTATTCTGGACCAAATTTATCCAGATATTCAGATACGCGTATTGCTTAAAGCTAATGTAATATCACCAGAAATGTGGAAGGTTAATGTTCTTTAGTAACCAATAGAATCAGTTCATTTATAGTTAGTCAGAGGCTAATATTTATTAGGTCTTCAAAAATAAATTGAATTCGCACAATAGGCTATTTGACTGTAATAAAAATATACATTTTTTTATTTCATTAGTCTTAATATTTCTTTTTTGGAGCAATATGTAATAATGCGAGATAAAAATATTGCATTATTTCACTAAAATCCGTCTTCTAAAATAAGTATTTTTGATGCAACTGTCACGTGACTAAAAACGACCGTGATTGGCTATTTCTATAATGACGTAGATCGCGCATAAACAGACTGTGTATCGCTTCGCTCATTGGTGTTTAATGCGGAATTGACGTCATTTGTGCTACAGCCGCCATATTACTTAAAGGCGCGTTTTCGCGGCACATTTGAATATTGCATTTTCTTTTTCGATTTTTTAATAAAATAGCTAAAATGAAGATAGAAAAATATTTTTTTAGGGCTCCTTATAAACAAATTAACACCGTAAGATAGTTTTCAAAACTTAGTAAAATAGCCTATTCTGTTTGAATTGGTACACTAACGCCCGATTTCTGAATTGATTATTCAAGCTGAGAACAACTTAAGTATCGTTCTGTTGCATTGAAATCTTAACAACTAAATGAGACAAAACGATACTTAAGTCGTTCTCAGCTGGAATACTCAATTCAGAAATCGGGCGTAAGCATTCAAGACAGATGAAGCTGCAACCGCGTACCGAACTGCAGTTTTCTACGCACACATGCACAGTTAGGTTATTATACTTATACTTGCTTAGCTTATCACACTACACTTTCACTCGCTACCGTTCCCTTTTATAATACTCTTGAACAAGATATGCACGTACATTATATTCTCGCTGTTCATCACCACGTGCGACCCTTTTTTATTCATGCCTTTACACTTCAGAAAGAAAGAAAGAAATAATGTTTATTTGGTAATTAACACAAGACAATGACAAATATATGTATATACAAAAAAAAACTTCATATACTTATGTTTTAAGCATATTTTCTACATACTTATACTCACGGCTAAAATCACAAGAAGGGGTAGCCAGAGCTTTGAAATGTGTAATTCCTCAGTTACCTTTGCATGAAAAGATTGTTAAGTAAATGTTTTTGGTGATAGGTTACCAACCGCATCGCCCAAAAATCACTAAAAAAGTCCCAATACCCTTAGCTGCCTCTTACGAACACCCACGGGAAGAAATGGGGTAGTGCTATTCTTAGCTGTCACTACACAGCGTCTATAATATATAAGAGAAAAGTGCATTTATAACAAATTTTTGTTCATGACCTTACGGTATGATTTGTAATCTACTAAACCACTTTCAAAAATCTTTTACAAAAAACAAGATTACATTATTCTTGAGTGCTATAAGGTGTATACTCCCTTCCCTATTAGGCATGTTATACTAACAAAGCCGGGATGTTAAGCTGAATGTATACCTGTTTACGAATATCAAACTAGCTGTAAAACTATTGTTCATTCTTTTACGAGTATGTTTTATCTAGTGAATCGATTAGGAACTTAATTAATTTAACTTCCTTGATTACCATCTTTATATTGATCTAGTTCGTCTGTTTAACTTCCGATACAAGACACGCTATTCATACTGATATCTTTATTATGTTAGACTGTTATGATTGGATACTGACAAGATGTTTTAAAGGATAATTAATAAATTAATTATGTAGTGAACGAGTAGGTTTGAAAGATGACGTAGTATGCAAGATAGAATAAGGAATGTTGAGGTGGTTTGGGCACATAGAGAGGATGGATGAAAATAAAGTAGCGAAAGAGATATATGGGTAGTTCTACAAATTAGGGAATTTTATGGGGCTCACCTTGTAGCTTCTTAATTTAACAATGATTTTGTTTCGCTTTTAAGTAGTAGTAAAGTTCAACTTAACTTGTACTTGGGCACTGAATATCAACTCGTTTAAATTAAAAAATCTCTGGTAAAAATGGCTTCAAATAGGGAAAATTGTCACTTCCCTGGGGGGCGACATCCCGGAATGTATTATGTGAATCTCAATAAAACCTTATAAAATAACAAATTAGTCAAAGTTAGTATTATATTCAAAATAGCATAAGTGTAATTTGCATTTAACCTAATTAGTTCAGGTTTGAATCCTCTATTTACCTAATTTCTCAATAGCTAAACGAAGGCGACACGAATTTGACATCACTTCCCTGCCACCTTTAAACACGATAAAATCTGCAACAACGCAAATACTAAGCGACGTTGCCGTTCTTACGTTTGAAAGTATGTAGTGAAGTTAGCCTAATGAATGTTTTGTTTCGGCCAAACCGTCAGTCAGTTAGTCGTGGCTGCAGTGTCTTCGCTGGTTTTAGTGTCTGGGCCAGACAAAGTTTCACTCACCTGGTACGTATTTATTTACAGTGTATTCAATATTATTTCGATCTTTTGACACAACATTTTCAAGCTTACTTGCGCCCATTTACTGGTAACATTAAATTTGATACCAAAATTCTTTATTTCATGATTTTGGCAAAATACCTCAAAAATCTCACTTCCCTGTGTATCACTTCCCTGGATTCACGTAGACAGGGAAGTGATAGCTTGCCAGGGAAGTGAGATTTTTAATCACTTATTCAATTATTTTTACAATTGGGATTAAATTAGCTACCAAAATATCGTTAATATATGATATTTTGGTCATGCGAATAAATAGACATCGATATTTAAATATAATACTTAGTATGTTTAGACAAAAATTTATTAATTTTACCATATTATTATTTTAGAGCTCTATCTATTTATTTAAGAATCAGCTCAAAAAATGTCTGTTAAGTATCAAGTCTGGGAGTCCAATCGTGAAACAATAACAGATGCCAGAACCAAAAAGGACCGGACAGTGATCAAACAGAAGAAAATAACTTTAGAAACTTCTGCTCGGAACTTAATCCTAAAACTTAAAAATGAGCTCGATAAATTTTTCAAGCATGAAAGAAACATTGTACAACAGTACCAGTCATTAAAGATGTTGAAAGAATCTCTAGGTGAAAATGATGCGAACGTGCATATGGAATTCTCGGAAAATTATGCTTGTAAATACAACGAGGAGATCCAATCATTTCACTTTCGGGGATCGCGGATGCAAATATCTCTGCACACTGGTGTCATATATTTGCAAAAGTCATTAAGATCGTATTGTACAGCTTCAACAAATTTGTCTCACAATGTATACGCTATTTGGGCTCATCTTCAACCTGTTTTGGAGGAACTTCCACATAACATTGAAAACATCAATTTTGTCAGTGATGGCCCAGTCACCCAGTATCGCAACAAGCTATACATATTACTATATATCATATAGCTATAGTTTTACATATTAGCGTGCAAAATACCTGAAATGTCGCCTCGATTTATACACTGGACTTGGAACTATCACGAAGCTGGAAATGGTAAAAGTGCACCGGATGGCGTAGGTGCTACGTGTAAACGAACAGCAGACCATGTCGTGGCTATGGGTTGTGATGTAACTAACTTAATCAGTAGTGTGGCGCTGTTCAAGATCGATGCCCAAACATAACTCTATTTACTGTAACTGATGCCAAAATAGAAAAAATGGAAAAGTTATTATCGAGCAATCAGCCCAATTTAGTGCCATTTAAAGGTACTTTGCAAATACACCAAGTGCAGGGAAATGCATACTCTCCATTGAAGCTGGTGATGAAAACTCTTAGTTCTTTTTGCAGTAACGAGTGCGAGCACTTCCGGATGGGCGTCGTAAAATATTCCACTATGAAAGCAAATGTTGATAATAGTTATAGTGAATCTGATACTGAGAAATGTAATGACGGTAGCACCAGCATTATGAAGTCAACAGACATGATTGATTTTATGAGTGTTTTTGGACTGAGCACTGATGATTCTGATGGATTTCTAGAGATGCCCGGTATAGATATTGACACTAATGAATTGTGTCCAGTCGAAGAGTCGCGTCGAGCGAAAAAGAGGGAAATTAATGAAAATATTACTTCAATAGAAAGAGATAAGACAATTCTTCGCCAATGCGAAAGAAAACAAAACGAAAAAGTAACAAAAAGAGATCCAATCTAAGTGAGAAAACAAGAACTAAATCAAAGCCAAAACAGACAGTAAAAGGGATGAAAAAGAAGTGGGACGAAAGTGAAACAGATGATTGTTAATCTTATTGGTGGAGCTTTATATAAAGAAGACACAACTGGTCAAGATTGGATCCAATGCATCATGTGCCATCAATGGGCGCAAATAAATTGTATCAAAACCGATCCTACCTCATTTACATGCTCAGAATGTTTGCCAGATGGAGATTTTATACTGTAGATAGATTTAAGACTTTCCCTTATTAGTGATGATTCATTATTATTTTGTGGTAGTTGATTTGTTAACTTTATAAGACTTCATAAGACTGTAGCCATTCTAAAACTACCTGTTATATAATTTTAGTTTGAAGTAAGCACTTAACTGTAAACTCAATAATTTATAGTGCCGTGTAGTGTCGGCTTAGAATAGCACTACCCCGCCTCTACCGATGGGTGTACGTAAGAGGCGACTAACGGTATTGGGGCTTTTAGGGATTCTTGGGCGATGCGGTTGGAGACCCATCACCAACAACTTTTACTTTACCATTTTTTCGCCTCTCAACTTTCCAAAAGTGGCTGAGGATTTTCTAATTCCTTAGCTCAGGCTACCCCTTCTTGGGATTTATAGCCGTGAGTATATGTATGTATGTCAATAATTTAATTAAATTAGTCGCTTATTATGGACCACGACGTGATCTCTCTAAATGTGATTGTAACTTTAAGGATAAATAAACAGTTCCCATTGAAATTGAAAATCTGACGTAATTATTATTTTAAGTTAATATAAGATTTTAAGTTAATGTAAGACAGGTTCAATACCTAGATTTAATACTAAATTGATAGTGTAACTTTATGATGCACATTTTTTATTATCGGAATAAATAATATAAACTTTGATGTAATCTTTAATAATATTTTCACTTCCCTGTATATGTTCTCACTTCCCTGTCCATCGAAAATAGAAAAACCGCTATAAAATTGATATTAATTATAATTTTGTCTGGCGCGTTAAATAATGGATATGTTGTAGTAAATTCTTGGTCTCTAATCTCTGTTTATATCAATTAACAACAATAAAGTAAGGTTCACTAAATGGTCCCATTTAATTCCACTGTGAGTAGAACTACCCATATAGAGCCAATGTGGATGGGATTGTTAGTAGAGGACGGCCTCGTAAAACGTTTCTTGACCAGATAGAAAACGTTCTTATAAAGGCGGGGGTCCGAAGTGAGAAGAATAAAAGAGCATGTATGAGAAGAATAATGAATGTAAGGGAAGCAAGAGAGGTTTGTCAAGATCGTACTAAGTGGCGATCGATAGTCTCTGCCTACCCCAATGGGAATAATGGGCTTGAGTATAAGTAAGTGAGTAAGTAATTATGTAGTGTAATCAGTCTGTAACTAAACAACCTTCATGATAGATAAGTCTTCTTTAGAACAATGTTTCCTCTGACAATATATGTATCAAATTATTTATAATCATGATCGGTCCCCTTTGGCCTACGCACAGACTATTCATTACCGATTCATAAGTCCTGGCAAATCTCTCGACCGTCCTCTACATCTACCAATCTAAACATAGTCTTTAATTCTTCATACTTCATACATTTTGTACTGCATACTTCGTAATTTTTAGCACACTCACTATTTGGTCCAAATGTGTCCTCCATGATCGTCCTCTACTGGCATTAACATCCACATTGTCTCTAATTCACTGCAGACTGATTAGTCTGATTAATTAGTTGAGTCGCCGCTGATAATGTTGAATGAGTGACTACGGTGTCTGATAGCCCCCCAAAAATGAATTCAAATGCCTTAGGAATTAATTAAAAAAGGTGTATTTTTTACCTGTTTATTTATTTTTTTTAGATTCAGAGGGAGTGGATAGGTATCAATGTCACTTTTGTTTGGTGCCCAATTTATTAATGGCATGTATTTAACGCGGCGACAAATTGATACCATTCCGGGTCGTAAAAAAACTGAAAATGGATAGTAAATAATCTACTTTGGCGACTAATTAGAGGTAGCATCTTAACTAGAAAGCGGCGGCTTTTTAATGAGTTTTGAGGTTTTATTTAAATTTTATCTGGCAGTGATTTTCTTTTGTGGCAATTGAATTTCTTCTAAGGCGACAAATTATTGGCGGATAAAAAGTTAAAATAGGCTTTCATAAATTCTAAAATGGGGTCTGAAATAAATACAAACAAGATCTTAAAAAAAATCTTTTGGCTACAATTGTTGGGATCTAAATTAACCAAATTGTGACATGCTATAAAACTTTTCTTGGTCTATTTTATTAACCTTCCCTCTTTTAAATGAACCTACCTACTTTGAGTAACAGCGTGTCGACGTCACCCCGCTTCGTGGGGTGCCTATTTCCGCTCTAAGGGACACAAGCTAACCCTAACCTAACCTAGCACAAATACAATTGTGGTGATTAAATTGTTTTTTAATGCGATGCCCCCCATGTGGTTGGCTTCACCCCCCGTCCCCCCTCTGTTTTCCTTCTCTAACTTAATTGCATCTGCCCAATAGGCTGGGTGAAGCAACTTTTGACCTAACCTATTTTATTTCATTTTTAATAATTTTTACTTCAATACACAAAATATGTAATTTGCTTAATATTATAGTCACAAAAACTTGCCGCTTGCTATTGGCTAGAAACGCGCTAAACCCCCCGCTCCGCAGCCTCCGCACTGCTCAGACACACGAGCGCATTTGCCGCCTTTTCGAGAATTTACGAATCTGCAAAAAATAATATAATATCCAAAAATTATTATAATACCCATTTTCAGTTTTAAAGCTACCTGAAAATCGCTGCCAGATGTGTATTTTTATAATGAAATCCAATAGTTGCCAGTGCAGAATGTATGATATCCCCTCGGAAATATTAGTCGCCGTTTTTAGTTTTTTGATCCTAGCATTTTGTTGCTTGTATAGTTTAATAGTTGCTAAAATATTTAATCACTGCAAAGTTAGTTTTTTTGTGACTTAATAGAAAGTTGCCTAAAAAGGATTTCAGTTGCCGTGTTAAATATTTGCCTTTATTAATTTTGATGCCAATTTAGTTTTGGTTAGGTTTGGTTAGACGACTAAGAGCTCATATTTAATAATAGATTACTATGTATTTCCTTAAAATATTGTCATTAAGTAATTAAGATTTTAAGTCATTTCGCATACTTACGTCTTTGGTTCCGTTCTGCTATGCCTTTCTGTATTTAATACCGAGCTCTGCTTCTAAGTTATCAAGCTTGTTACCATAAAAAAGTGTAGTCGTGATTTTTTGTTCGCACGAGGCTAAGATTAGCTTATGAATCGATTGAGGCTTTTTGGTGATAGAATGAAAGTGTTGAATAAAATGGAACATTCACTTTCATTACTGACCAATTTCATGTTCTATTCTTATTGTTTTAGTTTTCGTGTTGTCGCAGATGAGGATTTTTATGGAGGTTATTTATTTAACTAAATATTTTAAGCCTCTATAGGTAAACCCAATCAAAGAGAAACCCCTTCAGAAAACCCTATTGAAAAGGGTTTTACCCTTTAAAATTTGAAAAGAAAAATCCTGCACAATTACCTTTCCAAAAAAAAATTGACCAGGGTTTTAAAAGGGGAACCCTCTCATTTGTTGGGGAATCGTAATCAAACTCTTTTATTAAAACTAAACGATTCGAAATCACGCCTTCCTGCATAAGAGACAAAAGTGCTTTCCTCTGACCTATCACGGTTGTTGAAGATCGGAAATCATATATAGCCTCAATTTAACTCTCCATATTTCCCCAGGAGTCCATTCGTGCCGGCCCGTGAGACGCCCCAACGTCTGCTCGTTCAGCTCGTGCGTGGTGCTCTGCAAGAGTCCGAGTGACCAGCCGCCCTCCACGCACTCGCACCCCGCTAAAGATGCCGCGGGAACAGGTAACTGTCATATTCGTAGTAACATAATTGATACATACATACATACATATACTCACGGCTATAAATCCCTAGAAGGGGTAGCCAGAGCTATCCTCAGCCACTTTTGAAAATTTGGGTGGGGAAAAGATTGATAATATCTGCAAAACTACTTAACCTCGAGCCGTGATGCTCCTGATTACTTGTGAGCTCCTCGGTCGGTACGGTTTGGTCTTCAATCGAGAAAGAAATGAAGATAAAGGATACTTTGAGAGTGATGGAGATAACTGTTTCAAAACCACGATATTTGTAGTCGTAGGGGGCAGTGGCTATGTTATGGTAAGCACCATAACATAACAAGGAACCAATAGCTGACAAATTTCTCGAGTTTCGTTTACATTCATTAAGAAAGAAAGAAAGAAGAAAGAAAGAAAAACATTTATTCACAACTAAAGGTACACATATACAAGTATTAACATTTTTATTTTATTTATTAAACATATTGCATACTTACTCATGTTTGAATACTAGTGTTAGCAATAGTAGTCTTTTTACTTATTTTGATTCTGTAACAAGTAGTATATATTTTTATTTTACACAAAATGTACAGCAAAGGTTTTACACACATTCATACAAATGGCTGAGGAATATCCTATTCTAAATGAACTGATCGTAATTGAAAAACAGATAAGCACAACGTTGTCAGTCAATCTCACCACGCCATGCTGAATCAGCACCTTCCAATTCCAGGGTATAAATTCTACATATAAAGAATACATTGAATAATTGTTTTTCTCCTTATTTCATAAAGATTGCCAAGCCATTTATTTAATTATTCTCTCTCCCCAACCCAGGCAACTCAAGCAACGGCAAAAACGGCGGCAGCGGCGTCCTGACGTGTCCCAAATGCGGGGACCCGTGCACCCACGTGGAGACCTTCGTGTCCTCCACCCGCTTTGTCAAGTGCGACAAGTGTCACCACTTCTTTGTGGTGCTCAGCGAGCTGGACACCAAGAAGACCATCAAGGATAACGCCGAGAATAAGTCTGGGTTTTATCGGTAAGTTATTAACAGCTATATTTCAAAAATATAGGCTTCATAAGTCGAAATTCCTCAAGGTCTTTTAGAAGTAGAAGGGTAAAAGATTGTATCCCCGAAATCACTTAAATTGCCACAAACCCATAAGTCGCCTCTTTAGACACCCGTGGGAAGAAATAGACACTATTGGGATGAAAGGCTTACCGCTATTCTAAGCCGACACTTATACTCACGTGGAGACCTTTTTGTCCTCTACCCGCTTCGTCAAGTGCAACAAGTGTCATCATTTCTTTATGGGGCTCAGCCAGCTTAACACCAAGAGGACCATCAAGGATAACGCAGAGAATTAGTCTGGGTTTTATCGGTGAGTGCAATTATCCGGCATGAAAGCAATTTAAATTTCCAATCTAACTATTATCATAGCTGGAACTTCCAAGACAGGGGAACAGAGCTTCGCAAGTCGAAATTCTTAAAGCTATTTAGAAGTTTCGAAAAAAAATGTATCCTCCAAAAATTGCTTAATGGGCTCCATTCCCCTAAGTCACCTCTTTAGACACCCGTGGCAACAATTTGCGCTATTCTAAGCCGACATTACATACTCACGTGGAGACCTGTGTGTCCTCTACCCGCTTTGTCAAGTGCGACAAGTGTCACCACTTCTTTGTGGTGCTCAGCGAGCTGGACACCAAGAAGACCATCAAGGATAACGCCGAGAATAAGTCTGTAGTCCGGTCAATTTAGGCCTAAAATAAGGAGGAAGGTTACATAAATTCATAAGAAGCTGAAAATTGGCACAATTGTTCAAAACATGATTATAAATGAAACCTCAAAAGTCCCCATCGTTCCGAGGTGTGCTAAAAATTTTACACGAAGTCAAAGGTCAAAAAAAATAGGTTTTTGCGATTTTAAGCGATACGGTGAGTTTTTTCGCAAAATTACCCCAGTACAAAATTGTAGATCAGAAAATTCTCTACAAAAAAGATATCTATATTTTTTTCCTAAAAGCCACCATTTTGAAGATATAACGCGTTGAAAAGTTCCATCATTGGTAATCTTCATACCTTGCACATGTACGCCACGTATGAACATCACTTATAAGGTGTTATAAACTAGCTTCTTTACCTCCAACCTCACCTCAGTTGCTGCTCACCAACATTTATTTCGGGTATATTACCAAGTTCAAGTGTGGCTTGGTAATCAGCTGGACCCTAAAGACTGGGGTTGGAAGTTGGTCGACAATACATAAGAGCCAGTTCTAACTTTACTTCCACCAGCACCTGAGAAACTTCTCAACTCAATATTTTGCAGCTGTAAAATAGGTTGTAATGCTAAATATGGATGCAGAAAAGTTGGACTGTTTTGTTCCCTGGCATGCACAAACTGCCAAGGCCGATCGTGCTCTAATGTTGAGTCAGCTGATCTAGAAGACTCATATGATACCAATGGGGAATCGCTAGTGGGACAGTTGATCTGTGAAATAGAAGAAGAAGAAGAACAGGAAGAAGAACAAGAAGAAGACGAAGAACAAGAAACACTAATCCTGGAAAATTACGAATCAGACGAGGAATATTAATCATTTCATTTTCAATTACACCGCCATTATTTTAACCAACCGATATGTACAATAATATTTTACAATAGTTTTAAAACAAATAAAATCACTGCAGACCCGTGGAATATGCCTACAGGAGATACCACGTTAAAATAAAACGCGCTAAGTACACTACCTCATAGGTGGCGTGGAAACGTGGGCAAAGTATGAAGATTACCAATGATCGAACTCTTCAACACGTTATATCTTCAAAATGGTGGCTTTGAGGAAAAAAAATATTGATATCTTTTTTGTAGAGTATTTTCTGATCTACAATTTTGTACTGGGGTGATTTTACAAAAAAACTCACCGTTTCGCTTAAAATCGCAAAAAACTCATTTTTTTTTACCTTTGACCTCGTGTAAAATTTTTAGCACACCTCGAAACGATGGGGACTTTTGAGGTTTCATTTATAATCATGTTTTGAACAATTGTGCCAATTTTCAGCTTCTTATGAATTTATGTAACCTTGAATGTATAAATTGACCGGACTACTGGGTTTTATCGGTGAGTGTATTTATCCGGCGTGAAAGCAATTTAAAACCTTCAATCTAACTTTAATCACAGCTGGAACTTCACTAGAACTGGATTCTTTAAGCTCTTTTAGAAGTTTTCGAGGAAAAGAATGTATCGCACAAAAATCATTTAAAATGCCCCAATCCCCTAAGTACGGCAGCCTGGGAAAATCTTGTACTCTGATTGGAAGACAAACTTGGTAGTTCAAGGTTCAAGCGATTATTTTTTATATAAGAAATCTAGAAGTTTTATTTAAAGTATTAATTTGCGTGAAACTATATGCAGAATAATATAAAAGTGGTGAGTTTTTGATTGGTAAAAGGGCTTAAGTTATGTACTAACTTTACGTGTCCTTTACTGCTATATAGAGACGTAGGCCAAAAAACACTCTTTCTTACTGATCCAAAACCATCTGTTTTAGTTGTGAAACAGTTTATAATAATTAAATAAAGCAACATTAGTAAACGGGGAAGCAAAAATACACGGACCTAGTTTAACAGTTCACCTCATTTCGCAAGTCAACGTATTGTAACGATAATATAATAATCATCCTCAAGTGCAATGACCGACTATTTAATGATATGCTAAAGATTATATTTAATTATTATTGTATTCTTGTTGTTGCTAAGTTGTATTTCGTGTTTTTTCTATTCGGATTGCGTAATTTCGTCTAAGTCATTAGACGTTCTGTTTGGTATGAAGTTTATCATAGTCATGGCAGGAAATAAAGCGGCCATTTTACACTTGTTTTGATGATATTAAAAGAGATACCTATTAACCTCCAAGAACCTAAAAAATGCCCTGATTTTTCGCTGTTTATTTGCCGAACTGTAAACAATCATACATACATACATACATACATACATATTCTCACGGCTATAAATCCCTTGAAGGGGTAGCCAGAGCTAGGGAATGAGACATTCCTCAGCCACCTTTGGAAGTTGCGTGGGGAAGAGATGGTGAAATAAAGGTTGTTGGTGATGGGTCTCCAACCGCAATGTCCAAAAAATCCCTTAAAAGCCCCAATACCGTTAGTCGCCTCTCACGTACACCCACCGGAAGAAATGGGGTAGTGCTATTCTAAGCCGACACTACACAGCAAACAATCCTGACCGTTAAACAACAATATATGACCAAAGAAAAGACACATGTTGATAAACCCACTTTAGGATGAAAATTCCTGAATTTCAGACTTATTTTGCCCCACTTATTCGCATTTTAAATAAATCTATAACTAGTAGACGCGACGGGCAGTGTTATCTTTCAAACATCTAAGGTTTCTTTAATCATTGCTCACGCCTTATGAAATTAAGCGTGATGAGATGATGTATAGCCTCAGGATATTGTAATAATATTCATGATCGTTTCCGTATTTCCAAAGATTACCTCATTATTACTGATAAATAAAGAATAAATAAAGGAAAGAAAAATTTCGACACAGGCGGGAATCGAACCCGCGACCTCGGGTATACGCCCCCGTCGCTCTGCCAATTGAGCTACCGTGTCCTTTATTTATCAGTAATAATCCCCACATGAGGTTTTCATGAACAAAAAGATTTAAATTACCTCATTATAATATATGTGTAGATATACGTCCAAAATAGATAAAAATTACTTAGCCCTTGACTTCACTACTCCTACGGCCCTGTCGTTAATACTATCAGTATGCAAGGGCGAATGCGCCGCAATCTATCTTTTAAGGCTTCACGTAGGTGCACTCATAGATTTTGCAGTCAATGTTCGCTCTCATTTGAAATAAAATTATCAACATACCTTGATACGACATTATCAGTGCTTCTTATTAACAGAATACTGTTATTCCTTTATTTGAGTATCATGCTTTACAAAAATTTGCCTAAAATTTGTTTAGATATAAAATATTGGTGCTCTCTTTACTGTCGAATCTTAATTATCTGCCCTCTATCGTCAACATTGAGTAATAACAAACATATATAGTATATACTTGTGCCGTAAGTTCCCATTGAAGAAGACAGAGACTATTAATGGCAATTCATTTTGTACAATTCTGGCAATCATATATTATATTTTCAATTTCATTATCTATTTTAGCTAAATGTATTCCACCGTATTTATTTTTTTTCACCGTATTTATATTTATTCCAATGTATTCTGGTCCACCTCAACTCACGTACATTACAATGACCAACAATACGTTAAGTAGAAATATTTTTTCAAAATGATTGCACGATTAAAGCATAAATAATAAGCACGATCTTTTGGAAGTTGAGTGGGGAAACCATGGTAAAATTAAGCATGATTTGGTCACCAGCCTCATTGACCAAAAATCTGTCAAAAATCTAAAAAGCCCCGAAACTCTAAATAGCAATTTACTACTCCCACGAAAAAAATTGGGTTATTGCTTTTCTTCAGCCGACACTTCACTCTTTTAAACCATTTTATTCCATATTTCAGAAAGTCCCCCCCCCTCCCCGAAGAAGATCTTCGACTATGTGAACCGCCACGTAGTCTTACAGGAATACGCTAAGAAAGTGTTATCTGTGGCCATCCATAATCATTACAAGATGATATACAATAATGTCATTAGCGGGGGAAATATTTTACCCTTTTCTATGAAGAGTTACACCCTCACAGTTGTTTTAAATCATTTTATTGCATATTTCAGAAAGCCTCCCCCTCCCCCGAAGAAGATCTTCGACTACCTGAACCGTCACGTGGTCGGACAAGAATATGCTAAGAAGGTGTTGTCAGTGGCAGTATACAACCACTACAAGAGGATATACAATAATGTCACTAGCGGGGGGAATGTGGAGAATCCGCTGCATAGTAGTAAAGGTTGGTGGTGTTAATTTTACTTCTATATGGGTAGTTCTACTCACAGTGGAATTAAATGGGACCATTTAGTGAACCTTACTTTATTGTTGTTAATTGATATAAACAGAGATTAGAGACCAAGAATTTACTACAACATATCCATTATTTAACGCGCCAGACAAAATTATAATTAATATCAATTTTATAGCGGTTTTTCTATTTTCGATGGACAGGGAAGTGAGAACATATACAGGGAAGTGAAAATATTATTAAAGATTACATCAAAGTTTATATTATTTATTCCGATAATAAAAAATGTGCATCATAAAGTTACACTATCAATTTAGTATTAAATCTAGGTATTGAACCTGTCTTACATTAACTTAAAATCTTATATTAACTTAAAATAATAATTACGTCAGATTTTCAATTTCAATGGGAACTGTTTATTTATCCTTAAAGTTACAATCACATTTAGAGAGATCACGTCGTGGTCCATAATAAGCGACTAATTTAATTAAATTATTGACATACATACATATACTCACGGCTATAAATCCCAAGAAGGGGTAGCCTGAGCTAAGGAATTAGAAAATCCTCAGCCACTTTTGGAAAGTTGAGAGGCGAAAAAATGGTAAAGTAAAAGTTGTTGGTGATGGGTCTCCAACCGCATCGCCCAAGAATCCCTAAAAGCCCCAATACCGTTAGTCGCCTCTTACGTACACCCATCGGTAGAGGCGGGGTAGTGCTATTCTAAGCCGACACTACACGGCACTATAAATTATTGAGTTTACAGTTAAGTGCTTACTTCAAACTAAAATTATATAACAGGTAGTTTTAGAATGGCTACAGTCTTATGAAGTCTTATAAAGTTAACAAATCAACTACCACAAAATAATAATGAATCATCACTAATAAGGGAAAGTCTTAAATCTATCTACAGTATAAAATCTCCATCTGGCAAACATTCTGAGCATGTAAATGAGGTAGGATCGGTTTTGATACAATTTATTTGCGCCCATTGATGGCACATGATGCATTGGATCCAATCTTGACCAGTTGTGTCTTCTTTATATAAAGCTCCACCAATAAGATTAACAATCATCTGTTTCACTTTCGTCCCACTTCTTTTTCATCCCTTTTACTGTCTGTTTTGGCTTTGATTTAGTTCTTGTTTTCTCACTTAGATTGGATCTCTTTTTGTTACTTTTTCGTTTTGTTTTCTTTCGCATTGGCGAAGAATTGTCTTATCTCTTTCTATTGAAGTAATATTTTCATTAATTTCCCTCTTTTTCGCTCGACGCGACTCTTCGACTGGACACAATTCATTAGTGTCAATATCTATACCGGGCATCTCTAGAAATCCATCAGAATCATCAGTGCTCAGTCCAAAAACACTCATAAAATCAATCATGTCTGTTGACTTCATAATGCTGGTGCTACCGTCATTACATTTCTCAGTATCAGATTCACTATAACTATTATCAACATTTGCTTTCATAGTGGAATATTTTACGACGCCCATCCGGAAGTGCTCGCACTCGTTACTGCAAAAAGAACTAAGAGTTTTCATCACCAGCTTCAATGGAGAGTATGCATTTCCCTGCACTTGGTGTATTTGCAAAGTACCTTTAAATGGCACTAAATTGGGCTGATTGCTCGATAATAACTTTTCCATTTTTTCTATTTTGGCATCAGTTACAGTAAATAGAGTTATGTTTGGGCATCGATCTTGAACAGCGCCACACTACTGATTAAGTTAGTTACATCACAACCCATAGCCACGACATGGTCTGCTGTTCGTTTACACGTAGCACCTACGCCATCCGGTGCACTTTTACCATTTCCAGCTTCGTGATAGTTCCAAGTCCAGTGTATAAATCGAGGCGACATTTCAGGTATTTTGCACGCTAATATGTAAAACTATAGCTATATGATATATAGTAATATGTATAGCTTGTTGCGATACTGGGTGACTGGGCCATCACTGACAAAATTGATGTTTTCAATGTTATGTGGAAGTTCCTCCAAAACAGGTTGAAGATGAGCCCAAATAGCGTATACATTGTGAGACAAATTTGTTGAAGCTGTACAATACGATCTTAATGACTTTTGCAAATATATGACACCAGTGTGCAGAGATATTTGCATCCGCGATCCCCGAAAGTGAAATGATTGGATCTCCTCGTTGTATTTACAAGCATAATTTTCCGAGAATTCCATATGCACGTTCGCATCATTTTCACCTAGAGATTCTTTCAACATCTTTAATGACTGGTACTGTTGTACAATGTTTCTTTCATGCTTGAAAAATTTATCGAGCTCATTTTTAAGTTTTAGGATTAAGTTCCGAGCAGAAGTTTCTAAAGTTATTTTCTTCTGTTTGATCACTGTCCGGTCCTTTTTGGTTCTGGCATCTGTTATTGTTTCACGATTGGACTCCCAGACTTGATACTTAACAGACATTTTTTGAGCTGATTCTTAAATAAATAGATAGAGCTCTAAAATAATAATATGGTAAAATTAATAAATTTTTGTCTAAACATACTAAGTATTATATTTAAATATCGATGTCTATTTATTCGCATGACCAAAATATCATATATTAACGATATTTTGGTAGCTAATTTAATCCCAATTGTAAAAATAATTGAATAAGTGATTAAAAATCTCACTTCCCTGGCAAGCTATCACTTCCCTGTCTACGTGAATCCAGGGAAGTGATACACAGGGAAGTGAGATTTTTGAGGTATTTTGCCAAAATCATGAAATAAAGAATTTTGGTATCAAATTTAATGTTACCAGTAAATGGGCGCAAGTAAGCTTGAAAATGTTGTGTCAAAAGATCGAAATAATATTGAATACACTGTAAATAAATACGTACCAGGTGAGTGAAACTTTGTCTGGCCCAGACACTAAAACCAGCGAAGACACTGCAGCCACGACTAACTGACTGACGGTTTGGCCGAAACAAAACATTCATTAGGCTAACTTCACTACATACTTTCAAACGTAAGAACGGCAACGTCGCTTAGTATTTGCGTTGTTGCAGATTTTATCGTGTTTAAAGGTGGCAGGGAAGTGATGTCAAATTCGTGTCGCCTTCGTTTAGCTATTGAGAAATTAGGTAAATAGAGGATTCAAACCTGAACTAATTAGGTTAAATGCAAATTACACTTATGCTATTTTGAATATAATACTAACTTTGACTAATTTGTTATTTTATAAGGTTTTATTGAGATTCACATAATACATTCCGGGATGTCGCCCCCCAGGGAAGTGACAATTTTCCCTATTTGAAGCCATTTTTACCAGAGATTTTTTAATTTAAACGAGTTGATATTCAGTGCCCAAGTACAAGTTAAGTTGAACTTTACTACTACTTAAAAGCGAAACAAAATCATTGTTAAATTAAGAAGCTACAAGGTGAGCCCCATAAAATTCCCTAATTTGTAGAACTACCCATATACGAGAGACTTTTTTGTTAGCTTAGTATTTGTATGCGATTCAAAACATGCGTATAGCGCGCGCCGTTTTGAGAGCTAAAATAATAGAAATATTTAAGTAAATTACATAACATAACATAACATAAACGTTCACGCCGAATATCCCCGAAGGGGTTGGCAGAGGTACTAATACTTCTGAACATCACGTGACTTGTCACCTGGTGTTCAGAGTACCCACGTTTTGCATTGACAGTGTACTCACGTGATAGGGGGCAGGCCTATCGCCGTTTTGTACGAATAATTAAGTAAATTATTATAGTAATATTTTAAAATATCACGTAGTATCTATAGTTTTGTACATAAACTTTTATGCTTGATTTTAGTTTCGTTAATGAATCTAGAAACCGTTAAGTAGACAACTATATATATAGTCTAAGAGCCCGCGACGGCCAGACCTTCCTGTAATAATAAAAGCTAAAAGTTTTGTGCAACCGTGATAGCCCAGTGGGTAGAACACTCGGTTATCGTGCAAACGACTAGTGTTCAAATCCTGGGTCGGGCATACACCAATTTGTCTTTTCTAAAGACATATGTGTGGTTAATTTATCATGGCTGTTAACGGTGAGGGAAAACATCGTGAGGAAACCCACATGGCTGAGTTGTACTTAGTCATGTGACAGTGTATTCGTACAAAAACGGCGATAGGCCTGCCCCCTATCACGTGAGTACACTGTCCATGCAAGACGTGGGTACTCTGAACACCAGATGACAAAGTCACGTGATGTTCAGAAGTATTAGTACCTCTGCCAACCCCTTCGGGGATATTCGGCGTGAACGTTTATGTTATGTATGTATGTTATGTTTTTCTATGTGTGCCTATAGTAAAGGTAAGAGCGATCCCCACCCGAGATACCTGGCTAGTGGTGGCTTTGGCAGGTAACAGGTAATAAAGGTGTATATGTCGTAGGATGATTTGATGTTTAGGTTTTTTGCAAAAAACCTAGGGATTTTGCAAAAATCCGGATAATTAGACAAAGGTTATGATATTTTCTGATCTTACTAGGAATAATAATATAAAAAAAATAATATAAATAATATCTTAAGAAAAAAACTATCAGAACAAGGTTTTATGGAAGATCTGAAAGAAAACATAAGAGTACTTGTTCAGACTTAACGCCTGAACAAATATTACGCAAAAATACCATCGCGAGAACAATTGCCGTCACCCGTACATACCAGTTAGTACATCAGCACCGCGCTCTCACATTTTCTACGCATTTCAATGCGTCTGGCAGAATGATAGAACCCTTGAATGTGTCTGGCTATTAAAGAAACATCATTTAATAGTTCCCCAATTAACATATATAAAATTCAGCTTTTAAAACATAACGTTAGTAAAATTACAAAATATTATAGTTAAGGGGTGTTTGGCAAGGGGTTGGAACCGTATAAAGCGTCTGGTAATGCGTGACGTAAGTTCTGATATTGTTATAAGTAAAATATATAAAAAATAAGTTTTATAAATTAATAAATTTAAGATAAAATTGTATACACCTTTATTACCTGTTACCTGCCAAAGCCACCACTAGCCAGGTATCACGGGTGAAGATCGTTTTTACCTTTACTATAGGCACACATAGAAAAACTTTAAGCTTTTATTATTACAGGAAGGTCTGGCCGTCGCGGGCTCTTGCTCTAATACTTTCATATAATAAAGCAGTAGTATCTGGGTCTTGAGTGTGAAAATCCCACCCACTTGTAAAATGATACATTTTTAAAAGGTGATCAACTGTCGTCATTATCCCATTGTATTTTATTGTAAAATCGTCTGTAAATATATATTTTTACGGTTAATGCAATAGGCTATTTGACTGTAATAAAAATATAGATTTCTTTTATTTCATTAGTCTTAATATTTGATGATGAAGATGAGATGAAGCGACATGGTAGTCCAGTGGGTAGAACACCCGCCCGAAAACAGAAGGGCGTGAGTTCCAATCCTGGGACGGGCCTACACCAATTTGTCTTTTCTAAAGTCATATGTGTGGTTAATTTATCATGGTTGCTAACGGTGAGGGAAAACATCGTGAGGAAACCCACATGGCTGAGTTGTACTTAGTCATGTGACAGTGTATTCGTTCTAAACGGCGATAGGCCTGCCCCCTATCACGTGAGTACACTGTCTAAGCAAAACGTGGGTACTGTTAGGCGGCCGACCCTGTTAGTCTTTTTAAAAAAAACTACTAAATACACCCTAAAGTTTATTAAAGGAAAAACACCAATATTCTCACAACACGAAACAAAGTACTGATTTCCTAAGTTGATAGGCGCTAAAGCCAAGATGCGCGTCTCGCGAGGTCCAGAATCTAACTGACTGAAAATAATGAATTAATATAAAACAATAACTATTATTCAAAGAAATGCTGACTTTCAATAATATACTAAGGAAAAGTACTAGTGTGACTGAGATGCTGATTGAGCTCTAAGTACATAGAAATAAGGGTTATAACAGCTCCCCCTTTTTGACGAAGCTTTATCCTTGAAGGGTGAAGCGGAGTTACTAAAATATCGAATCAACTTTAGAAATCAGTTTAACATAAATCGAAATAGTACATGACAGAAATAATAAACACATGACATTTAAAATTAGTTTCTTAGTAATAAAAATTAATAAAATCTTAACATAAAATAAATTTTATTGAATTAGTCGTAACACATGAAATATTTGACAATACACATTAAGTATTAAAAGTTGAGATTTCTATTTGAAGACATGTAATGTTTAGAAGGGGCTGGTAGAGACTTTAAAGATTTATTATCATCATCGGATGAGGATACTTCGAACATTTCTATATTGTTTGAAACAGAGGATTTGTTCTTTACAGATTTCTTATTATGACATTGATTGAATATTTGTATACAACATTGAGATTTTGAATTACGATTAGTTTTAAAACATTTATATATTCTGTAGCTTAAATACAACATAATAGTGAATACACCGATATAAGTTGCAAAGGAATAATAAGAGCTATATTTTATAAAATGTGATTCCTTTTCCATATTATTAATTTCATTCTCTAAATTATCCAAATCATGTGAAGCGTATTTTAAGGAATCTAAGTCTATTTTCGTCAAACTGATCGGTGTTAAAAATGATAAAGAATGATTAAATTTTTCTTTCTTACAACATTCATCATTTGTAATGTCGAAATTAACATTTAAAGGAGAGTTTATTAAGTATGAGTAACTATTACTTGGTAACAATTGAATCGTTTTAGAAAAACCAATACATTCTTCAGTTAATTTAACTGTGCCGGTTCCAACAATGGAATAATCAACAATATTGTCATTACATTTAACAGTTAGCTTATTTGGGATGGATTGAACATATATCCATTTATTATTAAGTAGTCGCTGCCAAATATCGACATCACCATAAATTAAATTAGACTTACAGAGAGTAGGCAGAGACATAATGATTTCTGTTAAAAGTTTTGATTCGCAAGTAGGATTAGTTATGGTTGAAAATATTGATATTAATTCACATATAGAGTAGTTGTTGTTTATAATTTTACACTTGTCTAGACTGTCTAACATAGCATAATATAATCTGTTATCGCTCAGTGCGATATAGTTATTAGAAGGCTGAATCAAAGCAAAAGTTGACGATGTCTTATCTTGATGAGGTGTAGGTAGAGGAATGTTTTTGTAAACAATGAACTTGTCGTTCGTTATTAACGGAACTCGCAAAATAAAAACAATCTTATTATTAAAATAATATGAACTTAATGTAGACACATCTATTAAGGAGTGGATAGAGTTGATATTTAACTGAACTGGGAATTCCGAATTCTTACTTAATTGATTACTATTCCTAACTAATTCTTTGTATAAATTTAAAGGACTTATTACGCTAGGATGTAAAATATTAAGCTTAGAAAATAAAATAGCATTAAGAGTAGTGTCTAACAAATTAGATATAGATAATAAAGAACCTTCTATAATATTTAGTAAACTATTAATCCTAGTTATATAATAAAACATATCATCTAATTTTGTCACTTGGGATATCACCTCGTTTAGGTGGTCAATCTGTGCGTTTAATTTTATTTCATTTTGGTTAAGCTTATAAATAGAGGAGTTAAAATTATTAATTGTAGACTGAATTATATGTATGTTATCTTTCATTAGATGGAACAGTTCGGATTCGCTCTTTTTGCAGGATTCGATCGCTGCATCGTACTTTCTCGCATCATCGGCGTCTAAAGTGCCAAAAAAGAATTTTAAGATCTCGCCACCGAATTCGAGAGATCTTTTAAATCTATGTGTTGAGTTGTCGTTTAATATAATATGGGATAAAGATTGCAATTTAAGATAACTAGTTTGTAATAATATTTCGTTTGGGTTTAAAACGTCTTTACAATTAATTAAATCGTGTGATTCTATTTTATTACATAAGTTTTCAGTATTAAGTAATAGCTTTTCGATATTGTTGAGATACGGTTCAAGAGAAATTATATCTATGTGAGTAATTATCTTCCAATAATTGTTATAAAAACGTATGTTAGTAATAGGTTCAAAGTATATTCCGGGACTGTGGATAATTGGCGTTATCTTGGAATCTGCGTGGCATTTGTAGCACAATGCTCTGTAAATAAATATAATAATTCTTGAGTTATAATGTGGCAGGTTTAATTTGGTTCGTATGGTATTTAACGGATTTACGACCTATCTGTAACGTGACATTATGTTTATTGTGGATTTTAATTATTTTGTAAGGACCTTTCCAAATAGGAGTTAGGGCTTTACGCTGTTTGTGGTGATGTTTTAGGTAGACCATATCACCTGTTTTATAATTGGTTTCATGCGAACTAATATCGTAATATCGTTTAGATATTTCTTTCTTAGTTAAAATATTTTGGATAGCTTTCTCGCGGCTGAACCGCATTCTATATTGAAGAGCGCGTATATATTCATCGTATGTAGTGTTATTATTAGTTTCATATAAGGAATTAGGGATCTGGGGTTTATAACCATACAAAAGTTCGTAAGGGGTAAACTCAGTTGTACAATGTGGTGTAGTATTATATGACAAGATAGCTGTAAATAAATAGCAATGCCAGTCGTTTTGGTTTTCGTTTACAAAAGCTTTTAAATATTCTTTCAAGGTAGCATGTGAGCGTTCAAGCGCTCCATTGGTTTGGGGGTGATAGGGAGTAGTAAAAAGAGATTTAATTTTTAATATTTCCATTAGTTGTTTGAATAATTCAGAGGTGAAGCATGTACCTAAATCAGTGAGTATAGTTTTGGGGAATCCGAAAAGAGACATGAAATGAACTAAGTTACGAGCTATCTCGTTACTAGTTGAAGTTACCATGGGGTAGGCAGAGGTGAACTTTGTTAGATCATCCTGTAGGGTTAATATGAACTTAAATTGTTGAAAACCTGCTTCGGGTAAGGGGCCTACTATGTCGAGAGCTAGACGTTCAAATGGTCTAGTGGAAGTTGAGGTTATCTCCATCGGAGCTTTATTGGACAGTCTTAATGGTTTATTTATTTGACATAATTTACACTTCTTTACGTAATCTTCAATGTCGGAACGCATACCTTTCCAAAAGTATGCAGCTTTTATTCTATTATACATTCTTTTAGAACCCGGGTGACCAGCAATAACAGAGTCGTGGTTCTCTTTTAAAATTTTAGGTATTTCTACGGGAGTTGGATAAATCATTTGATTTTTGTATATATGGACTTTAAGGTTCGAATCATGGAAAACATGAGATATCATGTTATAAATTTTAATATAAGGTAACTTAGAAAAAGGGTCAGAAAAATCTGAAAGAGCTATATCGGTTAAATCTGTATGGTCTCTTAATATAGTATCTCTTAATAAAATTAGTAAATTGTAAATATCCTTAAATTTAGTTTCTTCATAATGGTGTACCTTCGTGTATAAAAAATAGAATAATTTATTCTTATCGCTAATCAATTGTATTGTATAAGGTTCTCGCTCGGAGTGGAGCAATTCTGCTGAGTTACTTAGTTGAGATAATATTTCTTCAGAGTTGGGCATAGAATAGTCGAAGTCTAAAGAGATAGGACAAGCGATTAATTTTAACTTACTTAAATGTAAACTTTCTAAATGTTCTTCTATAATAGTGTTTGGGGTTGGCAGAGATTTAGTAAATTGATCCTTAAAGTATTTTTCGTAACTAGAATTAAGTAAATTATTATGATGAATAGCATTAACGGGGCAACGGGATAGTGCATCGGCATTAGAGTTAAGACGGCCTTGTTTGTATACTATTTCGTAGTCGTATTCTTCTAATTTGAGACGCCAACGAATAAGTCGGCTTCCAGGATCCTTAACATTGAAGAGCCAAACTAAAGGGCGATGGTCGGTTACGATTTTAAATTTTCGGCCAAAAAGATAGGGTCGGAAAGTTTTTACGGCGAATATAATCGCAAGAAGTTCTTTTTCTGTGGTGCAGTAATTACCTTCGGGTTTGTTCAAGGTCCGTGAAGCATATGCTATCGGTTTATCTTTGCCTATTTCACCTTGGGATAGCACTGCACCTATAGCATAATTAGAGGCGTCGGTAGTGACGATAAAAGGTTGAGAGAAATCGGGATATTGAAGCAAAGGAGCTGAAGTGAGTTTATCTTTTAAATTTTGGAAGGCATATTCTTGATCTTGAGCCCATATGAATGGAACATCTTTCTTTAAAAGAGAAGTTAGAGGTTTTGTAATCTTTGAAAAGTCTTGAATGAAGCGTCGATAGTATCCGACGAGACCAAGGAATGATTTTATATTTTTAGTGTTTTGTGGTATAGGAAATTCGGAAACGGCCTTGACTTTTTCGGGATTAGGGGAAACACCTTTATCGGTGATAATATGGCCTAAATACGCGACTTCGCGTCGGAGAAATTCGCACTTGTCGGGCTGCAATTTAAGGTTGAATTTTCGGAGTCTTTCAAAGACGAGTTGAAGTTTAGATATGTGCGAATGAAGGTCGTGGGAGTAGATAATACAGTCATCCAAATAAATATAGCAATGCAGGCCTTGAAGGCCGGAAAGGACGGTATTCATGAGCCTTTGGAAAGTTACAGGAGCGTTTTTCAATCCAAACGGCATCCTGGTAAATTCGTAATGACCGGAGACTTCGGAATTGGTGCTAACGGTGAATCCGGTTTTTTGTGCATCTCCAGGGCACATCTTTAATTGCCAAAATCCGCTCACTAAATCTAGCGTTGTAAAATACTTGGAGTGTCCTAATTGGTCTAAAATATCGGTGATTAATGGTAAGGGATAACTCTCGGAAACGGTGATATCATTGAGACGGCGGTAGTCGATGACTATCCTCCATTTCTTTTTACCGGAGGCATCTATTTTTTTAGGAACTACCCATATCGGTGCGCTCCAGGGTGAATTAGAGGGTTTTATAATATTTTGGTCAAGCATTTTCCTTATTTGACTATCGACTTCACCTTTATGACAGTCAGGAAATCTATATGACTTGACATGGATTGGAGGTGCGTCTCCAGTATTAATCTTATGTTCTATCGCACTGGTAAATGATAAAGGTTCACCCTCTAGGTGAAATATGTCTGAGTATTGAGAGCAGCATTCCAATAAAGATTGTTTTTCTTCAGAGTTTAAATGAGAACAACGAATAAGTTTTAGAACAGAGTCAGTGCGATTAATTTTAGGGGAATAGGTGCAACTAGTATTATAAATCTTACAAGAGTCAATAAGTTCAAAAGGTGTTATCTGCACTGCATAGTCTTTGATTTCAATGTTCGAGTTAGTAGTATTCAAAACAGTAATATTAGCTTTCTTATTAGGTTTGATTGAGACAATGCAATTTGCGACATAAACACCATCGCATAAGGTATGATCTAAGACTAATGCTTCATTGTTTTGACTAAGATCGGGCGAGTAATTTGAGATAGTGCACTCGATAACAGCTTCCGATCGGGCTGGAATAATATATGTAGGTTTCGTATACACTATGGGAATGGAATGTTTGTTTATAGAAAGAGACATGTTAGAATAATCGATGTTTGCTTTAAAGTGGCTGAGAAGATCACTACCTATTATACCATCGTAGTGGTCAAGATTTATGTCATCATTTGTCACATGAAATTTATAATTTAAGCTATCATTATTTAATATTATATCCATTTGGAATGTCCCTAAAGTGGTAATGAGGTTATCAGAGGTAGTAATACCTTTTATTCTTATAATTTCTCTAGAAAATTGGGGATTAGTTTCTAAACTCGACCTTTTTACGAGGGTGATGGTAGAGCCAGTGTCTATTAGAAAACATAAAGGTTTCGTACTGAAACTAGAATTCAAATAAGTATGTGGTAAAGAGACCTTTTTATTATAATTAATATTTGTTTCGTATATAGGTAAATTTTCGTCATGTAAATGGTTTTGTAAATTTGTACTTTGCTTAAGAGTGGGCAGAGAAATAGTATTTTTGTCATAAGTTATAGAATGCAGTGGATTTCCTTCTATGGGAATTATAGAACTCGTTGGAGAATCACAAGGTGAATGTAGTATAAGACTCCTATCATGAGGAGATGTAGAACTCGTGAGGGAATCACGAGGTGGATTTAGTAAAAGACTCCTATCGTGAGGAGATGCAGGACTCGTGACGGAATCACGAGGTGGATTTAGTAAGAGACTCCTATCGTGAGGAGATGTAGAACTCGTGAGGGAATCACGAGGTGGATTTAGTAAAAGACTCCTATCGTGAGGAGATGCAGAACTCGTGAGGGAATCACGAGGTGGATTTAGTAAAGATTTAGTAGTGGTAGTAGTGCCATTTAAAACTGGCGATTCCAATCGGCACTTAATCGGAATCATTCGCTGTTTAAATTAATTGAGTTAATTTCGGTAGTCAACTCGTTAATGTTAGCTGTAGAATTACTAGAATTATTATTAAGTGATTGGATATTACGTTGACTATTATTGTATTTTAATTTACGGCATTCTTGAATAATGTGACCTTTATTCTTACAATAGTTGCAGATCTTATTTGGATTAAATTTAGAGTTAAAATTATTATTAGGTGAATTAGGAGTTAAGCTAGAGTTATTTGAGTTTGGGCTAACATGGAATGTCGGTTGGAAATTATTGCGGTTAACTGGGGAGTTTCTTTTATTTCGGAAACATTCTGAAGAGCTATGACCTGGTTTATTGCATGTCGAACAGGTTCTGGGTGAGCGATTAGAATACCTGGATAAATTATATAATTTTTCCTCATCAATCGCTTGCTGTATAGCTTCATTTAGCGATGACGGGTTTCTACACCTTACTATATTACTAATTGATGGGTTTAAACCTAATAAAAATGTATTTAATGCCAAATCTTCCATGGCCGCTACTCGGCCTGGGAGTTCTAATTCATTTGAACAGCTATAGTGGATGTCGGATAGGATTCTCGTTAGTATCGACTCTAACCTTAGCGAATATTTAGTGACATCTTCAGAAGATAACTGCCTACAATTTTGAAGGTCTACTAATAGATGGGTGGAATGTTTCTTTTCTCCAAATGTATTTTTTAAGAATGTTTTTATTTCGTTCCAAGTGTCAAAGCTTTTTAAGCTACACGCAACTTGTGCTTTGCCTTCTAATTGGGATATGATGAATTTACATAAGACATTCTGTTGGTCCGGGGTGGACAGCGATATAGCATTCTCACAATTAGTGAGGAATGCAGGGAGTGACTCACGGTCACCATTATAGACTTTTATAAACTTTGTTAAGACTGACAATGGAACTTTATCTGTAACTGTTTCGTCTTTAAGTTGTTTAGTTTTTACTTGCGTATCTTTAGACATTGTAAATTAATAAGAAAAATAAAAAGTAGGAAATGTAAAATTTGTAAAAAGTTTGTAAAAATAGTAAATTAAAATTAGTTTTGAAGACTTCTCCTGGCAGCAGCTCGACGAAAAGGCTGGAATATATAATTTGTGCAAACTTACAGTACCACGATGTAAATGACGAAGCGTCGGTTCATATTCACTTCACAAAACTGAATTTTAGCACTAACACAATTTGACACTAACACAATTTGAATTTTCGATGCTTGAATTTGAAGGAGCTGGCAGAAGAAGCACGATGTTGAATATCTTGAGTTAGCCTGGCGCTCGACGGGACTAAGGCGCTGGTGATGAACTCGGAGATCGCGGGCTCGGGCTGGCGAGGCTTACCGTCGGACCTGGGGCGATGTGTAGCTGATGCAGGCTTTGCCTATGGGCAAAGTCTTACTGTCGATCAGAGACTTTTGCAGGGGACCTGGTTTTTGTTCTAGCTTCTTCGGTATCTCTTCGACGAAAGAAACACGCTAGAATCCCACTTCTGACACCAATTTGTTAGGCGGCCGACCCTGTTAGTCTTTTTAAAAAAAACTACTAAATACACCCTAAAGTTTATTAAAGGAAAAACACCAATATTCTCACAACACGAAACAAAGTACTGATTTCCTAAGTTGATAGGCGCTAAAGCCAAGATGCGCGTCTCGCGAGGTCCAGAATCTAACTGACTGAAAATAATGAATTAATATAAAACAATAACTATTATTCAAAGAAATGCTGACTTTCAATAATATACTAAGGAAAAGTACTAGTGTGACTGAGATGCTGATTGAGCTCTAAGTACATAGAAATAAGGGTTATAACAGTACCTTCTCTGGAAACTAGATGGCGCTTGCCATGTGAGTTCAGGAGTATTGGTACCTCTGCCAACCCCTTCGGGGATAAACGGCGCGAACGTTTATTTATGTCTTATGTCTTAATATTTCTTTTTTGGAGCAATATGTAATAATGGGAGATAAAATTTTTGCATTATTTCACTTAAATCCGTCTTCTAAAATAAGTATTTTTAATGTAACTGTCACGTGACTAAAAACGACCGTGATTGGCTATTTCTATCATGACGTAGATTGCACATAAATAGACTGTGTATAGCTTCGCTCATTGGTGTTTAATGCGAAATTGACGTCATTTGTGCTACAGCCGCCATATTACTTAAAGTCGCGTTTTCGGGGCACATTTGAATATTGCATTATCTTTTTCGATTTTTTAATAAAATAGCTAAAATGAAGACAGAAAAATAATTTTTTTGGGCTCCTTATAAACAAATTAACATCGCAAGATAGTTTTTAAAACTTAGTCAAATAGCCTATTCTTCTGTAATGTCTGTCAAAACTCCAATCGTTTGAACACGGAGATATTATACAAAGATACAAGACATACACAGTCTCGAATTTAAACTACAACAAGATACTTCAGTACCAGGAGTACTAATATTATTTTCATATTCATTTGTTTATTCAATTTAGGACACACATGCTAGTTATTTAACAGCGACCACAACATTCACTTACACCCTGGAGGTCTCGGTATCGATTCCCCGGGGGTAAACTCACAAATTTAATTTGTAAGATGTTATCCAGTTTGGAAGGATGTTGCAGGCCTGAATCACCTGGTTACCCGAAAATTAAGATGATTCCGTGCTTTGGAGGGCACATTAAGCCGTCGATCCAGGCTACTATCACGGTAGTAGTCATTAGTCTGCCAACCCGCAACTGGCCAGCGTAGTGGACTATGGCCATATCACCCTATATAGGGGAGGCTCGAGCCCCTTGGTGGAGACATATATGAGCTGGGGGACAATATTTAAATTTTAAATTTCAACATACTCATTTTATAATAACCAAATTTATCGTTATCATTATTTCATTATCATTCATTTATTTCCATTTCCAGACAACGGTCTCGGCGGCACGTGTTCCCACTCCGGCGCAGACATCTTGGACCGCGCGCAACACGAACTCAAACTGGACAAGAGCAACGTGCTACTACTGGGACCTACGGGATGCGGTAATATACTATGCTATACTATACTATACTAGTAGTTAAATACTAGATTTATAATATCCATTATATAGTTCCCACTCCGGCGAGACATCTTAGACGAGCGTCAGAGCAACGTGCTACTTCTGGGACCTACGGGATGCGGTTATACATACATACATACATATACTCACGGCTACAAATCCCTAAACGGGTTACTTTTGAAAGTTATGTAAAGAAAAGATTGCAAAACAAAGGTTCTTGGTAATGGGTCTCCAACTGCATCGCCCGCAATTCACTTAAAAAGTCCCAAGATCCTTACTCGTCTCTTACGCTTAGGTAATATTTATATAGATTTATAAAATGCAAATTGGCTAAGACAAAACTCGTACCGTAAACATAGTTTACTCAAAAATTGAGAGGTGTTGCCTCCATAGATTTATAACAGCTACATAGATTGGCAATAAGTGACAAATGTTATAACGTAAACGTCAAGTAGGCGACACAATTAACGGTTTCTGCAAAGGGTCTATTACGGTTTGGCGTTAAACGTTCACGTAATTTTCTGTATTATTTTTATGAAATCAGATTTATTGGCGAAGTTAGTAATAGATGGCTGGATTCAAAAACATTCTCATGTGTACCCGCAAGGGCCTTAATGTTAAGTCGAGAGCTAATTTCCAAAATCATTTAAAATAAATACCTTTATGCTATGATCATTAAAAAATCAACTAACAAATACATTTTTTTCCAGGCAAAACCCTCCTAGCGCAGACCATAGCGCAATGTCTCGACGTTCCGTTCGCGATATGCGACTGCACCACTCTGACGCAGGCCGGATACGTGGGGGAAGATATCGAGAGCGTCATCGCTAAACTATTGCAGGACGCTAATTTCAAGTATGATAGCTCTTTTAAATAATACATGTCATTGAGGACGTACATACATATACTCACGATTGCAAATGTCAAAAAGAGGCAGTTGGAGCTTCAGAAATAGAAATTCCTCAGCCTCTTGGATGTTGAGTGAGGAAAAGATTGTGAAGTAAAGGTTTTGGGGATAGATCTCAAACCGCATCTCTCAAAAATCTGTTGAAAAGCCTCTATACCTTTAGTCGCCTTTATCGATCAGCCACAGATAGCAATAAGTTAGTGCTACCCTAAGCCGACACTACGCAGCTAGCATATAATATGTATCTACCTATTTAACTAAGAACCATTTATAAAATATGCGACTGCATCACTCTGACGCAGGCCGGTTACGTGGGGGAAAATATCGAGAGCGTCATTAGCCAAACTACTGCAATTTAGAGTATGGCATCGAGTTTCTTTCTAGCTATTCAAGTTTAAACTGTATATCCCTGAAAAGGAATAAGACTTTCCACGGCCACTTTTGGTTGCTGAATGGGTAATATGTATTAAGCCTCATCGATCAACGATCGCTTAAAAAACCTCGATACTTTACGTCTCAAACCGAATTAAATGCTAAAGCGTATTCCTTTTACTCTTTCTCAGAACATGTCCTGTTTTAATTAATTAATAATATACGTATCATGCAAAATATCCTAAAAAAGCTAATGCAAATCTGTACTGAACTGAAATGAATGGATATTTCTATCTTCTAGTACTGGATTTCAATGTTTGGTTAACCCAAACCCACCCTAAATTATTTTAAAATCGAACTCATGCACAGAGAAACATTAATTATAAATTATTCCAATTCCAGTGTGGAGCGCGCACAGACGGGTATCGTATTTTTGGACGAAGTAGACAAAATAGGTGCTGTACCCGGAATACACCAACTGAGGGATGTTGGAGGTAAATATATTGCTCTTACGTATTGTACTTTCCAATCACATCGTGAATCCATCAAACAGCCATCGTTCATGCTGTATACTTTATGCTAGCCTGAATACTACAGTATCAACGAAATAACTTAACGAAACTACATTAGGAACCTGAATCAGGTGTATCATCACAAGAATAGACATAAGTTAATAGTAAGAAACACTTACAGGAAGAGCTTTGAAATGGATAGAATTATTGCTGATTTAATACTGGCTTATTTAAAATGCTGATGTGATTAAAGTTATGATAAATGGATTGTGTATCTTGACGATATTATAGTTGTATTACGAAATTTGAACAAATAAAACAGAAATTTCATCGATGTTTTTACACGATTGAGAGAAGCGTATGAAATTAAATCCTTTTTGTCTTATGAGGTTTTCGAAACTCATTGTTATTTTATCAAAATCAATTAAGAACTTTTGCTTTGTGGATCTAATATCATTTGATAATAACCTAGGTTCAGATCAATATTACTCAAATTTTCATTGAGTATTCTATATAATATAAGATAGATAAGTAAGGAAAGAAGCGGGTCATTCCCAACACAAGTATTTTTAATTACTTCCTGGAAAGACTCCGGTGATGTATTTTTTTTGTTATTTTGTAATTTTTTTTTAAACTCACTTTTGTCCCTCAGGCGAGGGCGTCCAGCAAGGCATGCTCAAGATGCTCGAAGGTGCTCTAGTGTCCGTACCGGAACGCAACTCCCGCAAGCTGCGCGGGGACGCCGTACAGGTTGACACCACCAACATACTGTTCGTGGCGAGTGGCGCATACAACGGATTGGAGAAGTAATCATTAATAAAATAAATAATAAAATAGTTCAATTCCACAAATAAGACATGATAACATATTACAAATTACTTTTTTTATTACATTTATAACCATAGTTATATGTTTAACTCTGTACTTGCACAATTGAGAGTTCAATAGCATCCTACTAAGACAGTGGCCTGTATAAGGATGAGAATTACATTCATACATACATCATAACATATAATGGTACGATGACGTCCAGCAAGGCATGCAATTTACTTTCTAAATTGTGTTTTTTCCATATTGTCTTACATTTAGTATAACAAAGCTCCAGCTTTTCGTTTAGGATATTATATGTTAAATATTTTGTAATCTTGTAGTGTTTGCTTGGTCTGGTGGGAATAAAATATAATTCATTTAACTTACTTAATTTCATCTGTATAAATTATCCATATTACAACTGATGTATAAAATTGTTTTGTTTTCATTAGTTATTTTAATTTGCGTTTTTCTGTATCGTCTGTATAACAATTGGTAGAAACTTTATAGGTCAAGAACTTCTCTGTATTTTATCTTATTTGAAATATTGTGTACCATTTGTTTCTCAAATAAATAAATAAATATTGGCACGATAGTCAAAGAGACCAGCAGCGACGATTGATATAAAAATGTTGTTAAATTGAATAATAATTATATTCCAAAGCTCTCTGTGACACTTTTTGAAGACTGAGATCTGATATCACGTTAGTGTGTCCTCTTAAAAAGAGTAACTGTTTATTGGACAGCACTCTACTTATAAGATATTTGGACTTGCAATGCAAACCAGTTCAGTTTTTATGGTTTCATGGCCACTGGACTACAAAAAAATTATATTAGTTACCAAATCAAACATTATTTTGTTTCCAATGTGCATGAATTCTCATAACTTATTTGTTTCATTCCATATATTTCTAAAATACTTGTTTTAATTTAACCAAGTATTAAATCCATCGTATATAAATTCCAGACTAGTAGCCCGTCGTACCAACGAGAAATACCTCGGCTTCGGAACGTGGGATTCTAAAAGTGGACGAAGAGCGGTGGCGGCAGCGGCGGCGGCGGACAGCGACGACAAGGACAACGATATGTGGCTGCGACAGGTGCAAGCGAGAGACCTCATCGACTTCGGAATGATACCGGTGAGAACAATAATAATTATACGGACATATTGTACACAGATCAAGTTAGCCCCAAACTAAGTAAAACTTAATTTGAATGTTTTTGTTCATGAAAACCTCATGTGGGGATTATCTATACATATAATAAATCTGTAGAAAAGTCATTTTTGTACATTGACGAAATTTAAAAAAAAAATAGCCAGCGTGTGAACAGATAAGTAACAGAACCCATTTCCATCATTTTTTCAATTTTTGTCTGTTTGTCTGTTTATTTGTTGTATGTGCGCACATCACATAAAATCTACGAATTCAATGCTGAAAATGTTTATATACAAAAATTATACGTAAATTGAGGTATAACTTAATTTTGTTTCATCGAAATCGGTTCACTCTATTAAAAGATATGATTAATTTTGTGAGTTCAAGAAGAAAAATATTACGTTACGCAATTCAGTATAGTACTTGCAACGACATCTTAAGTCTAAATATAGAACTAATGTTGATAGTTGGAATCCAAAGTCCGATAGATGGCGTTGTGCAAATGACGTCATTTTCTGAATCGCGATGTGAAAGTTTAGATGTTTGGATGTTTGTGTGTTTGGAACAAAAAGGCTACTCAAGTACATATTATATATGAATGAAATTTGGCAGATAAAGACCCAAATAACAAAGGATACTTTTTATCCCGGATAAATTTGACCAATAAATATTCACGCCTTATTGAACTAAGAGTACCGGAGAAAATGCCTTAAGCTTTTGTCATAAGCAAATTTGACAGTACGAAGTCTGTCGGGTCAGCTAGTTATTAATAAATAAAGAATAAATAAAGGAAAGAAAATTTATACCCGAGGTCGCGGGTTCGATCCCCGCCTGTGTCGAAATTTTTCTTTCCTTTATTTATTCTTTATTTATTAAGTAAAACTTGTACAACGGGATACTAACGCCCGATTTCTGAAGTATCGTTCTGTCGCATTGAAATCTTAACAACTGAATGAGACAAAACGATACTTACGTCGTTCTCAGCTTGAATACTCAATTCAGAAATCGGGCGTAACTCGACGATATATTTAAAATTATACAATACACATATAAACAACACCCAATAATAAGAAACTATCATTTAAGCTTATCACATAAATGTTGCCCTCAACGGGGATCGAACTAGTCATCAATCCACTCGGCCACGGACGTCGTCACACTTACACACTCACTTAGATACACTTGCATATAACAGTATTGTTGTATGACAATGACAACGATATGTGGCTGCGACAGGTGCAAGCGAGAAATCTCATCGACTTTGGAATGATACCGGTGAGATTAGGGTTGAATTTAGTCTTCGTAAAAACTGTAGTATCTGGTATTGAAAAGGATAGTATTTGCTTGGATAGTAAGTTTGTAGAAAAACTCGTGCAACTAATAATGAAAATACATAAAAAAACGCAAACGCCAAACGATTTGTGTCAAAAGTAACATTCTGGCTATGCTGAATCACAGCAGCATTATAGTATTTTAGCATACGATCCCCTAGGTGCGATAGTATATAGTACGCGAGGTAAACTAATAGTACAAATAGTAATTTTAGTACGAAATGCTTATAGCATTTTTGTTGTATGACAAGGACAGCGATATGTGGCTACGACCTGTGCAAGCGAGAGACCTCATCGACTTTGGAAAGATACCGGTGAAATTATCAATTCTTAAATATGATCATGAACCAGCGAGGTAAGCTACCCAAACCCAATAGGTGGGTTATGTAGGAAACGCGATTTCAAAATCATAAATCGGGCCTTCACCCAAGTATCTTTTCTTAAGTCATGTGTGTTTTAACGTTATCAATGTTGCCAACTGTGGTGAAAAAATCGTTAGAAAACAACGTGACGTAGTTGAATTTCGTCATGTGATTTGAATATGTGTACAAAGCGGCAATAGGCCCTTTCATGGGGACACTGCCCAAGCAAAACGCAGCTACTCTGAACATGGTGTAAAAAAAGTTTTACGTGATATTCATAGGTGTTGATACCTCTGCCAACCCTTCGCGGAAATATGAAAAACAAAACAAAATAAATAAATAAAATAAAAATATGTTATTTGCAGGAGTTCGTGGGTCGGTTTCCAGTGCTAGTTCCCTTCCACAGTCTCAACGAAGACCTCCTCGTGCGGATACTAACGGAACCTAAAAACGCTATGGTAAGTTGATGTTCAATTATATTTATTTATTTGTCATGAAGTTATACAGTTTTTAAAGGTAGTGTCACCTAATGCAACTATATTACATATTTTATAATTTATAAGGTAAAGATACAATACTATGCTATACAATAAAACAATATATTTTTTACATATATCGAACCAACTAGTTTGCATTGTAACATAAACAATACGATAAGCATTTGGTGAAGTCAGTCAAAGAACACCCGAAATTATCAATTTGTTCCGCGATCTTAACGATTGCCACAAACGCCCGAGTCAGCGGGGTTTCTTTTAAAAGATTGGTACGTACCACTGGCAACGAAAGCAAATTTCCCCACCGCCGTCTTAGGGTTCTATTAGGGATCACTATTTTAATCTGGCTTAGTATACATAAATAAAAGATGTTATTAAAGGAAAGAAAAATTTCGACACTGGCGGGGTTCGAACCCGCGACCTTCGGGTATACGCCCCCGTCGTATATGAGTAATAATCCCCACATGAGGAATTCATGTCAAAAAAAAAAAAAAAACATTAAATTATGGCTTAGTATAGTTTGTACCTTTAATTACATTAAATAAGTAGATCAAAAGTTTTAAGTCTCTTCTTACCTCTAACGTGTTATACCCCACCATACCCAAAACGAAAGCGGGCTACATTAGCGGATAGTAAGGGCAAACTCCGTATAATTTCATGTATAAACACCGTGTGAATTTATTTTGAATCTTTTCCAATATGAGGCGGTATTTCTCCTCAGCGGTCGTTCAAATATTACGTAAGCAGATTTATTACAATTATTTACCCCCCACCCCCCTTCTCAGAAAAAGTAAGCAAAGTTCTTACCCCCTCCCCGTATGGTTACCTGAATATTTTTTTATTATAATTTTAAAAATAAGAAAAATGATTTAGTATATAGATTAGATTTGACACAAAAAACTGATAAGATTTTTTGTCACTTACTCACATAAGGGACAAGAATATTATACGAACATAACTAACTTATTTTAAATTTTTGGTACACATATTAAATTATAGGGGGCAGGCCTATCGCCGTTTTGTTACGTGTCCTTATCAGGTGAGTACACTGTCCATGCAAAACGTGGGTACTCTGAACATCAGGTGACAATGTCACATGATGTTCAGAAGTATTAGTACCTCTGCCAACCCCTTCGGGGATATTCGGCGTGCAAGTTTATGTTATGTTATGTTACATATTAAATTCAAACTCATGACATTGTATTGCTTAGATTGCTGCTCAGTGTTGCAAGTATGCTCTCAGATTTTGGAATGTCTATGTTCGTTCTCAACTCAACTCAAACGTTCATGCCGTATACCCCTGAATAGGGGGCAGGCCTATCGCCGTCTTGTATGAATATACTGTCACTTGACTAAGTACAATTTAGGCATGTGGGTTTCCTTATGATGTTTTCACTCACCGTTAACAACCCTGTTTACTTTTTTTATGAATTTTCAAAGCATAATAAAGACCACACGTTTTCCATGTTCGACCTTCGTTGTAAACTAATTACCGATTACGTAATCATCATCTAGACTCCCCTACCCCCCATGTCATCCAAAATAAGCAAAACAAAGACCCCCCCCCACCCCTCCACGGCCATGTGGAGCCCAGATGACTGCGTTATTTTCTAGCTTCGAACGAACTTATGAATTATACAAAGCTTTGATTGCTTGTATATTGGTAAACCCACGGGTAGTGCGGAGCACAAATCCAAGTTAGCGAAAAGCACCCTTGCATAATGTTCACGATGTGATTACGGAACGACAACTGTGAATCGAAAGTCACCCCAAGATCTCTAACCTCCTGTACCCTTAGGGGCAAAACTCCATCGACTTGATATGGCTCGCGTTGACGACTATAGGTCGCATATATCTAGATTCAGAGGCAATTTGTTATCCTTGTACGAGTTAGTTCGTACAGAAGCGTGCGTCAGCATTTTACTCCATCTATTAGTTTTATTTAATTATTTATTCAGTTCGTTTATAGCTATCAAGACAGCTACGCGTGCTCATCAGTTATCAGTTACATTTAAGTTATTCTTCATTAATACAGTTTTCATTTACTATCAGTTTATCATTTTATTATATTATCAGTCACATAATCGGGAGCAGCCCGAACATTGGTCCTTCGAGCCTTCTGGAAAGCAGGACTCTAACACGTTTACATACACGCGCCGCGCGTGCCGAATTGTGTCAGTAGTTTCGCTTACCGGACAGAATCAGTGAAGTGTGTACAGTAAACCACGTAAAGGATTATCTTTGTGTCTTACAAACACAAACCAAATCCTATCGAAAACTCATCGTATGATCAAGGTATACTGTGAGTAGCAGTCGCAGACCAGCATCAGCAGCAGATATCAAGTAAGATCTGTCCATTTTATTATTATCCATAAAAAATGTCGTCTATCAAGGATTTCATTGATAATCAAAAAGACCTCTTTAAATCAATTGAGAGCATCTTTACCAATTTTAAGAAAGATAGCCCAAGTAGGAAGACACCCGAGTATATCCAGCGAAGAATAAAAACCCTCGACAGTTATTGGGAAGAGTATGAGAGTAAGGTAGATGAGATATTGACGTCGGATTTACAGTTGGATGCAGAACTAAATGCTTTTATCAAGAAAGAGTTAGAAACAGTAAGAGTAAGATATACGACCATCAGGTCGGCGATCAGTAATTACGATTCACCCCCATTTGCTGAGTTAAAGCTTCCTGAATTTATTCACGACACTACGAATGAGGGTGTTCAGTCCCAACCCTTGGAGCCTCGCTCGAGTAAATCGACAATTACTGCGAGTAAGACAGAGGAGCAGCTTCGAAAACAGCAGAGCAACTTTAAAGCTTTCCATCGCACATTGAAGAATATAGATCTCGACTCGGTATCAGAGAAATGGGAACTCGAAGATCTACTACGTTGCATTCAGTCCCGCTGGAACGCTATCGACAATCTTCATTGGGAACTTGACAGTGATTTGAACGGCTCCAATCAAGAATACGAGGCTATGTTCAGTGAGTACGAAAGAAATTACGAGTACATCAAGAAACTCATTAGCAAGAAAATATGGTCAGTCGCTCATATCAGCCAAACTACCCCTAAAATAGAAATTCCGGTATTTAATGGGTCGTATAATAATTGGGTTTCCTTTAAAGAGTTGTTTCAAGAGGCTATCCACAACAACCCATCTATACCGAAAGCCACAAAAATGCAGTTCTTAAAATCTAAAGTTAAAGGGGAAGCAGAGAAGCTAATTCAACATTTATCTATCAGTGCTGATAATTACGAAATATGCTGGGAATTATTAAACCATAGGTACAATAACAAGAAACTAGTTTTTACATCTTATATGAATACCCTTACGAATTTACCGGTCATTCAACAAAAACCCGTCGCGCATATAAAACGATTACACGACACCACCCATGAGTGTGTCAATGCTGTTAAGAACCTGGGAGTCGATATAACAACATGGGACCCCATACTGGTGTACCTACTATCACAAAAACTAGATAATGAATCATACTCAGATTATGTGGAATCAGTGAAAAACCCGAGGGAGTTACCCATCCTGAAAGAATTTCTTGATTTTTTGGAAATAAAATTCACAACGCTAGAAACTTCGCGTTGCAAGCAGAATGTTAATATTTCGACACAAAAGTACCAAGTCCATCTTAAACAGCAATCTAGCAATAATCGTAGTCAGCAACCTACTTCTTACAAAAATGCATTCCTATCAAGCAGTAAGATTAAAGTTCAATCGCCTAGTACGAGCAAAAAAGTAACATCAGCAAAATATCACTGTGCGCTATGCAACAGTTTTGAACATAGAATTTATTTTTGCAAACAGTTCATTGACATGCCTGCGAATATGAAATTAAAAACTGTCAAACGACTTAATCTCTGTCCAAACTGTTTGTTCGATCATCAAGAAAAAGCATGCACATCAGAGAAAGTATGTCGTGAGTGCAATCAAGGGCACAACAGTTTACTTCATGAGGCGTTTTCTCAGGAAGGTGCAGACAGATCGAACGTAACTTCAGCTGAAAATAAAGGTAATAAGGTCAAAAGTGGCTCGCACGCCTCACTGCAGAGTGGCTCGTATGAAGTTTTATTACCAACGGCTTTATTAAATATTGAAGCCGCGGACGGATCATCTTATACAATGCGTGCCTTATTAGACCAAGGGTCTCAGATATCAATTATCACTGAGAAAGCGGCACAGAGGTTAATGTTGCCTAGAAAGAAATGCCATGGTATAATTTCGGGTGTTGGTGACAAAGAAAGTAAGTGTAAAGGGATGATAACTATCAAGTGCTTATCAACCATCAGCTCGTTTACTTTTGAAACAGATGTTTTGATAATGAATCAACTTATAAAACCTCTACCAAACCAGTCTGTAGCGAAACCAAATTGGGCATATTTAGACCATATCAAGTTGGCAGATCCAGAATTCAATATCAGTCGCCCGGTTGATTTATTATTAGGAGCAGACGTTTATTCACATATCTTAATGGATGGCGTATGTAAAGCTGACTCGTCTCTCCCAGTCGCGCAACAAACCCAACTTGGTTGGATTTTAAGTGGAAACGCAAGAACTTTCCACTGCAATGTAGTTCTCAATAACTTACAAGATATCCAGCAGTTCTGGGAAACCGAAGAGATAACTTCCGAACAGACTGACTTGTCCGAGTCCGACTTAATGTGCCTAAAATACTATCAAGATACCACAATCAGACGGTCAGATGGACGCTATGAGGTCCGGTTGCCTCTCAAAGATAATTACCAAGAATTATTAGGGCAATCGAGAGCAAAAGCAATGGCACAATTTTATAAGTTGGAGCAGAGACTCAGTAAAAATCAAGTTACGGCAGTAAATTATAAATTGTTTATCGATGAGTATTTAGCTCTCGGTCATATGACACCATCAATGAAAGATAACAATAATATTACTCATTGTTATTTACCTCATCATTGTGTGACACGTGAGGAGTCTACTACTACTAAGTTACGTGAAGTATTTAATGCGTCTCAAAAAACATCAACGGGTGTAAGTTTAAATGAAGTAATGTGTCGCGGCCCTAATTTGCAACAAGATATTCAGAGCCTCATAATCAAATGGCGCCAATTCAAATTTGCTTTTACCGCTGATATTGAGAAAATGTTTCGACAAATATGGATAAATCAAGAAGATCAATACCTGCAAATGATCTTTTGGAGAGATAGTAACAAAAAGCAGTTGCAAGACTTTAAGCTCACCACAGTTACGTACGGAACCAAAGAAGCGCCTTTTCTAGCCATGAGAACCCTTAAACAGCTGGCTCATGATGAGAAGAAGAACTACCCCAACAGTTCAGCTCCTTGTGTTCTCGAAGAATCGTTCTACATGGATGACTTGATCTATGGGGCCCATTCAATAGATGGTGCTAAACAAATACAATCAGATATGATAAGCCTCCTTAAGTCAGGCGGTTTTAATTTACGAAAGTGGAATTCTAATACACCCGAGTTACTACAATCCGTAAAAGCAGACATAGACAATCAAGAAAATTTTTATTTCAAGCAGAATGAATCAACCAAAGCCTTAGGGCTCGGATGGAACCCACACACTGATAATTTCACATTTCAATCTAAAGACTTTTCAGTGTGTGAACAACCAACCAAGAGAGAACTTCTATCAGACATATCTAAGCTCTTTGACCCTCTCGGCTGGCTTGCCCCGCTTACCACTAACCTATCAATAAGAAGCAAGTGGAGGCAGCCACAAGCAAATATTAAAATCAATGACGTCGTCATAATAAAAGAAGACAACCTTCCACCAGGCAAATGGTATCTAGGTCGGGTATTGGAATTACATCCTGGTACAGATGGTTATGTCCGAGTTGTGACCGTAAAGACAAAAAATGGCATATTGAGAAGACCAATCCTCAAACTCTGTGTCTTACCCGTTCATCAGTCAGAAACACAAATAAAATCAGTTAAGGAAGACATTCCTGAGCCACAACCAAAATCAGTTTCAAGATCAAGGAAAACAGTAGGATTTGTCTTATCTTCATTATTAACATTATGTTTAGTACTTCTGTCAACCCCGCCCTCAGAATGCGCCTACAACATGACAACACTCCAAAACAATAATAGCGTATACTTCGATCGCATTACAGACATGCAATTGATAAGAGATAAATGGCGCTTAATTGTGTTTTACGATACTCAACCTTATCGAGACGGTAACATGGCTCTTCAAAGGTACATAACCTACCTAAACAATTTATGTATGAAAATAAAAGACTCGTCGCACTGTGAAGGTATTATGTTGCAGCTTAATCATGAGGTGGCCGAACTCGAATACAATAATAATATCCTAACTAATCATAATGGCGACACCTCGTCTAGCAGTCACCGGCAGCGACGCGGCCTTATCGATGTAATTGGATACGCAGCAAATAGTTTGTTTGGTGTACTTGATGCTCGTTTTGCCGAACAATATGAACGAGATATAAATCTTGTTAAAGAAAATCAGAAACATTTGGCCTCGCTTTGGAAAAACAGTACTTCAATAGTTGAGGCTGAGTTTAACATGTTAAAACGTACGGAAAGTGTGATCGATAAGCACTACAAATTTATAACCCGAAAATTCAATACCTTAGATAAATCAGTATATCAGATGCAAAGCAACATGCAAAATCTATCGATCATGAACGACTTTATAACCACCGCTATGATTGCAAATAATATTGTATCTACATTGAACAAAATACAGCTTACACTAGTTGATACTGTTACTAATATTTATAATGGAAAGTTCAACTTTCACCTTATTACCCCTGATCAGTTGAGACACGAGTTGGGAACTATTACAGAACAGCTACCGAAAGACCTCTCCTTACCTATCATGAAAACAGACAGCTTATCAGAAATATATAATTTATTGGAAGTTCGAGCCCGGGTAACCACAAGATACATTATATTTGAAATCCTGATTCCACTCATCGGTGACGACTTGTATGAGATATCAAGAATCATACCTATTCCACGCTTACTAGACCACAACAAAGAAATTGCGATAGTACCAGTGTCAGAGTATGTTGCCGTAAACCTCAGACAAGACTCATTCATAGATATCACTGAACAAGATATAAAAGCTTGCATACATAAAAACCCCGAAATCTTACTATGCAACGTCAAAAACAGAATTTATTATATCAAGGACGATAAGAGTTTCTGCAAAAAGAATCCCTATTTCAAATCATGTGAAACTATTACCAAGTCATGCGAGAACAGGTGGATAGAACTGACAAAATTAAACAAATATTTTTATTTTTATTGCGAACCAACCCATGTAAAGCTAGTATGCGACGATCATATCACCCAGGTGCAACTGAAAAATTACGGATTTTTTAACATCGATCAAGGATGCATGATTAAATCAGCGGATTTCTTTTTATATTCTCACAGATTAGAGATCAGTAAAATGACCGTAAGCTCAGAAATAAAAATACCGGAAATTTCACAAATCAACCACATCATAAATGTATCCATACCAAATGGTTCAGTTACTGAAGATCAATCAGAACTTAACCCACATTCTCGTCAAATGAAAGAGATCGAAGAGAAAATCAAAACCATGCAGAAGAGTCAGCCGTTATTAGAAGGGGTGGCCTCTCATACCATCCACCACTACGCTGCAATCTATACGATGTACGCGCTGCTAGCAGTGATAGCCATAGCGTTGGCATACCGCCGTCTCCGCGTGCGGGCCGGCGCGCCGCCAGCCGGCTCCTCGCCGCCACCCGCGCCCCGCGCACCGCCCGCTGCAACGCACAGCACCCCAGTGCCATCCAGCAGTGACAAGTGTAGTGTTTATAGTGAAGTGAACGACTTTGTTCGAAAATCTGCCAAAAACCTAAGCACGAAATCAGCACTCGTAGAAAGCAAACGATCAAGAAAAAATTTAGGGTCATCACCAGTACTAAACCAAGTTTCGTTCGTGTCAAAGGATGTTTAATAATACTAAGTTGTCA